>OZ012678.1:40073725-40673725 GCA_963942445.1 Argyra leucocephala | reverse complement strand
TAGACGATGGTCGTAAGATGCAAAACGTAACTTAATACGTTCTTTTGAATGATTTCGATTCTTCGTATATGAACATCATAGAATGAAGACTATACATGACTAGCATACTCCAAGTTATTCACACACACAGTGACATATCTTTTAAATGAAAACGATTTTGTATTTCAGTAATCAAAAAAACACACGAATTTAATTTAAAATATTTATTTTATTACAATGTTTTTATTTAGTTTATTTACATTTAAAAAAATTCAAGGAATCAAATTAATTATATAGACTTTGCTTTGAATAATTCTTTTATTATTTTGGCTTCTGAGTTATTTACTGAAGCAACTGTATTAATTAATATATTATTCTACGGCAATTTCCTCTTCTATCAGACATAAAACCAGCATCACATGGTAATTTTCTTATGCATTTACCATCCATAACTACTGCACAATTTAATGGCACCTGAATTAAATTTCTTGGAACAAGTACATCAGCCTTTGAAAATGCGAACAAACTTATCAAAGCGATAAGACTGAAAAGTACTCCTACGAATTTCATTTTAAATTTATCTATTTGCGTTGATCTCAAATAAAATTTGGGTTAAAATTATTTTAATATCATGTCGTAGATCTTATATATATACGCAAAATTTCAAATAAATTTTTAATCCTATTTTTTAATTAGTTCATTTATTAGATCAGGTGGAAAACGTAGTTTTTTGCTTTTGTTTATTATAAAAATTGCCATCGCAATATGAATTGCCTTTACAACATAACAACTTTAGTATATCTTGTGATGTGAAGGAACTTGATAAGATAGATAGATCTAAATTTCTTCATACAAAACTAAAACAATATTCGTATCTCCTACTGCTTGAACCATGCGTTATAAAAACATAATCAACCCAGAGAAGAAAACAGGATGTGGTAGATCTATACCGTAAAATACATACAGTATTAAGCAATAAAATAGAAATATATAAAGTAGCATGGAGGACAAAATGTGTTCAACACAAAGATGTTCAGTATGGAATATGTGAGTTAGAACAGGAAAAATTTGAAGAAATTAAAATTGTGAATAACCTAAGTACTTAACCGAAATTGAACAAATTCGCTTCTTCAATTCCAAATTCAACATTTTTTGGCGTAGATTTCAATATCAGCATTATTATTAGCATTTTGCCATTGTCATTTAACATTTTCAGAAATTTGTATGATTATTTTGGTAGAACATTGCAAAATTACAAATTATGATAGAGCGAAAGCTCCCGAAGTATAAAAGACCAAAAGAAGATAATAAGAGATCAATCAATTATTTTTGGGTGATAAAATTCGCATCCTGTATTTTAATCACAACCAACTTTGTGTAGGTAGGTAGGTAGTAGTGGCTGCCAACAGTACGCCGACACACTTAGACCGGTGAACTCGTTACTCGTTGAACCAATTTGAGCTTTTAACGAAGCGGCAGAGATTTTTGATACCAGTGTTTTCAAGATCACCCAGCGAGCTCAGAAAGAAGGCTCCTAAATGGGTTTTTCTTTTATAGTAGAGACCAGGGCAGGCACAAAGTAGGTGTTGGACAGTTTCATCTTCCTCCTCCTCTCTATACGTTCTGCAGAAGTCATTTCGGGGGAGTCCCAGTCTTCTGGCATATTTACCAATCAGACAATGACTCGTAATGACCCCTACCATAGCGCTAATGTAACACCTTTTCATAGTTAGTAGGTTAAGGGATCGCTTCAGGTTCAACATAGGCCAGATTTGCTTGGTGATGTTGCAGTCTGGTCTAACTGACCATCTGAAGTTTGAAAATTTTATTGCATCATTGCGAAGCAATAAATTACAGGTGGCAAGAGGTGCACCCAGATCGCTTCTTTCCGGAAGGATTTCTAATATACTGCTCTCTCTAGCAAGTTGACCTGCCATGCAGTTACCCGGGATTTCACTGTATCCTGGCACCCATCGTAACAATATGTTCAACCTATCCGCTAGTTCGTCCAAAGAACTGCGATAAGCCAGCACGGTTTTTGAGTTACCGACTTCAGTGTTTTAATTGCGGCCTGACTGTCTGTGAGTACACAGATATTTCTAACAGATAGTACGCTGGATATCAGCCAGTCTGAGGCTTCTTTTATTGCCATCACCTCCGCCTGAAACACACTACAATGTCTTGGTAGGCTGGAGGATAGGCTTATATTCAGGTTTTCCGAGTAGACTCCACCCCCACTCTGTCATTCAATTTTGAACCATCAGTGTAGAGGTGTACGTGTTCCTTGTTTAGAACCGTGCTATTCTTCCAACTTTTCCTAGACGGAATATCGATTTGATATGATTTCTCAAAGAAGTACCCTGTAAGAGTCAGATCTAAGTTCTCTGGAATAAATTTCTTGTACTGCATAATAGAAGAGTGGTCAATTAATTGTAGGGAATTGGCTTTTAGCCTGATTGCAGTTCTGGATGCCATTTTGCTGCCATGGATATCTAATGGTAAGAGATGAAATAGCGTATCGAGTGTCGCGGAAGGAGTTGTTCTAAGTGCTCCGCTTATGCAGATGAAGGCTGATCTTTGAGCTTTTACAAGGAGATTGAGGTTTGTACCAGTGTTGAGCGCCGTTCACCACACTACGACACCATACATTAGTACAGGCTTGACAACTGCTGTATATAGCTAGTGGACAATGTGTGGATTAATTCCCCATTTTTTGCCAATATATCGTTTGCAAGAGTACAGTGCTGTTGTAGCTTTCTTTACTCTTTCAATTATATTCGGTTTCCAACTTAGTTTCTTGTCTAAGATAAGACCCAAGTACTTAGCTCTATCTTTTAGAATTAGTTGGGTGCCGTTAATATAAATAGGGTCTACTAGCTTTATGTAACTTGATTATGAAATTAATATGAAAGGACTCTCCAATATAACTTTCTATATTTTTTCAATGTAAATTAAAATTATGAATCCAGCGTTATTGTACTTTGGGTAGTTCCATCACCTGAAAATTAAAACATTTTGAAATATCCTCGCCCACTTTCAATCCAATATAAAATCAAATCAGATACTGAAATACCATAAAATATTCCTGAAAAAATGGCTAATTTGGTACCTTACTATCCACTTCACAATTTTTTATAGAAATAAAAATGTATCTGGTTACCCAATAAACTGAAAAAGTGGTAATTAATAATAAGTTAAAAACTTTTAATGAACATTATTGAATAAATTTATTGCACTACAACTACATTTGATTAATTCAGACTACTCTATTAAATTACTCATCAATGTTATTAGTTATTTATTGCTAAATCTACAAATATTTACGGCATCTTCCTTTATTATCAGATATAAAACCATCTTTACATGGTAATTTCCTGATGCATTTACCATCTCTAACTACAGCACAATTTGGTGGTGCATATAATATACGTCTTGGTAGACGCACATTAGCCCTTACAAAGGCAAATAAACTTATCATAGCGATAAGGCTGAAAAGTACTCCTATGAATTTCATTTTAAATTTATCTATTTACGTTGATATCAAATAAAATTTCTATTAAGATTATTTTAATATCATGTCGTAGATCTTATATATACAAAATGTAAAATAAATTTTTAATCCTATTTTCTAATCGGTTCATCTATTAGATCAGGTGAAAAATTTAGTTGTTTGCTTTTGTTTGATACAAAAGTGTCATCGTAATATAAATTGCCTAAAACTTTAGTTCTATCGGATTAACAAATTAACTGAAAAAATGGGAATAGGGGTAGATATATGGTTAGATTTAATAATGAAATATACCAAAAAACATCTACCACATAGAGGATATATCAAATGTGGTGATTAAAAAAGCAAGAATAATTTAATAGCCAATTACACCATAGAAATATTAAAATATACTTAGCGTATACTAAACGTACTTGGTGCTCAATATTTAAAACATTTCAAATATAGTTACACCAAAAAAATGGCGGTTATTTCCAAGTTGAGCGACATCTATACTCTAAAATAAATTTCAAACACGGACAATTTTTAAAAAGGCTTCATAAAAATATCTTTCGTACCTATGCTATAACAATTTTAAACTTTATTTTATTCATAAATAGCAATTCTGTTATGTAATATATACATATTTCTAATAAAGAACAGAAAAAGACAATATATAAATCAGTTTTTTAATAAAATAATTCACTTTTGACTTATTTTTTGTTTTAATAAAAATATTGGCGTTATATTTTAATGTGAATACAAACGAAATTTATTGCTTTCTTTCAAAAAAATAGTTGACTATAACAGGATTGTAACTACAAACGTTTTTGACTATAAACGAATTAAAATACATCAATCTACTACGTTGAGAGTAATGGGATTTTATTGTGTTAAGTTGTATTGAAATTAGTATTAATTTCGTCATAAAGTATTAGGTATTATACTTTGATTTCATTATAAAGTATATATATTCAATAATCAAGCGATTCAGAAAACAACTACAATTATACCAAAACAAATATTTATTTTTATATAAAATCGTACCTGAAAGAACAGCTTCTGTGCAATTGCACAGGGGATTCACTAGTAACTGAAAGTAAAACTGCAAGATTAAATTAAATTTCGGTATTATGAGTAGCTATTGTTTATTTATATTTCTTTTTTAAATTCAAAATTAAAATTTCTACAAAAATAAACAATTTTTATATATTTAAATCAAAACTAAGTGAATAGTTTGCCGTAAAAAGGCAGATAGCCCAAAATCTGGAATCATATTTGAGTAAAGAATAACATTGAAATCAATAAGAACTATATATCCTTTGAAAATAATTACCTTACCAAAAGTTATCATAAATATCATGATGTGCCTAATCCAGGCTAGACTCGAAACATCTAAATAAAACAAAACAAGGGTAAACTTTGGAAAAGGGGGCGCTCCCGAATCAAACGAAATTTAATATAACAGCATCTGATTACGCCATAAATACTTCATTATTGGCGACAACCTTTAAAAGACCTATGAATTGAATTATTTTCATATACTTTTATGTCAAATTTCGCCTCATTCGTAGGCGACCCCTTTTCCAAAGTTTTTTATTCCAAAACAACACTTTTATAATCCTATTTGAATATGTCAAACACTTAAATTACAATATATTGACTGTCGTTACCACAACTTATACAAAATCAAATTGATTAAGATTTCGAAAAAACATACATTAAATATTATAGCTTTTGTTGTTTATAAATTCCAAAATATCTTAAACTTTATTATTTATTCAGCAAAAAAAATAACATTTTAAAGCCTTCTTTTTACACACTAAAGATACAAGACCATTATTTTTCCCAGTAGAAATCAAATCTTTCCTATAAATTATTACTGTTTTTTGTCTCTACTTTTATTAAATATACTTCAATATTTACATCAATAATTACATAAATTTATTTTATAAAAATAAGATTTTACATTGAAATTTTGATCGATTTTTATAATTCACAGATGTCTTATTGACATCTTTTAATAAGTTATAAAATCAATCAAAATTAAAATAACAGTTCAGTTAACAGGTAGTCTAACACTATAAATACTTACTGATGAGTTCTAGTAGTGTTATGAGTTATGATGAACGAAACAATTCCTAAAAATAATGGATATTTATATAAATAATATTTTCTGATATTTTAGTATCTGATTCGATTTCATATTGAATTAAAAATGGGAGAGCATATTCAAAACTTTACTAATTTTCCGGTAGATAAACACAAGTTTTTATAAATAAATTTTTCAATAAAATTTGTATATGACAGAAGGTCGGACAAATTTTTAATTAGAGCAAATTTAACAATTTTATTAACTATAACATTTTATTTACTTTTTACTATTATTGATTTTTTTTTTCAAAAATTAAAATAAAAAATTAATTAAATTAATTTAATTTAATATTAGAACAGATGAATATTTTCAAATCCAATATAATCATTAATTATTATTATTGCATACATGTATGTTTTGTTTTTGTTTAAATAAACCAACGGATTATTTAATTTGAAAATATTTTTAACAGTACTGTCAAGAAAAAATGGTACTGATAGAAGATTGATTTTTTTTATTATAATTTAATAATTAATTGGTTGAAACAAAACAGCCGATTAGTTATTATAGCTTTGTAATCCACCATAAATGACTGAACCAAATTAAATTCTAGCTTTTTCTTTCCTTCATTAGAGTTTTCATTTCAAATTTAAAAATAAAATTTAAAATAAAGTCTAAAATAATTTATTATAGTAATATAAAATCCAGGTAAGAAAAAATTGTAACTACAAAATATCTTTTGTAATTAAAAACTTGTAATTATTTACCTTAAATAATCAGGTAAATAAGTAACCTTAAATAATAAAAACAAAAATTAAAAATATTAGAAATTTTGCCGGAAATAGATCAATTTGATGTTTGGTCTGAGAATCTTTCAATAGACGAACAGATGGTGCCTTATTTTGGTCGTCACTCCTGTAAGATGTACATATATTAGAAATAAACCAATCCGTTTCTGTTATAAAATATAGTACCTATGTTCTTCTGATGGATACTTGTTCTCATGCATGCCATATGGTGGATCAAGCGACAACTATAATAAGCCCATTGGTTTAGATGCCGATGTCATCATTTGATTACTTAAAAATATTCAACATCCAAATCGACACAAAGTTTTGAAAACTTTTCACATCATACTATTTAATGTGGTTGCTTGGTGAAAACCGTTACTTTGCCACTGGAGCATTATGAAAAAATCAAATAGCAAACGCTCCATTTGAAACATAAAAAATTACAGCGTGGTGAGCATGATTACATATTTAATGCAATAAACAAATTATTATTCTGTCGATAGTCTGATAATAAAGAGGTTACACTTTGTTCTACCTTTGACCAAATCGAACTAATAAATAAAGTTAAATGCCGGAAAAAAGAAAAGAAGGATTATGTCAACTATTAGCAACCATTACTTCTACATAATTACAAGTATGGCATGGGAGGTGTCAATTTGCATGATAATGGAGTTGCAAATTGTCGCATCAATATCAGAGCAAAAAATAATATTGGTCATTGTGTATTGCTGGCTTGAGTTCTTCAATAATAAATGCCTGGAAGCTACACTGTTTTGTAGCGAAATATAAAAATGAAAAACATATGCCACAAAAAAGTTTTCGTGTTTTCGTTGCTGAAAAATTATTAATGGGATTTGAATATGAATCATCTCAAGAAGAATATCAGCCTCATAATTTACCCAAAGTATCAAGCAGACATGTTGTTGTTTCCAAAGCAGAAGGAAAATATCGTCGATGTCAATTGCGAAAAAGCACCAAGTCAACGAAATTCATGTACAGGAAGTGGAACGTTCATTTACACACTAAATGCTTTGAAAAATATCATGCAAAATAGTTTTTTTTAATAATTTTTTCATTAATTATCTCAATAAAGTTATTCTTTAACTCTATTTTATATTTTCTTTCATTGCTTAGCTTTAATTTCGATGAAATTTAGTCAAATCGCAAAAAATATAAATTTAATTTTTGATTTTCATGAACAAAAAAAATATGTCAAAGAGCGGCCAGTGTTCGATTTTTCGAACAGCCCTTTCCCAGGCTCTGGAACGTGCTAGCCCCAATCTGACAACGGATTTGAATTTTTGGGGCATCATTTATCCTAAAACCAATGGATTAATTAATAATCAAGATATGTGTTTTTTTCTGGCCGAAAATGGGTTAACTAATAGGGATATATAGAATATTGAACAAATAATATTTGACAATGAGCCACAACTTGCAATGGAAACATTTTTAGTAATTGAGTTTCGATTTTGCAGGTACTAAAATATATTTGTTTTATGTTCATACCCACAACCGTCTGAGATAGTTATTTTCATTTAATGACGGTGGTACTTCTTAGCTTCTCAAAACTTTATTTGTTTTTTTTTTACCTTTTATTATTTTCAATATTTAACGCTCTTCACTCTAGGTACTGAAATATATTTGTTTTATGTTAAAACAATAAACCGAAGCAATTTGTATACATATATTACAATTTGTATAATATGTATTGGAGCGTTCCGTCAAACATCCAAATAAATGCTAGAAACTATATATATTTATAATAATCAGTTCAATTCAATATCTTTCAATCAATGTCATCTTCTATACACTAAGTTAAAATGCCCTATTATATGTATTTCGACCAATTTTGTTCGAAGTGTTCGTCATTATAGTTAGAAATGTATCTCGATGAAAATTTGATTAAAAGTATTTGAAAGTGTTGCGAGTGTTAAATTGATATTTACAATGAAAGATAAGTATATGGAAAGTTCGAATTAAGCTAAGCAATATTTTTAGACATGACAGTTTTTATTGCTACTAAAGGAATTTGTACTAAAGAGAAAAATAAATGGTCCCAAATAATTTAAGTAATATTAACCAAATGACTTATTACAACGTAATATTTGCAATATGAAATTCAGGCCAACTACGCTATACCCAAGTCATTTCATGCTATTCACATATTTAGTGATAATAAAAATTGTGATTCCCGACAATATTTTTGAGCATCTTCACAATAACATTTTTTTTTTGGTTATTGACATTAATAACCAAATAAAAACAAAGATAAATAGAAATTCAATTTTTTGATAATAGAAATTTTCAATTTTTTTTTATTTACTAAAATACATAATTTAAAGAATATTAAAATATATTTACTTTTAAAAAAAATTTAATTTTATAAATTCTTATAGCAAAAACAAATTATTTTTTAAAAACTTGATAAAACAAATTATAATACCCTAAACCATTAACCTGAAAAATATCGGCAATGATAAAATTTTTATGAGTAACAACTTCTGACCAATATCGAAGATGTGACCAACAATTTCAGACCAATACCGAAATAAAAATAAAGGCAATTTTACATTTTAACATTTCGTTTGATGAAATCGAATTGTTATCGAAATACAAAATGGGCACCTACACTTGAGGTTCCCGTTGCTATCCATATAATGATTTTTTAAATTCTTAATCAGATAAATAAGATATTCTAAAAGGCTAAGTGTTTTTTACAAATTATTCAACATTCAATTGTTCGCTTGTCAGATATTTTCAGGTCATTTAATTACCGTGGGATCTTCTACATCTTTCATCAATTTACACTGATGAGATTTTCCTTTTATAAATGTATAAAGTATTCCAAATCAATATAGGATAGTTTAAGTAAAGATCCTCTTAATTGATAGAGTTTCCTGATATTATATTTCAAATCTTATTTCAAACCTATGTAAATTTCCAGTCTTAAAAAAGTCTTGTAAAAATTTTGCACAAAATTAATAATTTTCAGATAAGTGATAAATAACCTATGCGTCATATTCAATCATACCAGAGATCCTTCCAAATCTTTGCAAAATCCTTGCAATTCTTTTTGAAAGGAGCGTAATAGACACACCTGTAGCTACGTATAAAACATTATTTCGCAAAAAAAAATCAGAGTTTGCAACCGAAAATCATCTAATAGAACTGATTGCAATATACCCAGACCCATCTATCTATAAACAGTCCGTTAAAGTACTATCATTAACTATATTAGAAATCAGCACAAT
Source organism: Argyra leucocephala (assembly GCA_963942445.1). Lineage (NCBI taxonomy): Eukaryota > Metazoa > Arthropoda > Insecta > Diptera > Dolichopodidae > Argyra > Argyra leucocephala. The sequence goes on along the minus strand of OZ012678.1, from coordinate 40,664,119 downwards.
GATAGGTAATCCCTACTATCCCTCCCTGCAACCATACCAAAAATAAATCCGTCTTCATTTTATTCACAAAAAAAACCCTAATTTCTAGACTTTTTCTAATTTCTAAGTTGATGTTGAACTTGCCAAAATTAAATTCCTCCGTAACTGGTTTAAGAATTTGGCTTGATATGAGAAAACGATTTTGATTCTGTGATATCACTATGAACTTATTTCGCCTAGATGTGCCGATCAAGCCAGTCGTATGAAGCTAGTTATCTAGAACAGATTCACTAGCAGATGCCATTTTATTTGATATTTAATTTCTGTATGGTGCACCACTTTTTAAAAATTCTATTAAAAAATAAATTTTTCTTCATTATAAAGTTTTAGAATTTTTGAAAAATATTTTTTGTACAAAGCCTTTTAGTGCAAGAACATACTCAAAATTTCATAACAGAAATGAAATGTTTCTCATTTGCATTTAAAGAACAAATATTGAAAGTGAATGATTTTATATCAGATATTTCTATGCTGCTTTATACACATAGCGTATAGCTCTTTATAACAAAATGAAACTTGAAACTGTAAAAATTATACAAGTGAGCTCTTTATATAAGATTTTTGAATGGAATAAAAATACATTAGATACGATCTTCTTAAAAATTTTTGACGAACTATTGATGAAAATGAAAAAGTTTGAATCAAATTTTGAAAAAAATTTTGATATTTTTCAATTCATAGCAAACAAGAAGTTAGAAGCATTACTTGAAGCCCAAACGTTGTAAAATTTATTAAGAAACAAACAAAAATATTAAAACATTCAAAGGGCACCAAAAATAGTAAACACGAAGAATGAACGAAGCTGAACAAACGAAGGTGAAGATGCTCTCAGACGATTTCGAGAATAACTGTTGAAATTGCACTTCATATTTGGAAAAAATATAACATAATATTTAGGTAATTTATAACTCATTGGGCAAAACTATGCCCTAGAACTTTATTCAAATAAAAATCTAACTAGATATATTTTCTTCATTAAGAATAGTCCTGATTCTTTATCCTTATATATCTTTTCTAATTTTACAATTCCCCGAGAAATAACTCACATATAGAGACCCTCAATGACTCCTTCGAAGATTATATATGACTTTTTCTTATGGGATTTATATCTCGCTGTAATAAGCTACTATGAATCAAAATTCTCTTAAACAATATAACTCGAGGAGTTATGACACGTCACTCTATTTTACAAATGAAAATAATATTGTATGTGAGTTATAAAAAATAACAAAACTAATTTATAAAATCTTTATTTTATTACAACATTCAATCAATTTATTAATGTAGAATTTTATTTAATTATAGCTGGCGCCTGCTCTATCAAGTACCTCGTCGATTTTGTATTATAATTTTGGTTTGATTTCTAAGTTATTTACTTACTGCGACTGTTAATTAATATTTTATGCAATTTTACGGCACCTTCCTCTTCTACCAGCTGTAAAACCAGCAGGACATGGATATTTCCTGATGCATTTACCACCTCTAACTACAGCACAATTTACTGGTGCATACAATATGGTTCTTGGAGCACGTACATTAGCCCTTACAAATGCAAACAAACTTATCATAGCGATAAGGCTGAAAAGTACTCCTATGAATTTCATTTTAAATTTATCTATTCACGTTAATCTGAAATAAAATTTGGGTTAAGATTATTTTAATATCATGGCGTAGGTCTTATATATACGAAAAATTTCAATTATTAGCTCAGTTGTTAGAACAGGTGGAAATTTTGGTTTTTTGTTTTCGTTTAATGCAAAAAAATTTATCGCAATATAAATTGCCTAAAACTTTAGTGTATGTGATCAACAAATGAGCTAAAGGAGTCGGAATTGCTACTTTCAAGGTAGATTTTTGCAATATTCGAAGACTTTCAGCGAATTTTCATGCCCCTTAAGTTCCATTTACATTCTTCAAAAACAGCAATATTAGCGTTAAACAAAACACAAGTTTTAAGAAGTGATTCTGATTATAATGTCAGTCACTACACACTCGTTCCAATTTGCGGGCCCCATAGAGGTATCGCTTTATACTTGACAAATGATATTGCCTTCAACACTCAAATACGTTATCCAACCCACTATTTCACTATACTTGGGCTAAAATTTACGTTGTAGGCATATTATTCACTTCTGTACTCTTTACAGATCTTTGCCAGCAAATGAGCTTGAAACTGTTACGCAGACTGAAAACTTATCAAATCAAATTAATGATATTTTAGACAAATATCCAGAATCTGAAATTTTATTGGCTGGAGACTTCAACGTTTATAACAAAAACTGGCTCCGCTTCTCTGGTCGCGATAGTCTCGAAAGCAAACATGTTCAATTATTTTAAAAAATTTTCAACGTATCTCAACGAAAACCAAGTTCCACATTGTGGTTTAATAGCATTTGTAGTGATTCATTAAAAATGAAGTAAAATGCATACGTAAAATATAAGGTGTATGCGTCAATATGTGTAAATGCAAATCAATCATCAAAAAAACAGAAATGTTTGCATAAACAAAGGCAAAAAGTTCTTAGTTTCCCAACAAAATGGTACTTAAAACATTTTGGCCGTTCGCCAAATTGTTAAACAAAATTTTTCTGCGTTTTCACTCCCACCGATTATTGTGAACGACAGAATTATATCTGATTCAGTTTAAAAAGCCAAATTTTTTGCGAAATTATTCGCAACTAATTCCTCACTCCCTCCACTCCTCAAAAAGTACCAATTTTCACTGAAGTAGACTCCTCTCTTTAAAGAGTTTACTTTAAAAAACGCACTGTGTCGAAAGTTCTTAGAACCCTTGATACAAGGAAGTCATCTGATCCTGATGGCATTCCAACATATTAATATTATTCCCAAAAAAAAATATGGCAAAAGCGATCCCTACAACTGCAAACATAGGTCACATCGATCTTCTCCAACGTAATGGAGATTATTATCAACAAAAGGCTAATGAAGTATCTGGAACGCAAAGATATCATTAGTGATAGGCAATATGGTTTTAGATCACAACATTCCATTAGCTATCTAATGACTTGCCCTTACCAGAAGTTCAACATTAGCATTCACAGCTCTGGTTACTCTACTGTTGTAGCCCGGGATATTTCAAAAGTCTTTGATCGAGTATGGAATTGCGCTCTTTTATTCAAGTGCCAAGCTATAGGCCTGGGTTCTATTTTCATAAAATAGATTGGAAGTTTCCTCTCTAATCGCTCGATTTGTATCATACGATTCCTGCATAACAAACATCATATTACGCTGGTGTTCTTCAAGGATCAATTCTCCCGCCTACTCTATTTTTGATATTTATCTCTGATCTTCTCCAATCTACTTTCAATCCTATCCATAGCTTTGCAGACCACAGCACTCTAGTAGCATCCTTCGATTTTTCTCGAAAATAACATTGCTACAATACCAGTTACTGTTAATAAACGTAACATTACGGTCAGCTATACCATGACTTAGGCATTATTTTCGACTGGGAAAAAGTAATAGAGTTGATTTTAACACCTCCAAAACTCAAAGCTGTCTAGTCTCGCGAAAAACTACTCCATTTATCCATATTATTTGGGGGGTGTATGTATTCAGAGAACCGTACACTTGAATATCCTAGGCATAAAGGTCAACAATAAAATGATATGTAATGACCATATCTTTGACGTTGCTAAAAATGTCGCGAGATTTTTGGGTTTTTTGAGTCGCTGTGAAACGTATTTTTCTCTCCAGGACATGCTAAATATCTATAAATCATACATACGACCCAAGTTGGAACACAATTTACATATATGGGCCGGTGCATCACGAACCGCACTAAATTTTCTAGACAAAGTTGAAAAGCGTGCCAATCGTGTTGCGTTAATGTGGCATCCTTCATTGTACCACTTTAAAATCGTCATATTGTTGGAGCACTTTTCCTATTTTAAAAATATTTCGTATGTTTAGGCATTTGTTCAGATGAAATAAAAGCTCTAATGCCACCTCTCCAATATTTCCGGCGAAGGACGAAAGAAACATAACATAAAGTGCCAACCCCTATACCCAGTGCAAATTCCAAGGTGGCTTAAAACTGGCTATAGGAATTCGTTTGTAGTAAAATTTTCCCGAATGTGCACCTATATTTCAACAAATGTGTTTCCATAATGTAAAAATATACCTACATAGAATCTACAAAAGCTCAAGAGTAATATTAACAAATTTATTCAAAATGTTAAAGGACATTTTTCTGTCTACAATAATCAATTAGTCCAAACTGTACATTCGTGTATAAAGGTATCGTTTAAAGTCGAATATTTGGCTTAACTTTAAACAAAAAATATATGGGTGAGATAGCGTAAGGGTTAGAGTATATTATAGAAAACATATAGAGGACATACCGAAGGATATCTGGTACATAGAAGACACATTTTCTTAGGGGATTTATGTTTCGCTGTAATACTACTATTATGAATCAAAAATTTCTTAAAGAATTATAACTCAGGGAGTTATGACACGTCACCCTATCTTACAAATAGAAATAATATGTAAGTTATAAAAAATAACAAAACTAATATATAAAATATTTATTTTATTACAACATTTAATCAATTTATTAATGTAGAATTTTATTTAACTATAGTTGGCGCTGCTCTATCAAGTACCTCGTCGATTCTGTATTATTATTTTGGGTTGATTTCTAAGTTATTGACTTACTGCGACTGTTGATTAATATTTTATGCAATTTTACGGCACTTTCCTCTCATATCGGATACAAAACCATCTTCACATGGTAATTTCCTGATGCATTTACCACCTCTAACTACAGCACAATTTACTGGTGCATTTAAGATACTTCTTGGAGCACGCACGTTAGCCCTTACAAATGCAAACAAACTTATCATAGCGATAAGGCTGAAAAGTACTCCTACGAATTTCATTTTAAATTTATCTATTCACGTTAATTTGAAATAAAATTTGGGTTAAGATTATTTTAATATGATGTCGTAGATCTTATATATACGCAAAATTTCAAATAAATTTGTAATCCTATTTGTTAATCGGTTCAATTATTAGATCAGGTGGAAAATTTTGGTTTTTTCTTTTCGTTCAATTCAAAAAGTGTCATCGTAATATAAATTGCCTAAAACTTTAGTGTATTTGATGATCAACAAATGATCTGAAAGAGTGGGAATAGAAAGGTGATATAGGGTAAAAGTATATAGAGAATATATAGAGGACATACCGAAGGTCACCTACATACAGAAAAAATTAAAGTACTATTCAGAAAGTAAGACTGAAATATTAAATTGAATTTCGGAATTATGAGTAGCTATTGTTTATTTATATTTTTTTTTTTAAATTCAAAATTAATTACAAAAATAATCAATTTTAATACAAAGTGAAATATTTAGCCGCAAATAAACCGATAACCTATGCAGTTATAGATTAAAAGAAATTTATTTAATCTTAATCGTAAAAAATGGAAATAAACAAATAAACCCAGTAATAATAACTGACGCTTTTTATTTATGGAAAATAGTGACAAAACCCCACTTCAAAAACAAAAATTTACAAAAGAAAGATAAAACCTATTATGAGCAATAAAATATAAAAATTCAAAGTGCATCATAAAGATATCATAAGCAAAGATAAAAAAATAAAATCAGAAAATAAGTACACTTAAATAAATAATAAAAATTACAACCTGTTTAATAAAATTCAAAACGAAAAGTAGAAAAATATGCAATAAAAAAATAAAAAAAAACAATATAGATATAAAATTAGAGGAAAGTGCAGGCAAAGTAAACAAATTTAAATGCAAATCATTAAAAACAAAATTTAAGAACAATCCAAAAACTATAAACTGCAAGTTATTTTATTTATTTTTTTTAATTTTTCCAAGTCTATGGGATGAGCACCCTAACTGCTTTTACACAGAGATTTGGAATACATAATCACATACAAAGCCGTTTTTAGAATTTTTGTTTTATGGTATACCGTTTGAGCGTGTACATGTAGATTTCTTTTACTTTCAATTTCTCATAATCGTAGATGTGTTTTCAAAATGGTTAGAAATAAAATATGTTAAAAATAATAATGTGTCTAGTGTAATTAAAATTTTAGAAGATGTGTTTTTAGTTTTTGGGACATGTCGGGAAATCGGATGCGATAACGGCCCTCCATTTAACAGTTTTTGATTTAAATATTTTTGTAAAAACAATGATATAAAATTGTCACATAGTCCTCCGTATCATCCGGAAAGCAATGGAGCCGTTGAAAGAGCGGTCGGTACAGTAAAATCAGTTTTGAGAAAATTTGTTGTTGAAACGAGGTCCAATCCTTACAATTTAGAGAAATTAATTGCAATATTTTTAAATAATTATCGAAATATGCCCTGTACAGACAAAATGATTATACCAGCTCATAAAGTATTTTCATTCAAACCAAAATTTATATTAGATGAAATTAAAATTAAAAACAATAAAAGTAGTATGAAAAGTAAAGTGAAAAATAAAAATTCTGTAAAGAAAAAAGTAAGATTTGAAATACCTAAAACAATAAGAAATCAAAATATTTTAAAATTAATGAAATTGTAAGATATAAAAACGAACCTAATTTTAAGGGAAAATGGATTGAAGCGAGAATAGTAAAGAGAAAAAGTACATTTGTTTATATGATAGCAGTAAATAATAATATAAAATTGGCACACATAAACCAATTAGAAAAATTTGTTGATAAATGTAATTTCAAAACATACGAATTTTATAAAAGAAATCAAGATAAGAAGCACTTTCCTTCGGAGATGGTTGAATTAATTAAAAGAAAGTCAGAACATTGTTCGATAACAAATGAAAGTATTTCGGGGGAAGAATCGCAAGGTGAAACACCTTACGATTCAGAATCAGATTCAGATTCGACCTTCTTTGATTGTGAGAAGGATATTGATTCTAAAATTGATTGTGATCAAGAAAACACGAGAAGCTCTAATAGAAATGTTGTAAAACCAAAGTCGTATAAATATTAAAATATAAATAAATTTGTACAATTTTAAGATAATTGAATTTCAGTAAATAATTATTTAATAATGAATTAAAAAAAAAAAAAGTAAATGAATAAATAATATATTGTTAAAGTACAAACTAGAAAAATATTATACAATAGAAAATATGTGAAATATTAACTCAAGGAAGGAGATGTTATGTCCCTGCACTTAAAGTCGGTGTTGCCAACAGTTATATTCTGTATTACATTAGCAATAGTGTAAAGTAAATGGTATAGAAGTAATCGGTAGTATGTAGGTATGATAATAATTAGTTTTAAGTTAGTTGGTAATTGAGATTAGAATAAAGAAGACTAATAGAATAATGTGTGTTTGCTTTATTTATTTAGAAACATAATACCAACGATAAAGGGTACTGGACCAGGTCGAAAAATCCAGAAAGCATTTTTAGCTTCATCGGGAATCGAACCTGGGACCTTTCTGGGTAAAGATAGAGTAAATTAGACTAAAATCTTTAACAGAATTTCGATTTCACTACATTTAAAAATCAGAAGTCATGACTTAATACTGTTTAAAAAAATATTCTTATTACAAAGCCTTTTGATGGAATGTAGAAAATTATTGAAAGACCTATCTGATGTTGTAGACTAGAAATTCAAATAGCCGCTTATAAAAAAAGGTCTTATAGCAATATGTTGCTTATGTAAAATTTTAAAATGTAACAATAACTAAACTGTTGGATGAATGTAATTTGTACTTACACTTTTTGGAGGATCAAGTAGAGGTCAAATTTAGAGTGTGAAAGATTCGAAAGTAAAACAAAGTAATAGGATAATTTGTAATTTATTTATTATAATATTATTTAAGCAAGACTTAGATTTATATTAGAAAGATTGGATTAGGAAATCAATTTATTAAATGCACTAAAACGTAAATATAGATAGATTTCAAGCATTCAAGTCTAAACATTTTAAAATATTTATGGAAAATTTAAAAACAAGGAATTTTTTTTGTATAGGATTTAACGAGGTTGTCAAAAATAGCATAATAATATAGGTTAAAAAATATTATATAAATAAAATAAACGCACAGTAAATGTTTCTAATAACCGGCTTTTATATTTTGGAAAAGGGGAAATATCGTTTCCATCTCAGAAACTTGAAAATTACTGTTTCAAGTTAAGAAAATTTTATTAAAAGAGCGTGCCGCCATCCAAAAACGATAAATCTAAAACGATACAAAATTTTAATTAATACGCTGGGTGGCGCAGTAGGTAGAGCGACCTAAGTTACTATCAAGAGTGTAAAAAAAAAAAAAAATTAAACTATCTGGAAAGAGGCAATCTATTTTTGTTATACCTTCTGCAGAAATGTGTTACCCCCTACGAGCTATATTGATTTAAGTAGCATTGTACCCCGAACTTTAAAATGTAATTTTGAAGCCTTTTTAAAGTCATTGTAAATACAATTAAAATAACTAACCGTGACTTTGGTCTAAATTTACTGTGTTGCAGATTTATTTTATATTAAATTCAAACCTTTTCAGAAAATAATTTTTGTGTTTTTATTCTTTTACTGTAAATTTAATTTATTTGCGGAGCATTTAATTTTTTACTGTGAATTTAAATTATGAACTGTGCAAAGTTTTTATTTAACTGAATTTTAATTAATGAGTTTTTAATTTTTTATTGTGCATTTAATTCTTAGCGATTTAAATACTGGTAAATTGATATAATTTTTTTTCCCTTACACCTTTTGGAAGCATAGGGCTTCAACTGGACATTTCCATCGTACTCAATTCCTAGCTGCGAATTTAACTTGTTTCCGAGTTATGTTTGTTTATACAAGCTCTTGTTTTTTGGTACTCCGCCAGGTGTTCTTTGGGCAACCAGGTCTTCTTGTGCCTTGTGGGGCCCATTCTAGGTTCATTCGCGATTTGAGGGCTTTCTGAAAGTGTGGCCTATCAATACCCATTTCCTTCTTCTAATTTGATTCGCTATGGGTTCTTCGCCGGTTAGAGGCCCTTGTTGCTTATTGTGTTTGGCCAGAATATTCGGCATATTATCCTTTAACATTTATTAATGAATACTTGTAATTTCTGGTTGATAATTTTTGATGTTAACCAAGTTTCACTGCCGTATGTCAGGATTGATTTTACACAAGACCGGAATATTCCAAGTTTAGTTGCTCTGGATATTTAGCTGTTCTTCCATATCGGTTGCAATCTTCAGTATAAATATTATTTGACGAACAAAATCGAAATTTCTATTCTTTTATATTTTATTCTATCAAATCTATACTAGAGTAACAATATCAGATTCACAAAATTTGTATCTATCTAAGTTGACCTACATATGAAACAAAATTTTTTTTTAAATTTGTATGTTTTCTATTTTCTTGGTTACCTATTCAATCTTAATCTGTTTGAAAATGGTAGGATGCATGTATATTATAGCAGCTTTTATTAGCAATACACCACAGCATCTTGTTAAAAATTATTTTGAAGTATGTATTACTAATAATATCCATGCTATAATATGCATTTTACAATTGTACAAAAAAAATATCATTCATTGGATGCCCAAGAAAGTAAAAAAACATATAACTTGAATAAAAATCAATTAAAAAACAAAAGAAAATAGAAATTTTAAATGTTTATACTTTTTTCCCTTTTGTTTAAATTTTTATTAAATTTTCTTTAATATATTAGATGAATACAATTTTTTGTAATTAAATGTTCGATAAAATTGTTGTGCATGACAGAAGGTAGGACAAATTTCAAAGTAGAGCAAAGTTAACCAATTTATTAACTACAACATTTTATTTACTTCACACTTTATTTTTTTCAAATTTTAAACGAAAAATAAATAATATTGATTTAGTTTAATATTAGAACAGATGATTATTTTCAAATCCAATACAATCATTATGCGTATTCGTATATTATGTAAGTTTTGTTTCAAATTATTTTATTTGAAAATATTTTTAACAATGTTTAGAATATTAAAGATTGCCACGCAAAATTGGTACAGATGGCAGATTATTGTTTTTTATTATTAATTATTAAAAAAAAAAATAATTCACTTGAACAAACTCTATTCCACTCTATTATATTGTAAAACGATCAAAATCCCACACAATATTTGAAATTTGATCGATATTCGAATATTGGTCTTACTATTTCATATGGATTTTGTATTTTTTCATTTTTTATGTGCAATCGATTATTTTGTATTTATTAAATTTTGTAAAATTATAATTAGATTTAGACACCAAGACGAATTTGTTAAATTTATACAACCATATATGAAATAAAGATTATTATTATCATTATTATTGTTATATTAATAATTATAGTCAATTCAATTCAATGTCGTCATACAATCAATGTAATATAAATCCATCCATTCAGTGGTATCCATATATTAAATTGCAACATTTTATAATGCTAAGTGTTTTTTATAAAGTACAATTTTATTTGTAGTATAGATTAAATTATGTTGAACATATGGTAGATATTTCGAGGCGATTCAATTTTCGTGGGATTTTCTACATAATTGTTTAGAACAGATTAGTATTCATCATATTGATTCTTATCGATTTACGGTTGATAAAATTTGAATATAGAAATTAAATATATAAACACACAATTTTTAATTTCTGACACATAAATAAAAAAAAAAACAAACAAAATAAAATTCAAACATGAAGTCGGTTCGAGCTAATTTATTTTTATTAAATATTTATAAAAAAAATCCTATTTAATACTTTAATCTTTCTTATTTATATATAAAAAAGTACTTTTTTATTTTACTTTAATTTTATTTTCAATAATATTTGTATATATATAAATATATATATATATATATATATATATTAGTTATCACAATCATCTTTTATTTACGATACCGCCCAAAAACAACTCGCTGAAATTGAAAAAAAAAAAAAATAAAAACAGATGAGATATGAACAAAAAATTAATTATTTAAAAAAAATATGTATATCTTCATCAAATAAATACCTTTCGACATTTTCCACGATGATCAACCATTGCACAATTTCGACTTGTTGAAAGAAGTACTCCCCGTAATGTAACTTCTCGTATAGTTTCATTTGTTGCAGCAAATAATACCGTTCTTTCAATTGTATTCATATTTTCTATTTGTGCAAACACTACAGAAATTATTACACAAAAAATTAAAATTCTTTTCATAACTCTTTTTTAATTTATAAACCAAAAAAAAGATCAAAAAATAACCACTCTGGAAAATGATTGCGTCTTTTCATGGAATTTTTTTTTTTCTTTTCTTAGGATCCTTCCTGAATTTAAATATTAAAATAACACTTAAAAAAAAACACTATTTATTTAATTTTAAATAAAATTAATATAAAACATATCGTTAATTCGTATTACACGATTATTCTTGAAAATTATCAGAAAAAGTTGAATACCAAGAGAATACTAAACCTAAAAATACTAAAACATTTATAAAACTTTATCTTTACTAAATTAAACAATATCATTTGTTTATATTTATTCGGTAGGTCAATAAGCGCTATTTAATACATATAAAATTTGCTTGATTACGTCTATGAAATAAAATTACAACTTTTAATTTAGTTTTGGGCGTTTGAGGTATTGCTCGACGTTATAATTCCGTATGTAAACAATCATGTTAGCACTAAAAAACAAAACCTAGGAATTTCTAAATAGCTAATGTTAATGCTAAACTGTGCATATAATGTTTGAAAAGAGAGCTATTAAATTATTAAATGTGTTCAATATAATTGTGATGATCTTACAATCATTGAAAGTATTGAAAGTACGATTTGGTATTACTTAAATTTAATTCCTGATAAAAGTTGCAGTTTTTCCCATATTTAATTATTAGAAATACAAAAAAATAAATAAAAAAATACATACTCGTAAAATATACTAAATTTTCTATTTTATATGATCAATTAGATAACTGTACTTGATGTACATTTAACTGTACTTAATGCCGTAATGTACGTTATACAAAATGTCATACAATTTTAATATTATTATTTCAACTGCACAAAAACGTACATTAAAAATTTAGGGCCCTTTTCCGGGTAGGATGTGGCTCATCTCTTTGTTACAACTCTTATATCTTACTTATTTAAATAATAATATAGAAATTAAATACTAACGAGTAATTAAATACCTACTAGATCTAAACCTGTGTACAAAACAGTTTTTTTCTACTAAATAATATCGGTAAAATAAGTACCGTAACATTTAAATGTCTGTTTAATGTTTACATTTTTGCCACGATATATAAGCTAAAAATTAATTCAATATTAAAAAGTTTCCTCCCACCTATTTAATTTTACATACATACAAGAAATACAAACAAAAAAAAAAAAAAAACGGTCATAAAAATTGATAATATTAAATTCATTGAAACAGAAGTGTTGAACTAGAAGTGTAAAATTCTTAAAAATCTCTAGTGTTGTAAAATATCTTTATGTTAACTACGCCCTTAAATTTAATTTTACCTTCAAAATATTAATTTGGTACTAATTTGATAAATAGAATGTTCAATCCAATGATTTTTCAGATTTGGTTTTTTTTTGACAGTTTTCAAATAAGGGAACTGCTTTACAAAATTACCTTGACATACACTGACCCATACACTATGGAGTGGTCTAATTTTAAATTTTTAAGATATCAACCATAAAATTCAAATTTGTAAAACTTATAATTATTTTTATTTATTTATTTTTATCAGCGGACTTGCAGATAAATCTAAAGGCCAACTTCAGTTTATTTTCTTACAAATAATTATATTGCAGTACATTTTCGCCTTCATAATATAGCATAATTCAACTTTATTTTAGTGATATTCTAATTGTAATCCAATTTCAATTAATAACGGAAAAAATTTCATCATCAATAGCTTGAGCGCGAATTGAATCTAAAACATTTTGATTAGTAATCAGAATATATAACCACTACACCATCATCGCTCGTAAAATGTTCTTCCGCAAAAACTTTAAAGCCTGTATAATAATTTTTATATCTTGTTAAATATTCACAAAATATGAAACGATGCTATCATTTTCATATGAAATATTTTTTTATATAATATAATTTACTACTAATTTAGTACCAGTTATTTATACTAAGTAACGGTAATTTAACTATATATATATGTGTATCAAGTTTTACTAGCTTATTGCACAGTAGTTTTTTGCGATTACACTACACATAATGGGCTTTATTGTCAGCAGTCATCGCCAACAAAGGTCAATACTACATCAGCTTGCTTTACACGATTGGATGTCAATAATCAACACTTATCTATGGCTTAGGAAATATTTTTCATTTTGATTTTAATTTTAGTATCACAAAAAAAAATGTTTAAGTCAACAAAATTTTTTATTGCTGTTGTCTATGAATTTGTAAAATGGATACTCTTACCGTGCGGTACATAATTTTTTGTCTGCAAATTCTCTCACGGCGTCAATACAAATATCACAAATTTGGTTTGTGGACAAGACGGTGAGAGACAAAGAAAATAAAATACATCTGTTGATATGGTCTAACAAGGCCCAAGAACCTTTTTGTATCTTTTAGAAACAATTTTTATATAATTATAAATAATTTGTTTTATTTTATAGAATTATAAATAATTTCACAACATAAGAATGTAGAGTTTTGTGTATTTGAGATAAACCTCAACAGTTTATTATAAGAGTTGAAAAAATACAATTTAAAAACTGCCAAAATAATTGATTTTCAACCAACACAACTAAATTTTCTGTTAATTGTTGACTTCTACATTAAATTTGAGAAACTTTACGGTATTTCTAACATAAATTCAAATCCTGGTCTAGTCATCCCAAATAGGATGAAATTACGTAATTCAACTTAAAGCCGCTTTTTCTCTCACATTCGCAAGAGTTCGGAAGCCACCAGTAATACCGCAAACGAAATTTGTTCAAACATTTTAGCTCACCCTAATTTCAATTTAAATATTTTTCAACTTTTGACTTAAGTCTGTAGTTAAAGTAAAAGAGTAAAAAATGATTGGCTTTTACAATGTAAATTTTACTTTATAATTAATATTCGGAACGTTCGTCTGACTTAAAAGGAAAAAACGATATTTATTTTATATTTATATTTTAGTGTAGTTGGTTAAGTCTAAAGCACTAACTATTAGAGCTGTATTTAAATATGCTTATGTATACTTTTGTATAAAGTAAAATTAAATTATTTCAAATGTTCGAACATGAGAGACAAATATTCATTTAACAATAAAACATACACGGATTTGATAGGTTATTTCACCTTTCGGATTAAAAAAAGTATGCTGTTCTGTATAATCGAATTCAATCGTTATGAAATAATTTTTAGTAATTTTAATATTAATAAATTTGAATATTAACTATAACTTGATGTTAGATTTATTTTTAGAAAATAATTGGATTTACATATTTGATAGCATAGCAAACAATTAAACCAATTTCAAAAAGAAAATCGTATCAAAAATATTTTCAGATGTATAGAGTAATTCTCATACCAGATAATCTATCAGGGTCAAGATTACTTTACAGATTATTTTCAAAAATATTTACCCTTCATGAAATAATCATAAAATAAATTTTAAATGACCAACAGTTCACGCAATTTTCTTTAAGTCAATTACAATATTCCTGTTTTTTGTTTTTTTTTTTTTTGTTTATTAATAACTCGTTTGCATACAAACAAATATTATTACGCGCCCGAGTAACATCTTATCTTATCTCTGGAAATTACTCACGAAAAAATTATCAAAATCCAAAATAAAAAAAATAAAAACTTAAATAAAAAAAAAAAACAACAAACCATTATCAAAACTGCACAATGAATTCATTTGTCTTCAATTTGGGTGCGATACGGTAAATAAATTCCAATCACAATGAAAAATTTTAAAAAATTGCGTACTGCGTACTTTTAGGGATATCAACATTTTATATAAATAATAATTAGTATATTTTTAGGATTATAAAATTATAGTTTACAGAAAACAAAAATTCCATAAACAACATCAGAAAATTATCTGAGTTGACTTGATAGGACACAAAGGAAGTTATTGATAGATATATCATTTCAGTTGTAAATGTCAAAAATAGACAAATTGATAGTACAAATTTTTTATTTGCATTTTGCATTAATAGTATAGAATGTTGTAACGTAATTCTTTTATACATTAGGTATGTATTCGAATTCAAATTTCTGGATTTTAATAAATTAAAACTGGGATATTTTGCTACCGTGGAATCTAGTTATTTATACTGCAAGACATTCCTAATTCAATTTTCAAATAAAGGTTCCAGTATAACATATTCCTTAAATTAATAGTGGATTAAAATATTGTTCGGATGTGTGTGCTACATAAAAGATACATGATTTCAAGTCCCCAATTTAACCGAATGTACGGTAAGGTTTCAATAATGTAATTTTTTATTCAAAATTAATTTTATATTTTATTTTTATTAGCCAGGTAACAATTTGACCTTTTTCGCAGCTGGTTGGTTGTTTACTCTCCAGTGAAATAGCATAGGTAGAGGGTTGAATTATTGTCCATTTATTCATAATAATATTATTTATTATGTTGTTATTATGTAATTTATAATTTTCAACATTGGAGTGACAGGTATTAGGGTTGATTTTATTGACTCTATTATATTTTACTAAAAATTTAAATAATAACGAATATCCATTGTATTATATTATCTTGGTATTTAATATTTATTAGGGAGTGAAACATTCCTATTTTTATAAATTTATTGATACTTTCAGCTGAGATGTAATTTACCATTACTATGTCTTCTTTTGAAATACTATAATACACTTTTGGATATTGTATTGTGCTACTATGAATCTGAATTCGGTTAAATTCTTCTTCTTAGCTAGTTCTGCTTCTTTCATCAGGTACCTTGAGTCGTATTTCGAAATTTTTGGTAGCTTATTCTATACAAGTTTTGTTCCAATGATTGCAAAAGATCTTATATATTCTTCATTTTTTCATTTGATCAGTTAGGTACTTAGTTGATCCTAGAAAGATTTAAATAACTGACTCTGTTGCTACATACTATATGTCTAACCCATGTTGCTCTAACGCTAAAAAATATATTCTTCTGAAAAATAAATGAATAAATTTTTTTTTATTTTATTATTTGATATTTCTACCATTAATTTTAAGCATGTCTTTGCCTCAACTGCACTGTAATATATTTTTTTATTTTATTAGTATTGTGATATTTCTACGATTAATTCTAATAATGTTTTTGCCGCAACTGCAAACGGCTACTGTGGAGAGCACCTTATAAAAAATATATAAACCATGTTTATTTGGAGTGTTCGAATACGGTTTATTTTGAAAATCTTGAGAAAATTTTATGAATTATACTTGAGTTAATGAAATGTATGTATTGTGGTTCCGCGGCTTGTCGACTGTCTTTGTAGAGCAATATTAATTTCAATCTCAATCTTAAAATGTCTCACAATATATAATTATTAAATTAATTCATTTTTTTGTTTTGTTTTTTTATTTTTTAATCAATTTTATTATGTATAATTTCTTTAAATTTTCTGTTATTTATGTAAAAACTTGTGCTGGTGTTGTATACGTTCATATCACACAAAATGAGTGAATAAATAAATTTATGCACACATATTTGAGGTTGACCTACAGTATACTAGTAAGATTAATTTTTTATTTAATTATACAAATACGCATATTATACAGATATAAAATATGCTTGTCCAATTTGGATGCCTTATTATGCTAAACATACCTATATTAAGAGAATAGAATCTGTTCAAAAGTATATGATTAGGTTTTGTTCACGTAAGTTAAATTGGCAACCTTATATCACTGTCTATTTAGCTAAACGTTAACTTATCTAATCTTGAGGCTAGGCGAAATACTGCTTCCACGATGTTTTCCTATGATATCATGTCTGGCAAATTATTCATCTATTCTTCGTTTTTATAATATCTATACACCAGTGTACGATTGGCAAAAGTTGTATGCACCAGTTGTGCGATTGCCAGTGTGCGAAACCAAAAGTTTTGATATTTTCATTGTCATAGAGGCAACTATGGTTTTCTGAGTCTATAGCAAATGCTCAGCCCTTATTTGACAACAGTTTCTCACAAACTGACTTCAAATATAGCAGGTACGTTTTTAGGAGAAATATCACTCATTACTATTTTGAATATTTCACAATAATTTTCTCAATTTTATTCAATTATAATTTTATACTACAATTATTTATTCTCTGTTATTATTTGAATTTACTACCATACTTAATTACTATTACTATTATTTATTAATTTTAACTATTTTAATTATTAATATTATTTTCTATTTGAAATTATTGTTATATTTGAATTTTTGTTTTCTCTTTCTTTTATTAATCTTTCTTTTAATTTTTATTTTTTTTTTATATTTGATAACAAAGATCTGTGAGGTACTACCCACTAGATTGTAACAGATAAATAAATAAATATGACAATCTCTACAAAAATTGGCAGAAAGTAAATATATAATATTTTATTGTCTATTTTCTACCATTTTTCAAAATTCAATTTTTCAAAAATCTACAAAACGTTGACAAACTCTGCTTCTGATTACAACGTACCTAATATAAAGAACAGCAACTTTTATATTTTTTTTTACCATTTTTACATTTTAATCAACCGAATTAATTTTATTGTTAGCCTCAGTGAACTTTCATTATTCTAAAGTTCACTATTCAAAGCATACACACACTCCTATTTATTTGAACGGGATAGCGCTAATTAAAAATTTTTCACTTTATTTAGAAATGACGGGCAATTATTTACTCCAGATCCAATTACAATGTATTAATGTAATAATTGTTAATTATTACCATTAACATATTATTAAAGCTTTATTTTTTTCCCTGTCTACTTAAATTAATTTATATGGAAATTAATTAAATTTCCATACAAAAAAATATTTGTAAACATATTTGTTAAATTTTACTATCAAAATATATAATTTTTTATTCAAAATAAATGCGTCATTTCAATTGTAATTGAGACCATAACAAAATTAATTTTATTAAAAAATCATCAACAAATAATTTTTTTCCTATTTGTTTTTACAAAATAAAAAAGTGCTCACTTCCTCCAATCTGTCTCACTATTGTACTATAATAATTCACTAAAAAAACCTTGAAATCATTTCATTTTATGAAAATTTATTAATGTTTTCTCATTTGAAATTGAAAAAAAAAAAATGCGTACACAAAGTTTACTTGAATATGACTCTGTTAATATAAGCCAAGAACAACAATAATAAAAAAATTACTATCGAAGCTAATATCAAAATATCACGACGATTTTTATTGAAGAACCTGACATATAGGGCAAACTATTATCACTTTAAATAAAATAAAATGATATTTCCTTATAAAACACGATTTTATTGAAATTAATTTTTTATTTTTTAAATTAAAACTAAAACAAAAACAAAACATTCGTAAAAAATCTATTATTTCTGTCTGTTATTTTAAATAAAATTAAAAAAAAAAAAAAATAAAAGCATATACAAAACTTCTTAATATAATCACATTAAAATGTAGTTAACATGTTAAATTACATCTTATTAAATAGGATGACAAACTCCTTTTGCATCAATTCGTTGTCCCTCTGGACATTTATTAGCCATTTCGTTAAAAGGTGCCAATGGAACATTACGTATATCAATTTCTTCAGGTATTGGTGTGGTTACATCATCACCAGATATTTTATCTTTTAACTCATGATATTTCTCTTTGACACTACCACCGAATTTTTTTGCACCTTCTTTCACTGTTTCACCAAATGATACAGAAACTTCAGCTACTTTTTTAGCACCTTTTTCTAGTTGACAACCAGCATTTTTAAAAAATTGTTTTACTTCACTACTATCTTCATCGGCTGAGGATTTATCTTCAGCCGCTCTACATAGAGGACCACATGTGATTGTATTAATTGTAACGGTTAAAATTACCGTGAATAATAAAAGCTTGTAACTCGACATTTCGATTTTAAGAAAAAGTAAACTTGTTTTTAATTTATTTTTATTTAAAATTATGCAATGACCGTTATTATCGAATTTTTTTTTTTACAAAATATTATGTATAGTACTTTACACAACTTTACGTTGTAAGAGTAGAATTGATACTAAACTTTAGTTGTATATAAAATAATCGAGCATTTTTTTTTTGTTTTTTTCGCAACTTATTAAAATGATCTACGTTTTTAATTGAACAAAATTGGAGGTGACAGAATCAAACAAACACACAAAAAAAAAAGTAAAATATAAAAAAAAAATAGCATTCATTGTATCGTTATGTTAACAACTATGAGATAATTATTTTCCTTTGCAGGAAAATTGATGAGTAATTCAACGTAATTTTATTGAATAATAAACAAAGTCACCCGACATTGTTCGGGCTCAGCACAAAATATAAAATATAAATATATTATCATCTATTGGGTCAAATAACTATATTTATATAAATAAGTTAGACACGTCAAAATTTTGTTGCCTGAAGTTTATTAAAAGTAACTAGGCTTGTAATGAATATATGACCCTATGTGCATGTTGCACAATTATTCTTTCTGTCAAATTAAAGCTTCTTTTTTTCAGACAACAATTTTTGTTTTGTTTGCAGGAATTGAAATAAAAATATTTTTTTCCTACTTAATGTCGAGCAAGCTACATAAAATTGACCATGAGAGAAAAATGGTTCTCTTAAGTCAATTGCTAAAACACTTAAAGTTTGCCTTGGGTTTTAGTTATAAAAAAAGCAAACCATATTTTAAGGAAATTGATGGCGCTTAGACTGGAAAGGGTAGTCAGATTTAATTATAAAAATAAAAGCATTACTCTTAACAGAGCATCTTTACATGTCTTTAGGAGCGCACTCGGACTAGGTTGGATTACATAATGGGTTTTTCCACATTTAACTTTGATTTGTGGAGTGGTAATCCAGAAGATTGAAGGGACTGCAAAAATTTTGTTGGATTTTTGTTTGACTTTTTCTGATGTTTCACCTTTTAAATATTGTCTCATTTTTACCGATAGGTATGTGAACATGATTCAAAATGCAGTTCTCGTTGCTTTCTAAATCACTGGAATAATTTGGCTAAAACCGAGAGCAAAACTTTACTCCACCCATAATGCTGTTATTATTTCGTAAATACCCGTAAGGTTTTATCTGAAGCTTCAAACAATAATCTATTACCCATTGTACACTCGTCCCAAGGCAGTTTCTTTTTTGATACTACAAACTGTACTATCGCAATTCGAATTTTTCCATTTACCTAGTTATCTCACCATTTTTTTTTTTTTGCATCTTTCCGCTATCCCATATATTTCGTACACTTTTTTATCGAATTCTCTATAGCTGTGATCGGAAATGTCATCTGCACATCAAATTCAAAAGAACCTGACGTCAAAAATTTGCATTTAAAAAATTTAAGCATCTGACGATTGGTTGCGAAATTTTATTTTTACTATTGCTGAAAATGCGAAAGCATCTGACGACTAAAGCAAGCAAACTTTTTTTTCAAAACTTTTTTTGACATTTTGATGATTAATTATTTTGTTGAAACAAATGAAGAAGAAATATTGAAAATTAAAACAGACAATTAAAATAAAAAAAAATATTTTATTAGGGAAAAAAAATTTAAGATAATCGAATTATTGATGCAAGATTTTTTAACGTACCTGGTAATCTTCATTAAAATTTATTTCAATTTTTTTTTTTTACACCATTTTTTTGTAATAATTCCAGGTAAGTACTTACTAAAGAAATTTTTTATATAACTAATTAACAAATAAAAATAATTTTATTTTAATTTTCGAAAATTCTGCATCTATTTTTTAAAACTACAAAATTGCTTTCTTTTATGATGTTATGATTTGCAAATGACATTTTCTGTATCTGAGAAGCAGTCAGGTAGTACAAGTGTATTGCGAGCTATAAAAACCACGAACAAAAAAGTGCAAACTACCCAAGACATACGGAATAAGTTAATAACCAATCAAGGAAAAATTCAGTTATAGTATGGAACGAGACAGCCTATAGAGAGGTTAAGATAGCTACACGTAGTCCACTCAGAACAATCATTCCTAATATACTTACTCAATGGCAAAATTAATAATAGCAGAGTTATTATCCAAATGATTCCATATTCTAGATATTTTATCCATGAACGAGTTACCTATGTTTCAATATGATATGGCAAATTCAACTTATTTGAAAGCAACAGAAATAAATAAAATTAAAGTATTCGAAATGTGACTCTACAAATAGGTTATGACGATTTTTATAAAAACTTGTTTTTTAGCGTTAGAGTAAAATTTTTGTATAATTATTGAAAATTGTCAAAAATAATCTGACTTATCGTTCAGTTACGCGTATTTCGTCTCGTACTTACAGACTAGCATATTTAGTAAAATTAAATATTCGACTATTTTCAACAATTATAGGTTCTGGCAGTTTCTTGAGCAGATAGGGCTTGAAAACAAAAATAATCAGAAATAGTTATATCCAAATATAACGTCACTCTCCCACACTATAAATAAATAAAGATACATTCATCATGTGGTATTACAAACACAATATGTAATAGAGTACCGTAATATCACATAAGATGCTCTTCGAATATAAGTATAGTTTTAAGTTTTAAATTGTTACAAATAAAAAATAAGAACAAATACAATTCAACATCAAACTAAAAAGTTGTTTATTTTATTAGCAAAGGGCTTAATTATAACTGGCGCAGTCTGAGGTTTAATTATAACTATATAGACATAACGAACTATTCAAAACAATCAAAAGATACTTAAATTTATACTGTAAGCGTTGAAAATAGAAGACTAGAATGCTGCTAACTTATTACACAACGTAGCACGGGGATATGTTCAAGGACATAGTTTATAGCTCCACATATTAATGGATGAACTGACATCTGGAGTTGAATCAGAATAGAATTATTCTATATAAATCCAATTTTCCAAATTTTGAAAAATTTATCAAATCTTAGTACATTAATTTTTCGTTCTATATTTAGATAAATTACTAAAAAGTATAAAATTCATCTACTTCTGCTTCAAAAATTGTAAATTAAATAACATGTATTATAAACCTTATTACAATTAAATAAGTATACTAAAGAACTGTTCAGATAAACATAATAATTTGTTGTTTGTTACACAAAAAAAAAATATCTCAAAGTTTTGATTTTTAAGCTTTCAAATCAGTTCCAAGTAATTTCAATACATTTGAAATGATAATCTTGTGAATTCTGTGAGAATTCGATGAACGAAAAATACAGAAAAAAAATTAATTTTGACTAATGTTTACTTTCAAAATATTTTTGAGACAAGACGTTGATTGAATTACTTGTTTTCGTATTTATATAATTAAAAATATCTACATAAATTTTAAGTAAAAGTAAATAAACGAAATCAAAGTTTATTAAAACAATTTCTTCGTCATATTATTTATTCACAGGGTTTTTTTTTATTCGTTTTTTGATATACATTTTTTTATAATTATCTAAATAAATATTTGAAGGTTACAAATAATTATTTATTTTTACAAATAAAATTAATGATACAGATATATTAATTATAACAATAATAAAACTGACCATTTAATTAATGATTCATTAATTTACCACATTTAATTTAATGATTTATTCATATTATGTACATTATATTCGTATCTTAGAAGTAGTTCTTTAAATTAAAGTCTAAATCAACGTAACATTCATAAGTATAATTACTTGAATAAATTACTCACATGAACGGAAATTATATTTGCTTTGAATTAATTAATAGTATTATTAATAAAATTTAAAACGCAAAAAAAAATTTCAAACGTATAAACACAAAAAAAATCAGATCGATTCAGTTTTATTTTGCAAATGTACGTCATATAGCTTCTAAATTGCATTTATTTTTTATAAATTAAATTCACAGAATTTCACACAATTTTTATTTAGATGGGCTCTATAGTTTATTAGGTTATTACTGTTATTTAAACGAAATAGGTAACGGTTCATTTTTTGACTATGAATAACTATGCAAAATTTCAGAACTCTAACTTTAAAACTGTGTGCGTGTATAGCGAATAAACCAACAGACAAAATTTCCCTTTTATAAGTATAGAAGATAAAAAAAAATTGATATTGTCAAATCTTTACAAATTTAATAGAATTTGATCCACTAACGAAAATATCATTAATGATATAATTGTTATCCCAGATACAAATTCTTGAAGTACAGAGTGGCTTTCGAAAGAATATGTCCACCATCGATGCCATATTTATACTTACACAATTCGCTGAAAAATCAATCAAATTCAATAAAATTATTTTTACGTGGTTTTGTAAATTTGAGTCAAGCCTTCGACAGAATGTTGTGATATAAATTTACAAGAAAAAAATGTCAATCTTAGCTTAATAGGATTGATTCAAGATCTATATATACAAATATTAAAACAAAAATCAAATCACATCCCGTGCTCGCCGAATATATCGCAACATCAACAGGTATTAAATTATCGCCTCAGTTCAATTTTGTTTAACTTAATAATGGATAAAACAATCAGAAATATGGTCAACACCTCTTGGGGATATCAAATTGACGATACGTTAAAAATAAATTAAGGTGAAGTACTCAGAATGAGTTGAAAAAATTTTTAGAAGCAAAATTTGTTTATATGTTACTACACTCACAGATAATGAAGATGATCTGCGAAAATGATTATTCAGATTTGCCGAAACTGCCTAATTGTACAACATGGAAGTATCCACAATAAACCCCAAATACATGTCTATTTCGAAAAAACCCACTAAATATAAAATATTCATTGACAATAAAATTATCGAACAAATATTCATTTTTAAATATCTGAGCGTAAATATTTCAAGCTTTCGCAACACGTAAACAGAGTTAAGAATCCAAGCATGAAAATCCGCAGCCATTTCAGGTTATCTCCGAGATGTTATATCAATACATATTCAAATAGAAAGCATAATAGGAATATACAAACTGTAGTGGCGGATACATTTGAACGGTATTGAAATATCCGCGACACATTGAAATCAAACAAACACGCTGTGTGACGCAGTTGGTTTGCCTTTTAACCGAAAGGTCCCAGGTTCGATTCCCGATGAAGTAAAAAAATGCTTTATGTTTTGTACCCTTTATCATTGGGGTAAAATAAATGACAAAAAATAATTGAGAGTATAATCTGGTAACCAGTTAAATAAAAATAAAGCTATTCTACTTAAGAAGGCTTAGTTCTTGACAATAGCAGTAGTTTTCCACGTAAATAGAATGGTAGAAGTTCGATTGGTACAGGTAGTAATTATTAATACCAAATCAATATGAAACGTCTTACAAGAACACGTCTATCACATACGAAATTGATCCTAAGTAATATGTGATTATGCCTAATAAAAGAAGAAGAAGGAGTTTTTCGATGAAAAATTCTATTGAATTGATGAAATTGTGTAATCCAAATATGTTTAAAACAAAAATGTACAAACTGAGCTTTTTTGCGACATTTGTTTTCATTTTTTTTTTTACATTTTTATTACTTTTATCTATAGTTATTAATCAAAATTCCTCTTAGTCTTATATAAACAAGTTTTAGCTTCTAAAAATTTTTTCAACTCATACTGAGTACTTCACTTTAATTTATTTAAATATATTTTTTTTCATATTTCTTTATTTAACTTGAACAATTTTGTCCTACACAGCATACGACTTTAAAACTTATTTGTTCCAGAATATTATTCAAATTCAATAAAATATTGTAAGTGACATGTTGTTTGGTGGATCACTTGTACCATCATACAACATTATAGATTCAATTACATTTTTGTTATTTAAATTAGAAAAAATCACTACTTAGTAAATTTTATTAATTGAACAAAAATATGAGTGAAAAATAACTTAAAATATTTTATTCTAATTTTTTACATTTTATGTTCTCTATTACAGTGAGTGATAAAATTATTTACATACCTAATATAAAATAAAATAGTATATGATTAGAATAAAATCGAATCGAATGAAATGGGTGTGGTTTGAATTTAAACATCGAGATCATTTTAATATTGAAATAATTATCTTATATGTTGACTTTGATTTAAATAAAATATATAGATGTCAATTTTATTATAATGGACGTCAATGATGCGTTAAATTTAAACAAACCTCACCACAAAGTAATTTAATAAGATCAATATTAATTTATAGATACATTGTTTTTAAATTTCACATCTAAGGGTGGATAGAAAACGAAATATAATTTTATAAAAAAAAAACATTAATTAACGCATAAATAATTTTTGTTATTCAAATGTAATGTGGAACAAAATGTCTAAATAAAATCATATAAATCAAAATAATAGAAACGATGAATTAAAACTTTGTCAACAAAATTATAGCTTGAAAAAAATGGTTAAAAAAGTTTCTGCACAGTATACCTGTCCCATGTAGAATTTAATTTGTATTATTTTTTTTTGATAACAATTACATGTTATTTACATGCCAAAAACTAACTCTTTTCAACTTAATTTATTGCTTTTTGTAGGGTAACTATCACATGTCTATATTTAATTTTTCCGTATTTCATTTGCCTTTAAGTCCGTTTGTTATACATAAAATTTATTCATTCGCCACGAAATCCTCAATACAAAATACAAAACTCCAGAATATTAAAATACTAAATTTCTTAAATCCGACTTTAATTCATTTAGGGTTTTCGAATTCAATAATTTTGTTTGCATCCAACAAACGCGTAAAAATAATTTAATTAAATATTCTGGAAAAAAGAGATATCGAATTCAATAATTTTGTTTGCATCCAACAAACGCGTAAAAATGATTTAATTAAATATTCTGGAAAAAAGAGATATCCTGTTTTTTGTACACAATAGCGGCTACGCATAACAATAAATTAGATAAATGTTCTAGAAAAAGTAGTTATCTTCTGCCTTGCATCCAACAGCGGCTCAGCATAAAAATAATTCATATAAATATTTTGTAAAAGACGAAGAACTTTGATTTTGAATCCCACTCCAAAATCTATCCTAACTTAGAATATTCATTACATATACATTTTATATATTCATTGCATAGCATATATTATATGTATATGTATAATATTTATCATATTCAGTGTCAAGCAGATCCATGTCAAATTAAATTCAGCCAAAAAAAATGCACGCTGGGTGGCGCAGTAAGTAGAGCTTGCCTTTCAACCGAAAGGTCCCAGGTTCGATTCCCGATGAAGTAAAAAAAAATGCTTTATGGGTTTTTCGATTTGGTCCAGTACCCTTTGTCATTGGGATAAAATAAATGACAAAAAATAATTGAGAGTATCATCTGGTACCAAGTTAAATAAAATAAAGCTATTCTATTTAAGAAGGTAGTTTTCCACATTTGATAAGCCAATAATTTGTTAATTAAATACTCAAAATATTTGTAGATATTGTAGTGTAAACTTGAAATACTCAAAATATTTGTAGATATTGTAGTGTAAACTTGCAGTACCGTACTTAATTAAGCACGAAAAGGTGATTCTACCTAAGTTACTGTCAAGAAGATAAAAAAAAGGCATATGACAATCTCCCATTTTTGTATTATACAAACCTTCAACACAAAACAATAAATCTAGTTTGAAAATTTGAGATAAACTATTCCAGTTACATCATTTACAACTCTCAAATGAAAATCTATTATAGTCATAAATCTAAGATGTGTAAAGAAAATATATTTTTTTAAATTTTCAGTTCCTATATATAGTTTTTCATTTTTAGTTTTTTAGATGTTTCTACTCATTTTGACACCCAATGGTCCTGTTTCCACGAATCAATATGATGATGCTTCATGCTATCATTTTTTATTTCCACTTGTTATCACTGCAATGCTGTTTTTATCTATGAGTGTTTAGAAATTTCATTTATTTCTATGTAAAAATTATTTAAACAAGGTTGAATACAGCGAATGCATAAAATTTTTCTAACCCTACTCTCCTCAAAAACTTTATTTGGTATTATTTATATTATGTTTGAAAAAAATGTTTCGTTGAATATACTCTCTTTTTCGCAAATACAGAAAATCTCCTCAACAAAATGTATTTGTTGGTGAGAGAGTATGGAACGTATGGTAAGGCTGTCATTATGTTGATTCATCGAAACTGGCCCAATTAAAACCATTTTTGTTGTTGTCTCCTTCCAATATGCTATAATTATATGTTATTCTTAGCCTTGTTCTAATCAACGCAAAATGACGCTTGATTTTTGTATCATCATAATAATGTCCCGTTTTAGTAACATAAACATCGATTATAAGGCTTGGAATCGATCTTATTGGTTTTTCAGATTGGTCAACCATTAGAAAATTGGAAATTAAGGTAGCCATTTAATATTTAATTTCAAATGATACTCAAATTTCAAAACATTGTACAAAAAAATGCAATTTCAAATGGCAGTATACTTTTGCCTTCTACTATCATCATTCATTCTACCGATAAAATTATTAAAGCCTTCACATAACGTCAAAATAACGACTCACCGATCAAAATAAGGGTATTTGCTCTTAATAACAGGCCAGTTTAAAAATTTTAAAATAATAAATAAAATTAGATATCAACACAAGTCACATCCACATTTTAAAAAAAAATCAAGGAGGTTT
Source organism: Argyra leucocephala (assembly GCA_963942445.1). NCBI lineage: Eukaryota > Metazoa > Arthropoda > Insecta > Diptera > Dolichopodidae > Argyra > Argyra leucocephala. The sequence goes on along the minus strand of OZ012678.1, from coordinate 40,636,359 downwards.
GAATTTTAAACTTATAAAAATATTTCAAACCATCAAATTATATGGGAAGATTCTATTATCTTGATATTCTAGTTACAAGAAAAATTGACATGCACCGGTCATCTATACTGTATGAATACAATTTTACATTTTATTTAATTTTTTTGTCTGTATTTAATTTTATTTACTAAGGTTTGATATTGTAGAAACTTACATTACTACCCTTTGTAATCCAACTATTTTTTTAATGCTGGAATTATTGTACTATAAAAAATGATAACAAATAATATAGCCTGCCGAACAGAATTAAATAATAAATGTTTGGTTTCAGCTCTGAATATCATTAACTAGAAAAAAGTATAAGAAAGAGATTTTACAGAAACTCTAAATTGATAATACTTACTGTAGATGCTGATTTCACATGAATAGCCCAAATTAGTGTTCTGTATTCGGAATGTTAACCACAAAACCTAAAAATTCCTAAAACCAGCACAACTGCTAGAAATTATAGCAATACTTTTTAACAATATTTATAAAAAAATGCCAGGAATGAGTTTTAAAACAAATTCTTTGTAATTAACCTAGAATCGTTACCTGGGGTTTGGCTGTTGTTACATAATTAAAAAAACAAATTTTATAGAAATAAAAAACTATTTTTATTATTTACTAAAATTTAAAAATGGTAAAAAATTTCCAATTTCCAGCTTCATATTTTACTTTATCATTATTGCATCTGGTCTTACCAAAACTTATCAAAATTTATTCACATCTTCCATCTTTTGTTAATTTTTGTCCCTCTGGACATGTTAATGGTACATACATAAATCTTTCATCAATTTGTAAAATTTTTTCAGCTTCATTTTGAATTTTTTGTACAGGTTCTGATGTTGTTAACTCTTTACTATTATCTGTATCTGTATCATCATCACTTTGCCATTTATCTTTATATCCCTTAATTTTTTCTTTAATATCACGACCAAATTGTTTTGTTTTTTCACCAAAATTTTTTGCACCTTCTTTTATTGTTTCACCAATTTTTTTAGCATTTTCACCAAATTTTTTAGCTTCTTTTTGTATTGAACAACCAACATTTTTGAAAAATTTTCCAATTTCACCTTGTTCTTCAGAATTATCTGAAATTTTTTTCTCTAATTCATCAACTAAAGATTCATCACAATTACAATTTACAGTAGTTGTAGCTGTTATTGTTATTATTAAAACAATAATAAATAATTTTTTTGTTAACATGTTATTTTTTTTTGTTCTTTTTTTCTTTTTTTATAAATCTAAATTAATTTAACAATAAGTTAATTAAAAATTCTTTTAAATTAAAATTACAAGTAAGTTGTATTTTTAATTCACAAATAATTTTACATATATGTATATAAATTTTTCTTTTGTTTTTGAACTATGAATATGATGCACACTGATGCTAGGGCTAAATTTAACTGAACTCTAAAATAGCAACTATTAAATTTATTATCTTTTAAATTTCATTTAGTACTAGTACAATGAAATAAATAAAATAAATGGGATGAGGTTACGAGCATCTATAATATAAACCACAATATACATACAAACATACATTAATATTTATTATATATAAAATTTTTGATTAGACATGATTTAATTTATTACGAACATTTTTATTTGCTTTATTTTAAATCAGCGCAGAAAACATTCAATAAAATTATATATAGATATAGTCATTGTGTTTTATACATTGTTATTGTTCTGATCATTGAGTTTTATTCAGGAGATTAGTAATGAATGATTTAAACAAGATGGAAAAAAATTGGTGTACCAAAAAATATTTATAGTAAAATTTTCAATTTGGTTTAAGTAACAATTTGAATTGATGTTGGAAAATTTTATTCTATACTTTATAACTGCAGAAGTTTTTAAATGAATTTAATTAATTTTGCACAACAGTATAGATTTAATAAATCTATGGACATCCTGAAAATGAAGCTTTGGTATGTCTGCCAGAGAGCCTAGTTTTCACCAGATCTTGACAGAAGCGGAAAATATACCTGATATCCATCCTGAGTGTCAAAACCTTAACAGATTCGATAATTATCATTGTTGACGAAATCAATTTAACCCCTTTCCCATTTGTCTAAAACGAATAATATTTTAAAATCAGATAAATGTTTGGCTAGATAATCCTAAAGTCAAATTTGGTTCTTCTAACCCTTGTATCTTCTGATTTACGGACTGTCCTATAAATAGGCCAATCGGCAGATATGGGTACACAATTTTAAAACAAAATGTTTAAACAAATAAAAATATTATTTTTGTTTGTTATATTTTTTAGAGTTCGCCAATGACAAAAATAAGTACATTGAAACAAACTTATGAATATAACTATATACTATAAGTTCAATACATAAAGAAAAATAAAATTATTTAAACTTTAAAGACTTTTTCAATAATTATTAAACATTATATTCCCGAAATGGAATAAAAGCAATTAAATTATGCTGCTCGGTGTACCCTTGCTGTACGTGTTCTTTTAAAATAATGAAGTAATCCATATATTGTAAAGATATTATTATGAAAATGAATGAATGATGAATAAATGAAAATGAAAAATGTACTCTGTTTAGAAATTTATTGTATTATTTTTATTTTTCTATTGATGTAGTTTTAAGATTATTCTTTAAGAATTTTTGTATCAATTAGTGAAAAATTTGAAAAATTTAAAAAAGTAATAAGTAATAATTAAACATTAAAATAACCTCACATAAAATACATTAATTAATTAATTATTTGATTTTAATTTGTAATAACAATATGCAACACTAGTGGCTTTCCACTACTTTATAGTTATTCTCAATTTACATTACTATATAAATAAGCTGTATTAATATAAGAAAAATTTTATTAGTAAATTGATGAAATAAAAATAAAATAAAAATAAAATAAAAATAAAAAAAAAATAAATAAGAAATTCAATTATATGATAAAAATGTTATGGTATAAACTCTGTAAAATATAAACGACTAATGCATAAAGTCTTTGTGCAATAATTGTACATATTTTCTTACGACTAATAATACAGCGAAGTTGTTCTTTCATTTTGAGAAGAACGTGATTGGTTATTTCGCGGTTTTCTGTTGAGAAAGGATTTAATTTTTTTTCTTTTAAAAAATTCTTGCTTCTTCAAGATATTTACAAAATATAGAACATTGATATAGAACATATGTGCTTAGATCATTCGTCTGATGATACAAAGTATAAATTTCAAGCTGCCATATCAATTAGATAAATAAAAATCGCCCACTACAATTTCTTACCTTTTAGCATGATTCTATACTTTACAGATATTTTGATCAATTCTATATCACCACTCATATTAGCGTTAAAATTTGTACAATTCACAATTCTTTATGCGTTTCTATATTTCAATGTTTTTCTGAATGTATAGAATTTATAAAGTCAAAATTAGTTAGCATTACAGAAACACTATTATCCTATATTATGTATGGATCACAAATATCTTTATCTTGAACTAATAACAAAAACGAATTATCTTTAGTATCTTCGATTTCATCTTGCCACTTCTATTGCACCTATTGGGAATCGAACCCGTGACCACCACATCGTAATTGAAACACATTTCTGTGCTTCAACCGATTAGGCCACAGAAGGGATCCTTTAAGATATTATGATCTTCAAATTATTTCAAAATGACGATAGTAGAAGGCAAAAGTACTGCCATTTGAAATTAAATGGCAGTTGTCCAATTCGGCCAATTCGTTTTCAAAGAGATTTTATTCATAAAAATTTTCACCATCCGTCAATTTATCTAATTCTGGTTGGAAAATGTTTACGTTTATGACATTTTCTTTTTTTTTCATACTTTCTTGGAAGCATAGGGCTTTCACTTGACATTTCCATCGTACTCGATTTCTAGCTGCGAAATTTACGAGGCAATGTTTAATTTCATTTTTAATCTGTTTATACTGTCTAAGTAGGTGCTTGGTCTACTCTAGAAAACAATTTTTGATAAGTCTATCTGCGCCTACATTGTAAGACGACGTCATATTTTCTGCAAGTTGTAGCTGCGATTTTATCCATCTTTGACGTTAAGATCCCTGACGTTACTGACGAATTTACTTGGTACGTTATGTCACATACTTTTGTCAATTATTATTAGTGTTTGTCCAATATTTATTTATTGTGTTATTTTTATTGTAATGTATGAGATATATGAGTGTTGATATAGGTAATATTTTTAGTTATAAAGCATTAATTATTAATTATTTTTTATTGATTATAAATTTTATATATAAAATTTTGCTTTTTTTTTAGTTATATTTTATGACCCCCACGGGAATCGAACCCGTGGCTACCACATCGTAATTGAAGCACATTTCTGTGTTCAAACCGATTAGGCTACGGAAGAGATCGTTTATGGCATTATGATTTTCAAAATTATTTAAACTCCCAATAAAGCTTCAACAGCTATCTGAAGACCCTTGAACTAACTTTTATCATGGCAAATGTTTTTACTTGTGTCATAATTACGCTTTAAATGTTCCAAAATAAAACTACAACAAAATAAAAATTCTTACATACTTCGGCCTGCCGGTTTGCTCAATTTTTAAATAAAAAACAATTAATAATTTCAACTAAAACCCAATACTTAATAGTTGTTGAAGGTTCTTTAATGTTTAAATAAATAAATTTTGGTAGTTTGAACACAATTAAATATTTTTCAGTATTTGTTTTTTAACATTTTATACATTTACCTGTACTATTTTTAACTTTATGAAAAAAATACATTTTGAATTGAGTTTAAATGTTATTTATAAATATTTTAAAAAGTCGGTGTTGCTATATTGAAAAATGTTATTTAAGTTAATTTCAAAATAAGGTACTTTTGACCGAGCTAATTTAATTTTAAAGGAAGTTATACGTATTTGTATGACATATAGTTTGCTGTTCTACATGTACCGGCCAACTGGAGGGAATGGGTTAATAGAGTTTCTCTTCTGTATTTATTTTATTTAAATTTTGGACTACTGTTATGGTTCAGTGAATTTCATTTAACTACCAATCAGAAGGTTTCATGTTCAAATGCTCACCACGACATTGATGTAAAAAGTGTTTGAAATTAGTAAGGAATGCAATTTAGTTGTTATCAACAATAAATATGGAATTATGCTGATATGAAAGAAAAATTAATATAAAAATATTATACGGAATTCAACTCTGAGGTGCAGCAGCTAAAACCAACATTGATGTAGTTCAAAGATTTCAGAACAAAGTCCTAAGAATGGTGATCGATGCTCCGTGGTTCGTGCCAAATATAAAATACAACTTCGGAGATTTCAAACTCAATATCATCAGAATTATGGGGCTTGCAAAAGATTAAAAATTGTGCTTTTAATTAGCAGAAATTAAGAAACGTATTAACATCTAAAATCTCGTTTTCTTTATTTTCACCTTATTGTAAAAGTACCTACAATGTATTAAAAACCCTGACCTAGCGTTGATAAATTTAAGAAACAGCAAACAGTTTAATAATAATAATTTAAGCAAATAGCTTAATAACTCCTCACCCGAACTCTTAACATCCCGAATTGTTTGCAATATTTCTTCTTATTTGTTGTTCCAGTCAATTTCGTCTAATTTGTGGTATAGAAAGACTAACAACACTAAAATTTATAAAACCATTACCATTTAAGACCCCTTTGATTCTATATGCCAACAAAAGTTGTGAAACTAAAAATTTAATTTAAAATAAAAAATTGTCCCATTCACGCTTTAGTAATATTATGCCCAGACACAATAATTCATCATTCACAACTAATATCTTCCCGGTTCACTGCATCATAGATTATTAGGCCAATTTGGAATTAGGTAGACTGACAAAGTAATATATTTGGTTCAATGCGAAACACATTGTTAGAAATCGGTATATGAATATCACTCTCAGAAAATAACATTTTTCCCTTTCTGATCTTTGCCCGTCAATATTATGTTCTCTAAACAAAATAAATCACCAATATGTATATTTTTTTTTGTTTTTACTGTAGAAAGATTTCTTGAACCATGACCAAATGAATAATCAATATTTTGATTGATTTGTATGGTTATCTGATTATTTAAATATACAGGGTTTCAAAGGACCACATGTATTCACAAGTATTTGTTTTTATATATGTACAATAATATCATGAATTAAGTTCATTGTTGCGAATGTATAGCTTCTAAAATTCAAAATCGGTTTTCACTTAATCATCCAATTTTTTTGCATTAATCAATTCAAGTAATTATTTAATTTAATATACTCTGAAAAGTATATAGACAGCCTGTAAGTAGATGAACATATCTTAGCTAATTAACTAGTATATTATTTTTACATAATTTGAAGAATCATTTTATTTACAGCAACAAAGGCGCCATAATTAAATAGCTTAAAGTATATCAATTGTGTGTTTATAAAAAAAAGCTCAATGAAATGCATAATATATGACATATTATTTTTTTTTTCATTTATGTTAATTATAAAGAAATTAAAATTTATTAATCTATTTTTAGCGGAAGGATACTAAACCCTTAGGTTCAAGTTTGTAAAGCTTTGTACTAAATGTACTCTAAATGTTCTTAACAATTTCAAATGATTTTACAGATAATCAAAATTTAATTAGAAATTAAAGAGAACAAAAATTCTAATGCGAATGAATAAATTCCAATATGTGTTCAAGAAATTCATCCTTCACAATTCATCACCTTGTTATTATAAATTTTTTTTTTTAATTTAGCATATAAGTTTACAAGCAATTACTAGTAATCACAATATTGTTACAGTGGGTGAATTTATAGAGGTATATAGATGTATGTATAGAGTGAAGCTATTTGAAAAAAAAAATAGAGTACACAATTCCGTCACGAAATCACAGAAGCTTAACGAAAATTGCCACTTTTGAAAGTAATGAAAATTATTAAAAAAGTGTAATTGTAACCAAATACTTAGATTGACTATTAAAGAAAATATAAGATTAAAGATATATTAGAATTCGGTTTTATGAAAATACCCCAGGCCAATGCTCTCATGCTAAAACATTGAATTGTAAAAAACAATGAAAATAATAATACTAACTACTATGGGTAGTTTTTATGAATCGAAATGTCAGTTTTCGCACGCAACATTCTACATCGAGTATATGGCCTTATGTTACTGAATGTAAAAACAAAAATTAAAACAAACGCACTTCAGTCGATTGAACAGGCTACCTTTGAAATCCCTAAACATATTTTTTTTTTTCAAAAAAATAGAAAACCTGTTTTTGTCCACTGCAGATTTTAAATATGAATTTTAATAAATAAAATAAATATGTATTATTATTCATAGCCGGGGTTCCGATTCCAAAATTGAGTTAATGCTCCAGCGATACCACGATGAAACACTTACATCATTTATTAGGCGAATGACCCGTTGTATATACTCTGTCAAGAAAGCTTAAACCAGTTTTTCAAGCGCCCGTCCATAGATGTAAACTATACTCCATCTTGAGTCGCATGTAAGCTTTATAAATATTAATCAGTTCTTTAGGTGCAAAATATGCCTTACACCGACTTAAAAAACCCGAACATTTTGCAATACTTTTTGCAATATCAAAAATATGTTCATTCCAAAGTATATTTTAATTTACTCGCATTACGAGAATACTTGAGAATAGATTCGAATGGCGTTAGTTTTTGCGTAGCTAGACAGTTTTGAGTTTTGTAGGTGTTAAACTCACCTCTATTTGCTATACTCCAGTCAGAAATTTTGACTAAGTCATATGGTTTACCGCCCATTACTGTTTTTTTGCCGTAAACTGAGGTAGCTGCAGCACATAATTTTTCAAGGAAATCGTAGGATGTCACAAGAGTGTTGTCATTTGCAAAACTATGGATTGGATTGAAAATTATTTGATGGAGAATATAAATAAATATTAGAAAGACAGTTGGACAAAGGACAGAGCTCCAGCATTCCTTTGAAATTGATCTGATGTTATTCGAAAGACAACTATCCCTCCATTTAGTGAAAATTGGATCTAGACCTATTATAGCATGAAATTTTGCTATTAGAGCACTATCCCAGACTCAGCCAAAATTTTCTTAAATATCTAAGGACACAATCAAATTTTTAGTTTAACCTTCTGTTGAGTCTTCTAATGTTTGATATGCTCATCAACGTGCGAGTTTTGGTATTTGGATGTTACTGCAATCTATTTTTGTAATTTCTAGTATAGTTTTATTGTATACTGCAAGGATATTATATAGGTTATTTTTAATTATTATAATGTTTGAAATGAACCACACAGCATTTATTGCTTAAATTACAGCTTAAATCAGTGAATTTGTATATTCAAAAATAATAATTTTCAATTTCTTAGACTGAAAAAACTTTATTAGTTTCCATTATTTTAAATTTTTCTATTTCTTTGGCAAATAAGGTCCATTGAGATAGACTTACAACCCATAATTTATGAACTTACGACGGAAATAAGAAACTTCGTATTTATTTTATCATTTTTGTTTTTATCTTATTGTCAGTAACTTCTTAGGTAGAATACCACTTAGTACGTGTACGTCACTGCTCTTCGTTATGTAAGAGGTTATCGAATTTTCTTCAAAATGATTATTTTAATTAATTTTTATTATTTTTTTTTAATTTCATGTTACCATTATTTCATACGAAGATGAAGATAGCATACAAATTTTTAATTAATACTCAATTTACAATTCACTTAATTTGTATTTACTCATAACTAGGTTTCCATATAATTACATTATTTAATATGAAAAATGGACTGGTGTGAGTGGAATTAAGAATTTTCTGGTCAAAATTTTTAAAAATAAAAAATTTAAATCACTTCAAAATTAATGCAAATATTATTGAATTATTGCAAATCTGAAATAACACTCTCTTAAATAATTTTATAAGCTTAAATAAATACAATTTTATATTTTAAGTAGGTATTTCAAAATAAAATTAAGTTATTTTATTTTTTTCTATTATAAAATTTTAATAAAAAACAAATATGTACATTAATATAAATAAAATTATTGAAAATTAAGTTCAAAACAATCAGTGATAAGTGAGATAATATTTTAATTAATAATAAGTTTTCTTCATTTTTTTTTTTGTTTTATTTAATTTATTAATTTATATATGAATGAGTGACTCTTATGATACTGTGACTTGAAAAAATTTAATACATTATAAACTTTACAAATTATTTTTACGAAATTTTAATAACATAAGCTGACTAATTTATTTTTAAAAATATTATTTTATTAGTTGGGACACACTTAATGTAATGTAACACTCAGATATCATAGGTTCCAACGACTGTATTGTCAGCCGATGTTGAATAATCCCCAAGGTTAAAAATAAAGTATATGGTGTACTAATATCATTATCAATAGATCCATGTTTTAATACGTACATTTTTGCATACTACTTTTGGAGCATAGAAATTTTATCGTAGAATTGTTAAAGGGCCAAGATTATTATAGTCTAATATTAATATTATACTTTGTGTCGTTTACAATACATATTGTCCAGTAGAATCGACCCATTTTCTCCAGATAGACAATTTATTCTAGCTGTTTTCCATTACTGAACAAATATTACGTCTAGATTCTTGAATGATCAATGAGTTGGCATTTTGCAATAGATCCAGTGACACTAACCTGCCAATTAAATTTACGTAGGCAAAATCTAACCGCATTTTTTATTCAATCATTTTTATGTGTTTAGTATAAAATGTTATCAAGATAGGGGAAACCTATTCTAGATAAGGACGTATTAGGATTAAAAATTGAAAAAAAAATCTTTTAATATAACCAAGCATATGAAATAATTCAGCTAAGATAAAATCAACATGTGGATTTAAACTGAGATTATTGTTCAAAATGACTCCTAAAGCCTTCATTCAATTAACAACATTAAAAAGTTTTATAAAAAAATTTACTTTATAAAAGAAGGAAAAATTCTGAGCATTTATTTTTACATTACGTTCAGTACGAAAGCAATGTTAATGCAATTAGAGAGTCTCATTACATTAAAATCAATAGTAAAAGGGTCAAATGATAAGATTTATTAATTTCATACTGTTTGCCATATTTTATACATCAATTCAGAAATCAGTTTTTAACTTACTTCTTAGCATCCGAACTTCGTTATACTTTCGTATTGTACACGTTTGAAGTTTTAATTAAAAATCACGCAGACATGTTTATACTATTAATATGAACCTTATTTAAAAGGCCTCATATCAAATTGTAGTAATGGCGCAAATACAAACATTACAGAAAGCGTAATCCAAATTTAACCACATAAAAATCTAAACTAAAATACAAACCAGAATATATTGCGTGCTGTAAATCCCTAAAATTACAAAATAAGAACATTTTTACCAACCAAAAAAAAAATAAAATCGATTATATATTAGCGTCCCCATATAAAAATTATATAAAATTGCAACTGTTCATTAATGCACAAACAAATATCAATTCATGTGAAGGTTAACCTAGTCCGTATTTAAAACTAGAATACCTTAGAATACATTCTATAATAGTAAAATCATTATTAAATGTGTCCTAATAATATTCTCACACCACTAAAACAAAAAGCTCATAATAGAAATCACAATTTAAATTTAAATTTTTGTGTTTTTTTTTTTGTTTGTTGGTTCCAATTCAACTGTATCCCAATATCATCAAACTGCGTAAATTTTTGCGCTTAATAAACACATATAAAAATACCTCAACATTAATGCAAATAATAATAATAATAAAAATAATGAAAATATTGAGGAAAATCGATGGTAAAGCCAATTTTCGAAACAAAAAATTAAAAAAAAAAACAAAAATCCTTTTTTAAAGAATTTATTAAAACTTTTTTTTACGTTTTTGTTTTGTTACTTTACACTTCAATCCAACTGGATATATATTCAAAAAATGAAAAAAACAAAATATTATTTTCATTTTTGTTTTTTATTTTAGCTCATAAAAATCTCTGCAGAAAAATAAAAGATCATTGAAAATATTGAAAATAGGGTGAATTTATTTTAATTTTCCAAAGTGAAAATTTTCTGTGTTTTTGTTCTATTTTTTTGTTTTTGTGTTTATTTTTTTATTATTTGAATATTCAATGAACTGAGAATATAATTTCATTTGTTAATTTAAATATTTGCAATATAATATTTTTATTTGTATATACTTATTTTTTTTTTTTTTTTATTTTTAGTAAATCTAAAGTACAGTCTTTAATATGGAACATCATAGTGTATTGCCAATTAAAACAAATTTGTAATAATTTCTAAAGAGTTAAATTCAAAAAATCAACACAATTCTATTGACTATCGGTGGTTGAACACAAGTTGATAACTCTGAAATTATAAGGATATTATAGTTACTGATTTTTATTTTCTGCAATTCGGTTAAATTCGATTAAGAGATCAAATTTAATCATTTAACTAAAATAACTGCATGCTTTTGCACCAAGTAGTGGAGTTTGCAACGATTGTTGTACAATAACAACGTTATTTATTAAATCATTCTTCATAATCGTAACTATACTTTTTTTAAACTCTCTTAAAATACAATATTCAAAAATTTTTAAATTTTTGCTATTTTCAATTAAAGAGTAACAATCAATAAATTAGGAAAAATTTTAAATTTATTAACGCTTCATTAATACCACAATTTGATTTTCTCCAAGTTTGTGGTTATGTTCGAAAATATTTTCGAATGAAATTTTAGAAATAAATATATCAAAAAACAAAAAAAAAACTTAATCTATCACAATAGATTCCATTATCAAAAATAACCCACTGCCACCCACTTTTCGGATAAACAACAATAATCAAACTTTATTTCATAGGCTGGCCCAAATAGAGTCACAAGTTTTTGTTGAATTAAATTAAAAGTTTTTTTTTTTTGTTATTGTTTGCAACATTTTTTTTGCGCTCAATCCTTTCAATTACAACTTTTGTAACTAAACTGGAATTTGATCAAAACAAAATAGAAAGAAAAAAAAAGTATTTTAATTTCTTCTAGAACTGACCAAAACTGTTCAATTTAATTAAAATTGAACTCTATTTACTTGTGCTGGCAGAGCTGTGAATCTTATGTGTCAAATATTTAGTGACTCATAATAAGTGCGATAATAGTGTAACTGTTCAAAGTGTATGTTATTTATTCACATCCCCATCTTATTAAATGCAACTCGAATATTACATTTTTATTCAAGTATTTAATGACATTAAATGGAAACGACTTCCTTCATTAATTATGTCAATCTTTTATTCATTTGCGAATCTTATTTTAGCCATCTTTTTGGCAAGTATATTTTGTAGTTTATCAGTGTATTAGTTTCAAAGGTAATGACAGACATAATCATTCAGTTAATCATCAGTCGTTTCTAAAACACTAGACCACATGTCATTAGCCCACATCTAAAATATTATCTACAAAGAAAATGTCCGCAAGTAACAATCTGCTAAAATGCTAAATGAACGTATTCCCAACCATATTTTATTTTACTTTATTCCGAGCTTAAATAAAGCAAGTAATAATATATATTATTTGTATATTACAATTTAGGTTAAGTTAAATTAATAAGACATTACAAGTTAAGAAAAAAGAATAATAGCTTTTCCCAACCATTTGTACCAACACTGATCTGTTCCGAAACAATTATCCGTACTGACAAGTATCCCAGATACTTTATATTATGTTACTGAGCAAACAAATATCGATCACGATACAGATATTTGTTCTGAGATTTATTTATTGATTTGACGATTCCTTCGAAGTCTAACACGACTTTATATTGTACCAATTGGAGTTTTTCTGCCATTCTGGTAATCATATCAATATCCCGTACTACAAACCTCTTGAATGACTATGCTTCTATCCGCTCTAATTTGATTTTCACAACATCCCAAATTTGTCAGGGTCCACCTGCTTGCATCTTCTATACATCGTTTACATATCGTTTACACAACGTTTACATATCGTCTTTCTGTATGATACAAACTCCATAAATCCAGAAGAATTACCCTCCATATCTTCTGGGGAGTTCGTCAAATGATAGCTGAAATTATCATGCCATGCACTAATTAGTGTAAAACAATTTAGTGCCCAAATTTTCGTTTGCTCTATAATCAATGATAGTTTCAGTTCAGAAGAATAATTTTTTAACAGACTTTGAATTGTTGACTGATTGACATTTTGGTAATCTTTTAGACTTCATCATATTTAACCTTTATTTGAACTCTAATTCAACTCCGACTTCCATTTTTCAAACTTTACTGTACATATTTGATAGCTAACTTCATGTTTCAGTGTTTTATAGTGTTGTGTTACAACACAATAAATGTTGGAATATTCACTGATTTCTTAATTAACCCAACACTATCTTTCTATCTAAACAGCCAGCTCTCATTTATGCAATGAATTGGTACTCATTAAAACCCGTGATTTGATTTGATTTATTATCAAGGTTTTTTTTTTTTACGTTCTTGACAGTAACTTAGGTAGAATCACCTTTTCGTGCTTAATTTAAGTATGGTACTGCAATTTTTCACTACAGTATCTACAATATTTCGAGTATTTATTTAACAACTTACTGGCTCTACTCATTAGATGTGGAAAACTACTGCTATTGTAAGGAACTAAGCCTTCTTAAATAGAATAGTTTCATTTGTTACCAGATTATGTTTACTCTCAATTATTTTGTCATTTATTATATCCCAATGACAAAGGGTACTAGACCAGGTCGAAAAACCAATAAAACATTTTTTTTTGTTGCTTCATCGGGAATCGAACCTGGAACCTTTCGGTTGAAAGGCAGGCACTCTACCTACTGCACCACCCAGCGTGTGGTTAATACTAATATCTACATTTTTTTTTCAGATAGAAGAAAATCATCAAAAGAGTCTTTATTTATCGTTCTATTTTCCGGGGGGGGGGGGGGGAGCGAAACGAAGGACCGTGTCGACTTTAACGCACTAAAAACTACTTTTCTTTCGTTTATATTAAAACTAACCTAACCGTTTTAGTTTTAGTTTTAGACTAACCGTTAATACTGTTTTGGTTCTATTACTTCAGATATCTTTGATCAATCAAAATCCAATTTTAGGAATTATTGAGAGACAAAAGATTTTTTCCTAACACAGTTCGAACTAAGCGTAAAACTTCAGTATTAATATGTTGAGAAAGACGAATTTTGTGGCGTACTGCCAGTTTTTTGATTTCGTCTTCTATGATAGGGATAATCTTAAAATATCTATTAATGTCAGGGAGCATTGACAATTTTTTGCAACACTTTGTTCTGGAACATTTGGATAGTTTGAATATGAAGTTGTTTAGCATAACCCCATATTTGAATACCGTATGCCCAGACTGGCTTTAATATTTCATTGTAAATCAAAACTTTGTTGTGTTGAAAGCGAAGATGACCGCCCAATTAGCCTATACAACTGGTTGTATTTCAATTCCAACTTTTGTTTTTTTTCTTAACATGTTCTTTCGATCTGAGCTTTCCATCAAATGTCATACCAAGATATTTTGCTGAATTTTGATATGGTTTGACGACATTGTTTGTTGTGGCCGCTATGAGCGACTCTATTATTTTGTTGTCAAAATTAACATGTGTCTATATCTACATTTATTAAATTAAATTAAATTTCGGGACCCTTGGAAAATTTAAATCATGTTCTAGCTTATATATAAACTCAATTAATTTCTTAAATCCTAAACAATTTCCAGCTTAATTCAAACTATTCAAGGTCTTAAAAATAAAAATCATAACTTTTCATTCAAAATAAAAATTACCTCTTGAATTGTTTCTTTCCATTTAGGAATTCGTAGGTTTTATTTTTTTTTTTTTGCAATTTTTTGTTGTTTTTATTTTTTAGGTAAATTTTAAAATTTCAATGGAACCCAATACAAAAGTTTCCGGTCATATTTTTATTTTGTTGTTTTATTTAAGAAAATAATATTTTTCAATTCGTATCGATCCTCTATAACTCAATTAAAAGTTTTAGGTTTATTTATATCTCTACTTTTACGTTATTGTAAAATCCAAACAGAACTCTGGAAAAGTTTTCTGTGGTCACGAAAAGGAGTAATTCATATAAAAAAAAAATATTTTCTAATATTTCTGAGTGGATTGTAAAATCTTTCTAAAGAATTTATTTTTTACTTGTGAGCACATCTTTGATTAAAGTGCTATTATCAAAAACTAAAAAAAGGAGTTTCTTTAAATAAAATAAATTTAAAACTTAATTTTGTTTTAAATTTACTTTTATTTTTTAATTGCAGTAAAAAATAGCGTTGACACACTACAAAGCTATTCTAGAGTTATAATAAAAATATACTAATCAGAAAGATATGAACAATTTTCATGATTTAGAAAATTTTCCTAGAATCCCGCTCGCGACGATAGACTTTGAACCAAGTAAATTGTAAAAATATTTCGAAAAACTTAACGATGATTCATTTCCTGGACCAAATAATGTACCAGAAATTATTTTAAAAAAATGTTCTGAATCTTTTTGCACTCCTTTATCAATTTTATTGAAACTTTCACTATCTCAAGAAATCTATCCTGATCCTGAAGCCCATGAAAAAAATGTATATATGTATAAAATGTATATATATAATAACAACCCTTAACAAAAAAAAAAATATTTGATTCAGTGAATTTTATTCAATAGATTACATCATGACCGATAGATTGGTAAATAACAATTTTAAAATTTTAAATTGACATTATTTAAAAAATACCACTCTAACAATCATCTCTAAGCTAATAGTGTTGGCAACGACTGTTTAATCTAATATTCTACAGGTCCTAAAACTATTTGATTTAGTTTATTAATTCTTATTTTTTGTTTCTTTATTTTGTGCTTTAGTAGAATACCTCGCGATTGATTTGCTAATTTTTTCAATTAAATTAATCTTTGGATAACAAAAGTAAGTTCAACAAAATCATTGTTATTCAAAAACTGAAAATTCTCGTATAAAATTGAAATGAATTCTTAACAATAGTTTGTGCAAGCATACATTCATATATACGATAGCATATAAATTGCATTTGTAAAAAGATATAGTTACAGAGTACATAGTATAGCAGTATTATTCAAAATCAATATCCAAGAGATTCAATTGTTTTCAGGACTGCTATTTTTTAGCCACTGAATATATTTTTGCATTTCTAATTGTTTTGTGGTTTTTGTCTAATGTATTTAACCGAGTAAAAATTGAGTAACTAGACCTGAATTAAAAAAAAAAGTATGAAAGAGTGTTGGGCATTTTAACGAAAATTACTAAAGCTGCAATGTTTCAGAAAAAATAGTATGTATGTGTTTAGTTTATAATTTTAAAGAATAAAGCAAGAAAAGCAGTAATCCGAGTTTTAATGTATATTGTATTGCCAAAGCTCTTGCTAACATTATTTACATTTCACAATATTCATTTAATTTCACCTTCATATACTAAAAATGCCTAATTCACTAATCGGATTAAAAAAACATTAAAACATTAACAATTTTTGTTTTTCATTTATATATTCTTTTAATTTTAGCTTACAGCAGGATATACCTACCATGTACAGAAATTAAAACATCGCTATGTTTATATATTATCTGCCTATAATATTCAGCCTAATTAAAAAGGTACAACAAAATTTTATTAAAAATAAAAATAAAATTTTTTATTAGCATCGACACTTTCTCCCCTAAAAGCAATTAAAAAAATATCACTGGACAGCAGAGATTATTAGCAAAAATTATATTATGATTTAAGTGAATATTAAAACACCTTTCAAAAGTTATAAATATAACTTTTGCCAATTTAATTTTTTTTTTTAAATAATATTCTACTTAGTACTTTTGAACAGTAAAAACTTATCCCAAGTAAATATCAATTTCCAAAAAAAAAAACTTTAATAGAATCATATCTTTCTTAGCATTAATCTATACCTCATATACAATTAGGTATTCATCAAAAAGAATAACTAAAATTAAAATTATTATACAAAAGCATCCCTGAGAACACACAGTTCTAATTTTATTAGTACAACATAAAAACGAATTAATAAATCCCTAAAGATTTAAATTCTTTGATGTAATGAAGGAGGAAGTTGGATTTATTTTAATTTAAAAAAAAAAAAAAACATTCACACCTCGGGAATAAAAATAAAATGATTAGATTTGGAATTGAGAAGTAAAAATGAATTTATTGGGGAAATTAACAGTTCATCAAAATTGTATAATTTTAATAGAAAACGAAAAAAAAAAACAAAAATGGAATTAATTAATGGATTTTTTAATTTTTTTAGTATCGTGATTAGAATGTAGTTTTCAAAAGCAACAAAAAAGTGAATTGAATCAAAAGAAAAAGTAAAAATATTTATCGTTTACACGAAAATAGAATTTCAGTATACGACTACATGATATCAAGTGAAATTAGGGGTGTTTGACATGTCAAATAGAATAAGTAGGGGTATTTTACCTTTATTTAGTTGGAATTTCAAACCCCTTATTTCAGCTGGAAAGGTACACCTGTACCTTCAAACAATTTGAATGGATTTTACTATGATTTTTACTATTTTTGTTATATTATTATAATTATTTTTGTATATGTTTACTTTTACTCTTAAATTTAGTTTTATTACTTGTGACAATATATTTTCTAAAATATTTTTTTGGAAGGAACGCTATTTTAGAAAAAAGAAGTTCTATTAAGCATTTCTGTTTGGGACGAATTATTAAGTATAAAGTTCGGACTTGACACAGCAAAAGTGCATCTAATTAAAAAAAAATTATAAAAAATAAAGAAAAATTGTTCTAGAAAGGTATTTGATCATATTATAAAGTTCTGCAACCAGATGGACAACTTTGAAATTTTATCTGCCGCTCAGGTAGACAGGAAAGTCAATTATATGGTTTGTCGCAAAAACACAAAAAACGCAAAAAATGTGTTTTTTTATCAAAAAACCTATTTTTTAAATTTTATATATTTTATTGTAAATATTATTTAATTTCTTCAAATTTCAGCAAAAGTGTTCAAAATACATTAAATTACAAAAAAAGTACCGGTTTTTTAATTTATTTTTTTTTTATGGAAATTTACTAAAAAAAATACAAAAAAAAAAAAAATATTAAAAAGTTTAGAGAAAAAACGGTACAAAATATAAATTTTTATAAAATTTTAATATGCAGCATTAGGTACCGAACCATTCTTATTTTATATTTTGATGATAAAACATCTTCTGGGTACCCAAGTACCGTTAGAATTTTTATTTTTTTAATGTATCTACTGACGATGATGTACGTTTCAGGTCCAGAAAAATTTTATTTCATTTCTATAACAAAATAAGTACCGAACTATTCTTATTTCATATTTTGGTGATGAACTGTTCTTTGGGTATCCAAGTACCGTTATTTTCCGAAAATCTATATATATAAGATATTTCTGTGATATAAAAAATAATATGTTTTTATTTTAACACAAAAATTCATATAAAATGCATTATAGGTACAGGTGTACTTTTCCAGTTGACCACGTAGACAACAAAAAATGGCTGGTTTACTCACCCCCAAATTATTTCTTTTACTTCAAAAAAGCTTTAAAATAAATATGTTGATGAAAAATGAGTTCTCACAATTTGCATCGAAAATATTCACAAAGTAAAATCCAGCTGAATAAAGGTTAACATCATATTCACTTTGTGAAAATATCACGAAGTTTTAAATTTATTACTTGTTAGATTGCAAAATTATGATTAAGAATCAATCAATACAATCTACAAGAATTGTGCAAGTAAGCATAGACTGAAAAACTCAACTTGACATTTTAAATTTAAGCTTTATTAATCAAATTTGAATTAATTTTAAAGAAAGTACAATTAAATCCTGCATCAGAAAAATAGTTATTATCTTAAATATTTCCCAAAACATAGTTTGCAATACAAATAAGTATAAATGGAATAAATCAAATAGGAAAAAAATTAGGTATTAGATACAATTACGAGTCACTAAATATCTAAAAAATATTTGTATATTTCTTGATGGACTGTTTATTATGTACAATATGCCATTTTTTGCCCAAAATCCATCTAGAAGCCTTTGTTCTGGACTCGCTTGGATGATCTTGAAGGCATATTAAAATTAAATATCTCCACCGCTTTGTGAAAATCTCGAAATGGCTTAACGAGTAGAGTCTTATGCCAGGAAAGTAGCCGTGGTATCACAATGGACCTTAATGGTCTAAGTGTGTTGGCGTACTATTGTCAGTCAATACTACCTATCTACCTACCTAGGTCTATTGATCGCAGTGAAATGGGGACGGCAGGACAAATCTTCAACAAAAATATAATCTAATACAATCTAGTTGCTTTTAATCTCTAAGAAAACGCTAACATGGTTCCATGCATTTATCAGGAAAATATTGGCCAATGGACGGTATAAAGCGATGCAAAGTACTACTTTCAAGTCCTGTTGTCGCAACTTCAATAATAAAGATGAGACAGATACTCTTGAATTCTTCTTTTGCAGTTGCTTAAAGATAGAACTATAATCGAGACCTTAAAAAATGCCTTCCCAAAGAGTATAGAGATATTTTAGGAATCACGAATTGAGTTGTTTAACTCAAAACAAAGTTTTCCATTTCCGAAAAAAAAATTAATATTTCTTAGTCGGAATCGATATGTCGTCAAATTCAAACATAAAATTGTAACCTCTGCGTGGAATTACCGATATACAACTGTTCATGCTGGTTCGAAATTTTCTGTTGCATACAACGATGAAGAAAATGAAGCTTTGTATTTCAACACTAATTTAAAAAATAGTCAATAGTGCCCTAGATATGTTGTCTATAATATCTTTCTTCTGGTGTTTTTCCTACTACAATAATTTTTAGTAAATCTAGTAAATTTTTAAAGGTGGCAAAGCAAGATTTACCATCATACCAACAATATATATAAAAATATGTTTATTTTGCTTTGAAAAATAAACATTCATTAAAATTTGAAGATTTCAATTGCATTTGTCAATTAGAAATATTTCGAGGTCGCTGATTCAAAGACACAAACCAGGGAAATTTAAAAAAATTTAATAGGTACTTTATTTTTTGAGTAATTTTAATTGTTTTAATGACTTTAAAAAATACTTATAATTTGAAAAAGCTATTTATTATTTTATTGTTTTATGATGTTTTACTATTTGGTTCTTGTATTAAATATGTAATTTTCCTATATTGGTTTAGAGCATGGATATGCTTTGCAATAAATGATTTATTTAAAACATTGGTACAAAAATGAATAGGACCTTTTTAATTTTTTTTATTTCTTAATACGCAATTTTTTACGGTAATATTTTGAAAAAACTTCACATTTAAACTTTTGTGTTTCTGTGACTGTTTTTTAGCTTTAATTCACCGGGGGAAAAAGTTTTACAAAAATTATTAGCGTATTAATATATTAGATAAACTTGATTGATTTCCTGAACAGAGTACCGAGTGTGATTGTGTAGTATCGAGCTTAAACGTTTTATTATCTAAAAACCACCAATAATAACAAAATGGATCACTTGAGTTAAGGCAACAACTTAGTGCTAATTATCTCGGCCAGTGTAACTGGTTAAGCCGCGTTCACCAACCTACCTACAACATGATAAAAAAAAAATAAAGAGAACAGGGGATAAAAAAAGATAATAAAAAAAAAATCCCAATTTTGTAAAAGCTTGAAATTAGAAATTCTAAAATTTAAATTCAATTGATTGTATATGAACTTAACGAAATTTTAGACAATTTATGAAATGAAATACTAAAGAATATTTAAAATGATTCTATTTTATTTTAGAAAAATGTCAAAAAAATGGAAATTTTAAAAATGTTTATTTTAAGTTAAGAACTTTCAATTTATGCTAGACATTATTAAAAAATTCACTTTTTGCTTTTGCTTTTGCTTTAACTTGTAGGCTTAAGCATTTTAAGAATCGGTCAATGAACTTAATTTTCTATATAGTAAACATAGTCAACCGACTTGGTGAAATGGTTATATTGTCATCTGATTAATAATTAGCAAGTCCTCGGCTCTAATATCACTTAGGATATTGATATTTTACAGACAATTTTTTAATACGGTCGGGAATACAATTCGGAACTATAAATGTAGTTTTTTCCCTCATTCAAATTACTTCCTACGCAAATAAAATTTTAAAACACAAAAACTTTGAATTGAATTTGATACTTAAAATATCAATAAGGCTATGCATACAATTATATTCACCCCATAATCTTGAAGTTCTCAAAAACATAAAATAAAAATTTTTTACTTACGTAGTTCTACTGGTTTGGTACTGATAACTTTGGATACGTATTATTAATCTAAATAAAAAATAATTGCTTCTGAATAGATTTAACATTAATTACTTCCTTTTTATTATTGGCAAAAATAGTAAAGCTCAAAGAATATACATTTCAGTTATTTCACTTATGTGCATATTTTTGTATTTCAAAAATAAAAATTTCATAAATCTATTTTTTATTTATTTTTTAATTTTACATTATAGGAAAATGAAGATACATTTTAACTGAGTCGTTTTAAAATATTTGGAATAACTTTAACCTAAATCTTTGATGAAGATTTTGTAACACTATGCAATTATAATTTTTTAGTTTTTAAATAACTTGAATCTAACTAACTTCTTAATAAAATATTATTTACTTTTAATTTGACTTATTAGATAACCTTGATTTACATAGATTAATTTGCAATTTTTAATTTTCGGCTCACATTTGAGCAGCATTGCTAAACGACAATGTTCGATCTTTAGAACCAGTTGTTCAGTTGATGTCATAACTTGGCATTTTTGGTCAATGCCGTTTTTTTAAATTCACTTCAACGATTTTAGTTTTACCCATTTTCACTTCTTATTTGCTTAATTATAGAAACTTAATATGTCAGAAAAAAGCGGACATATTTACACTCTTAATGGGTCAAATTTCTCTTCTCCAAATCCTAATTATTTTGAGGTTATTACGGTATTAAATTTGAAATTAAAAATTCTATTTTCACAATAATTACAATGCATTATTATACCGAGTTAGAAGAAACCAATAAAAATAAATTATTCATTACCTACTAGAAGTAATATCCTATACCTATTTAACAAAACAAAATTTAAAAAAAAAATCCCTGTTTAATTTTCTAGGACATTACTTTACACAAAAATTCTCCTAAATTATATCCATAATATTGTATACATTTCCTTTTATTAATGTTAATCGTAATTAATAATAATCGGTTACATTATAAAAATTATTCCTAATAAAATGAGTGTTTTTTGTTTTTTAATTCATTTTTATACATAAGAAGGTATGGGCTATTGTTCTAATTAACATCCTTTCTATTTAATTTTCTACAATAAATTTACATGTTTTTATTTGAAAATTTCATCAATTTTTTTTCAATTTAATAAGTCGAATTAATTACAGAAATAAAAATCGTAATTAATTTTTATTAAATTTATATAATTAGAACAATTATTATGAGAAAGACTATTATAATAACAGGATATTTTTGTATCTTTTGTAGTCAAATCATTAACATTTTACATTAAGGATATTTTTGATTAATTGAAAATTACAGGATTAAAAAAATTACTTCAAAATTATTTGAAAATTTATAGTTGGACAAATTTCATTTACAATTTAGATATTTTTTTAAATTAATGTAATAATTTATGTTAGTTTATTTAATGTAATAGTTAAAATACATTATCTAATTTAAAACTGAAAATCTTGGCTCTTACAATAGTATAGTTAAATTTTTTATTAAATGATGATGATGATCATATACGATTAATATATTCAAAGAATAATGAATTAAAAAACCACAAGTGAGACTCGAACGCG
Organism: Argyra leucocephala; assembly: GCA_963942445.1. Lineage (NCBI taxonomy): Eukaryota > Metazoa > Arthropoda > Insecta > Diptera > Dolichopodidae > Argyra > Argyra leucocephala. The sequence goes on along the minus strand of OZ012678.1, from coordinate 40,613,442 downwards.
AACCTAAAAACCGATTCATATGAATTCAATTTATTCAATTTAATATATATGAGATTAGTCTCTACAATTGTATATACAAGCGATAGTTTTAGATTTACACAATTTGGTGCAATATTTCAAACACACAAATAAAAAAATATAAGTATGCCTATTACAGATATAACATCACTTTTACAGTAATTTTTTTCCCAGTCACCAAAATGAAATTTGTTTCATCCGACAGCACCAAATTTCTGAACTTGTGCACTTCGACCGAAAATTGAATTTTTAAAAAATATTTTCATAACAACAGTTGGTTGATGTAAGAAAAAAGTATGTTTATTTACAAATTACAAAATGATTGAAAAAAATACAAAATTTGTAATTGAAAACACAAAAAATTACAAAATGACCGTCAGAAAAATCCTGTCACATATAAATTGGACCTAATAAAATTCGGCAACGTATTCGAAAATTAGTATTCATATGATATGATTACTATAGCATTACTGGTCAATTCGCCTCGAAATTATTTATTTTAAAAAAATTTCACATATAAAAAAAATATTCTATATACTAACCCCTACCATATAAACCGATTCTTAAGGATCATCTTATAGCACTTAATAGTTTTCTCAGCTAATCAAAAATTGGTTGCCACACAAAATTGAGCAGCTTATGAAATTTGAATAATACGATATTTTTCATATATATGGCTACCGAGCCAACAAATTAAGTATATAAATGCACCAGATAATTGATAAGATCAAAATTTCTTAACGGAATGGATTTAAATAAAATCATAAAAGACGCTGATGGCTCACTGCTGATACATGCCTTATATTATAAACCATATTCAAAAGACAATCACAATACGAATAAAATTTTTCTAATGAAAAGATGTTTAGTTCACATCTATAAATAATGTCAAGAACAAAAAGAAAAAAAATGTAATTATAGATACAGAAATCGATATTAGCTAATTAAACATAAACTTACCAAAAAATTGTGATAGCATTTAAATTGCGTTAAATGATTTAATTAAAAAATAGTTTGGGTATACAATACTCATTTAAGAGAATGCCTTAAAGAGTTATACATTAAAATAAAAAAAAATTAGTCTACCTTAAAGCTACACATCTAGTTGATAATCAAAACAATCAAAACTTTAAAATAATAAAACATTGAAAACAATTCTTTTATCTGGCTACAAAATTTATAAGTTTTTCTTAGATCGAAAGGTAAATTAAGTTATTGGGCATTTATCGACGCTAAGACAAAGTATTTGATAATACCACAATCATAATCTAGACGACTTTTGATCTACATCTATCAAGTCTGTATTATAAAATATGTATGGAGACAGAAATGGGACAGACATGTGCTGAGAATGAAAACCAAAAGAGGTTAAAAGCAATCACTTAAAACGACTTTGTTAATTTTTTTTTTTTTTTATGATCTTGACAGTAACTTAGGTAGAATCACCTTTTCGTGCTTAATTAAGTACGGTACTGCAATTTTACACTACAATATCTACAATAATTCGAGTATTTATTTTAACAAATTACTGGCTTCTACTCATCCAAGTTCTAATCTACTCATTAAATGTGGAACACTACTACTATTGTCAGGAATTAAGCCTTCTTAAATAGAATAGTTTCATTTTTATTTAAGTTGTTACCAAATTATACTCTCAATTATTTTTTGCCATTTATTTTATACCAATGACAAAGGGTACTAGACCAGCTCGAAAAACCAATGAATCATTTTTTTTTTTTGCTTCATCGGGAGTCGAACCCGGGACCTTTCGGTTGAAAGGTAGGCACTCTACCTACTGCGCCATTAAGCGTTAGTAGGTAGAGCGCCTAAAAGAAGAAGCAAGCCAGAATGCAAAAAGAAGAAGCAAACCAGATTATTGCTTGCGAAGTTGGAAACAATTGTTGGAGAATTGAACTTAACTAATTGAGTTCAGGTATTCGAAATAGATCAGAATAAAATAACGGTTATTAACGATATCAAGGTGGTGCTCGAGTTGTGGCAGCAATAATTAATAATAATCTGTTAAAGGCGTATTTTATCCATCTAACCTTAAATTACATTTTTATAAACAAAATCAAATTTAATAAAATATCTTTCGTATATATAACAATTTTAAACTTTATTTTATTCATAAATAGCAATTATTCTGTTATGTAATCACAAAATATGCATATTTGTAATAATGAACAGAATAAAATCTGTGTCATATATCTGAAATATGTTTCTAGAGGAGAATACAAAATCCTGCAACATATTCAGAATTTTTTTCAACAATAAATATGAAAAATATGCCAAGCTTTGGTCACATCATTCGGCGATGCTAAATATAAGTAAAATAGAAATAAAATGTTCCATTGGAAGAAAAAAATTATCATGCCTCCAAAACATAAGAAATTATTGAAAATTGTCGAATATTTTAGTTGTGCTTAATATACTTATTATACAGAGATACGCGTATTTCTTTACTTACTTGCAGACTTTTCCAGTGTTTTGTACTCAACTCAAAAATATTGGAATGGAATAAATTTTATTGGCAAACTGATTCGCGCAACTTTAAATTGAGTAGCATTAGCATTTAATATTAACAGAAACACATTTAGCAAAATTGCACAAACAGAACACGGCATACACACAAAAGTGGGCAAAAGTGGGCTAGATTTATATCCGAAATTATATTCAGAATATTTTTGATTTAAATAAATAATAATATGAGACTTGGGACGGATTCCATCAGGATGAAAAATAGAATACGCATTGAAATTGCTTTGAACTATCGCACGAACTATGCTATTCCAAAAATGTCGACCTTGTAAGTAATAATTAGATATAACGTTTATATTATATACTATATCTAATTATAATTTTTCACAAATAGATCGGATTTATCCTTTTTATTTATCAAATAGTAAGCCCAGAAAAAATTTTAATAATTTTTTTATATTATTTATAGTAAATAATTAACTTGTTTCCGAGCGGAACGCTACAGAAACCAAAAATATATAGGATAGTTGTCAAGGACTTACGCAGTCTTAAGCCTTTTTCAAACTCAGTATTCACTACTCAAATTATGTAATCAATCAGACCAGATCCAATATCAGAGCACTAACATGGTTTATCACAGATCATGGTCCATTTAACAAAAATCTGCTCGAGATTGGTACATCGATCACAGACAGATGTAGATTCTATTTATAGAAGAAGACCATTTTTATTTGTTTCCGAAGCTATAGCTCAAAAAATACAAATATTTTCAGGAATACACATAGCATAATTCTAAAATTGAAATCAAAAGTAGTGTTCATCAAAAGGGCATAGAATTTCATTTTTAAGATAATAGACGGGAAAAGACAATAGATTTGAAGAGATCGCATTCACATAGAACTACCCATAAAAAAAACTCTTGAGCCACAAATTATTGAATTAATGAATAAATTTAATGTCTAGTTACATAGTCTGATACAATAAATAAATCAGTCTTTAGTGAACCAAAGTCCTTTCAAATCCACAACCTTGCATTTTCTATTTCGAAGATTTTCCTTTATTTAGAAAAATTATATATAACTGTTGCTATCCCATAACCATTCAATAAAGTACATATTAATGTTATGAATCCTAATTATTACAAATAAAATTTCTTAGTAAATTAATTTCAATTACTTAATGAAAACTGAAATTATTTATTTTTATTATTATGTACTTGAGAAATTCCGTGACCGTATAATGTTTAAAACTAATTATCAATATTGTATTGTTAATACATATTACTTCTTTAAAATTAAGAATATATCAGGTAATGAACCAAAACCCCTAATTCTTTAAACTCTATACTTATGTAAGTAGAAGATTTATAGATGCGGTTTTTAAATATTGCTTCGGGTTTAAAAGATTTTCTTTTGAACAATTAACCAGTTGAACAGTTATTCAATATTTAACAGTTATATTATTATTTCAACATAATTTAACTGGAACAATCTAACTATCTCGTGACTCATAGAACTTTTTTTTGCTTTCAAGAAAACAATAGAAAAAACAAAAAGAAGAAAAATCAAAATATCTTATGTACCAAAAATAGAACAATCAGCGAATTGTAATTTACTGATTAATTTTCCTTTTGTTTACGTAATTTAATTGTGTAAAAAAAAAACTGCAAAGTCCAGGGTAATATAAAAAAAAAATAAAAGTTATCAGGAGGAAAATACAAAATTATTTAATAATGACTATTCTCTGTTTTTTTTTTTAATCCTTTTTCGTTGCTTGTAAATTAATGTCTTTTTATAAAAATTAAAATATGAATTCAGGTACAGTATGAATAGTCGTTTTACGAAATCTTGGAAATGAAAACTTTTTTATATCGTATTTTTTTCTGCCTTCACTTGCTTCATCAAAACGAACTTTCCTATTTTTTTTATAAATTATTTTTTTTTATAATTTAATTTTTAAGGGGTTATCATCTTACTGGGGTTTATCAAGCCCACCATAATTTTTTTTTCAAATCATTTCAAATTATATTTACATTATGTATGTATGTTTTATTTATTTATTTATTTATTTAACAGTTCACCTACAGATTAATCTGCAAGCCAACTACAGGCTAAAGTATGTTTTTTTAATTTATTTTTTTTATGAAAATAAATAAATAAAAATAATAATAAAAAATTAAGAATTTCGCTACGCTTTCGTATCAGTCGCTAGGATTTCATTATAGGTATTGCATTTAAAATGAACATTATCATAACCTGTATCATAGGTTGTAAATGAAACATTGACCCAGTTAAGATAAGATACATAATTAATCCACTAGGTGAAATTTGGTTGAAGAATATTTTAATTGACAGATCTTTTCCAACCATTTTTTTTATTTTTTTTGTTTTTCTATTTAACTAGCTTAACTAGCGGTAACCCGCCGTAAATGACGGAAGCAAAATAAATTCTAGCATTTCTTTCCTTCATTAGAGTTTTCATTTCAAGTTTAAGAAAAATACATATTTGCTTACTAATTTATCATACCTTTATTTTTGTATTATAACCCTTTTAATTACCATATAAACAGAATATTTGTATAGTAAGGTGCAAAATTTTCCATTCCCTAAGGGTCATTTACTCGATCATTTTAGCGACATCCTTTTTGCCAACATTGAAAATTTATCGTATAATTCAGAATCAAGTTAATCCTGTACATTCAATAACATTTGCTGCGTAAGTTTAGCGCCAAAGTTTATAGCGAACAAATAATATTTTATAATGAGCCACAACTTTGAACGAAAACAATTTTAAAAACAAAAATAAATAAAGTTGTAAATATAAAAAAACAATAACATTGTAGGTACACATAATATTTATTGGATGATATTTATTATACGTCTTGGAGAAAAAATTAAAATAAAAACATTTACTGCAAATAAATAGGTATATACAAAACTGTTCATAACTTGTGAGTCATTGATCGGTTATTTAAATTTCATTTCATTTCAAAACATTCATTATCGAACTGTTCATGTTAAAATTCATACATAATAACATTATTATTTATAACATACATTAAAAAGAAGAACAACAATCAATATGTTTTAACCGATACATATATATATATACCTACTTACCATATTAAAAAAAATCATGACTCTCTAAGTCTCTACAACATACATTTCTACATACTTGAAGAAAACAAATATACCTAAAAATTATAAATTTACAAAGATAAGAAAAATAAAATAATAGTACAAAATTTCATTTAATTTCTTTAAAAATGTATAGGTTGTTATTGTTTTTATGTGTAAATCAGCAGAACTAAAACTTAACCCCATAGTAAATACTAAATATTACATACGATCATAAATTTATATATCATATAGATATATAAATATATTTAAAAAAAACAATAAATAACAATTTTAACTCATCATCGCATCACATTTCTGGCTAGAGTATATATATATACCTATAGTACTATATACAGGCTATGCATACGGTGTGGCAAAACTATGATGCTATGATCATTATTATAATAACAAAAAAATCAAAAAAAAAAAAAATATGTAGACACATATGCATATTGTGTATAATTTTAAGTAATAAGAATAACCTTTAAGTGCATTATGTTTTTTTTTGTGTTAAATGCTGTTTGCCTTTTGGTTATTATACCATATTAAACTATTGATAAAATTTCTATTAGTCCTGTTTATTATAAATCAAAAAAATTGTTTGTTTTATTTATATTATTATTATTATTTTTTTTATTTTTCCTTATTATTTGCGAAGAATACTAACATTAAATTAAAAAAATATATTTCATGCAATGGTATTTTTTCCTGCAAAGGTTCAGCATGGTAGACACGGGTTAAAAAAGAGTACCAAAGCTATTTGTATACATATTGCAATTTGTATATGTGTGGGAGTATTCCGTCGAAATTACAAACATCCAGATAAATGCAGAATAATATATATATAATAATGTCTAAAGGGAATTTGTTAATTCTCATGTTGAGGCTATACATTTTTCAAATTTAAGTTTATTAATAGTTTTTAAATTTTTTATATAATTTAAAATTAAAATTCAATTCATATTCAAAATGCAAAGTTCTGTAACAATTTGTAATTAAAAAAAGTAAGTAAAATAAACAAGAAAAATAAGGGAAAAAACAAAAGGAAGAAAGATTCACTTGATGTTAAAAAATTCAAATCAATGCTGGTGTTACACTCTGTTCTTTTATCTACCCTATTTGACAGTATTATTAATGACCTTCTGAATCCAATCCATAGTTTTGCCGATGACAGTGCTCTAGTAGCACGATATAATTTTCAAAAAAAATTTAATGCTACAGCTTCCGCAGTTAGCTCCAAAAGAACAATGACGCCTCAATCACGATCTAGCCAAACTTGTCGACTGAGGTTAGTCAAATAGAATGGAGTTTAACACCCCAAATACTCAAAGCTGTCTTGTAAGTAATAAGCTAGCAGCATTCGAACCAATTCTCCTACAAACCTTTCAAAATCAAGATATTCAACGATTTAAAGATCTGAATGCGAGCAAATCAGAATATGCCCTGGATTTAACTTATTTTTCATCTCGCTCATGACAAAAGTCTGATTATGGATATTCTTTTATAGTTAGAACAACTCGTATGAGCTCGTACTCAATGATAGAAGGATTATTATTTATAACTTATATAATTTTAAGACGAATATTAACAACAATGTTCTCTCTTTCTCACAGATTATTATGATTATTAGATAGTGCTATTAATCATCTGAGCACTTAAGAATACTTGATTTTATGATCACACCAGGATATTCTCAAATTGAGTACTGAATAGCCCTCATTGTTCCAGGAACGCTGTACCAAGGTGGCGAAGTTTGCTACGATGATTAATAGCACTATCTAATAATCATAATAAGCCCAATTGCGATTGCGTCCTTCGCATTCACAGAGCAAATGTTCAGTAGATTCTTCCTCCTTTCCACATATTCTGTATAAGGTGTTTTTGGTCAGTGGCCTGTTATTATCTCTGCCATAATACATATCTGTTTCCAATTGAAACTTAGATGAATTTTAGTTATCTTGAGCGGGAGTTTTGGCAGGAGCATTTTTGATTTACGATTGCCAGGAATTTTGGCCCAGAAATCTTTAGTTTTTTGCTTCCCCCAAACTATCAACTGAAGCAAAAAACTGTACTCAGGGGAATCCCACAAAACGGATTTGGCCCTATTAAAGATGTATCCGATGTCTTTCTTGTTAGATAATCTTTGGCTTTCTTGCTTTGCTGGCTTCGATGGCTTTCTTGTTCCGCTTCCTGCTATGTTAGAATTCCCGGGTACCCTCATTATTGTGACTTTGTTTGTTTTTGCCAGTTTATTTATCATAGTTAGTATAATTTGCATACATTTGTATAAATTGGTACAAATTAGGTACAAAGGTATAAATAAAGGTATAAATTGGTACAAATCCGGTATAAGGGTTAATCAAAAATTTATTTACTTTCAAAGTCAAATCTTTGAAGAAACACGGAATACGATGGTAAAATCTTTCATAATTTAGAGTTATAGTTTAGAAATATTATAATTAGGAAATTTCTTTCGTAGAAAATATTCAGAATATTGAAGATGTAAAACGTTAATTCTAAGAACTCATTTCGCTGTGTCATAAATAGAAAATTTTAATTTGCAGAGATATTGAGCTTATTTAAATTATTGCATGTTGATAAGTTGATCGAATGTAATATCAAACACTAGTTTTTATCTGGAACCACAATATGTGATATAACCAGGTCTCGATTGTTCTTACACCTATCACCTTCGATTCTTGTTCGTGTACCATACGGAGTATGAAATTTAAGAAATAAAATTATCTATCTTAAAAATAAATAAATTTCAGATACTCTTAAATTTTCTAGGATATACAAATTTCTTATAAAAATTTGAATTTAATTAAATCAAACTAAAATCATGCTTATTCATGATTTTCAATAAATTAATTTTCGACAAAATATCCTTGGGATACTTTTAAAAAATTCACTTAAGTATTTTAAATTCCTTACTAAATTCCTTACCTAATTAATGAAATCTTCGAATTATCTGTAAATTATCTTTTATACTATTAAAAAAATTGAAAAGGAAATAAATAAAAGAGATAATATAATCATTTTATTTTTCACACATAATTAACTAAGCAAAAAAAAAAAAACAAACGCACAATAAAAAGAGGAAAAACAACGAACGAAAAAATATATAAAAAAAACTAACTAAAGCGGATGTGCTGAAATGAAACAATAAAACTAAGTATAAAACTGCTTAGATCTTCAAAATATTACTGTAAATGATTACACTAAAAATAGAAAAACTAAAAATAATATTGTGTAGAACAGCTGCATATACTTTATGCACTAACACAACTTAAATTCAAAACATCGAATGGGAGGCGTAAGACTTAAAACATTTTAATCTGCATTCCTAAAATCTTATGTTAAAATTTGAAGGAAATCGAAGCCGCAGAATAAGAAGGATATAATGGTTGAAAAATCTATGTTAGTGGTTCAATACAAGCATTAAATATGTCTTTCGAGCTACATATGATAAAGTTAAGTTGCGATAGTGGTAGCTAACATCCTCAATGCATAGAAATAAGAAGATAAGAGACATAATAAATTTATTTTTATCAGATTGATTTAGATACTTATATTTTTTAGCACATTAAATGAACTACATCTATATACATAAATATTATATTTTTGTTTGCATTGTCCCAAATTTTTGGAAATATTAAGGAAAGAAAGTGATATATACTAATTTATTTCCTTGGGTGACCAACAGACCAAAATAACGTCCTGGGCCTGCCTCTTTAATGTTTATCAGTGGCGGGCAGCTTTCTTCCCGTTGAAGGTACACAATTTTTTCATGTCGGCCAATATGTTGCCTTTCCAACGAAAGTATAATTGATCTGCCCCGACGTCTTGTACCTTCGAATTGGGATTCGAAGATTCTCTCGGCTGGAGTTTTTTCTTGTTTTAAGTGTCCGAGCTACTGTAGTCTCTTGACTTTAATTTTTGTTACTATACTGTATAAGTAGACATTATACAGTTCATAAAGTACGACATTAGCTCTTCTCGTCAAAGCCCCATCTTTGTTTTTAGGACAATACATTTTGGTACTTCAGAGAGAAGTTTTGGCCAGAAATATTTTGCCAAACCGAAGTAGCAAAAGTTTTCAAAGATTATTCTTCGTCATACACCTGCACATTGTAGTGGTATTAACGCTGGTTCCTGAATTACTTCGAAATACACCTTTTTATCATACTTTCAGAACCAAAATAAAAACAAATATTATATGTGTCGCGACAGTGATGTTTTTTTGTTATTTATTCTGATTCTGAAAGTATGATAAAAAGGTGACTTTGATTTGTTCTGCTTTCTCTTTAATATGGGTCTGCGACCACCCGGTGTTATCTGGTGATGATATCAATGTCGTCCAACATACCCTAGTTGTAGGACATATCTGAAAAATATAGTTACCGTGTTTACTCCCGCACGTTGCTCTACATTACTGGATTGAAGATATCGAATATTAATTTACTCTAAACAAAATTCAAATTTATTTACTCGACTTTAAAAAACATACCTACATGAAATTTTAATAACAAAACGAATATACATGAGTAAATATACATAGGAGCAAAACTTCTCCTTAAATGTTTGCAATGTCAAAAAGAAAACTAAAATGAAAAAACAGCAGGAGAAAAAAAACTAAAGGATAATGTTTACGTGTTTTACGATCACTCAGGGAATATAAAAAAAAATAATTTTTTTTGCAAAAACAAAAATCAAAGAAACATTTCTCATACTCTTTTTGAACAAAATTTTTCATATCATATGTACCTATGGTCTCAAATACACTTGTTTTGAAGCGAAATTATTTCTGTTCTCCTAGTTTAATCCAAATGATTGCTTACATTGACTGAACAATAACCATTTTCTTAATAACGGTCCTTTTTCTTTTATTTTTATTATTGTTTTCTATAAAAGGTTAACTGTTTTCAGTTCCTTTTACATATTTTATTTTGTTTGTTTGTTTGTTTTCTTTTTTTTTTCTAATATATATTTGGAAAAAGTTCAAAGAATGGTTGATGAAATAAATAAATTCATTGACCTTTTACACTTCAAATGTAGTTTAAACAAATAAAATAAAACAAAACAAAAAAATAATTTTTTGATAAAAACAAATAAAATCAACTCATTTGTTCAACTCTAAACAAATTTTTTTACTATTTTGATATTATTGTCTAAAATGTCTCCGTATATATATTTTATGTACATTTACACATGATCAGAATTCAGGAGGAAGAGTTGATACATAGTAAAGACATAATAATTGTTATTGTTTTTATTTTGTTGACTATAACAAGGTTGTAGGTATATTTCAGATTTCTAAATTTTAACTAAAATTAAATTTTATTTTTACGTTTATGTTAAAAAATTTAGGGTATTCGGTTCGATGAAAATTATTATTTTATTTCATGTTGATTCGCATCTCTGACCAAAAAAAAACTATTTTCATCCATTTAAGAAATTTGTAAAATAGTGCTCAAAACAAAATATCTACCTTTAAAAGTCCTAGAAGGTCAAATGAAAATTAAAACAAAAATTATTTTTTAGATTATAATTTACGTTTCAATCCGATTAAAGGAAAATTAATTTTTGCAGATATTTTATTCATTCTTTTTTATGTACTTTTCTAAGGAATAACGGGAAGTTCTAAAAACGATATGCCAATAATTAAGTTTTTATTTAATCAAATTGCGTAACAATATATCATTTCAGTTGCTATTCTAACGTAATTCAACGTTTTAAGAAAGCCGAACTTAAATTGCAATTCTGTTTTTTTTAATACAACGTGATGGCCAATCTTGAATTTTAAATCAATTTATTCCAAGAAATTTCTATTTGTCATATAATATTTTATCACTAGTTTCAATTTTTTTTATTTTGGACATTTTTTGAATGACTATACACATTTTTAAGACGAGGTTTTCCAACTTATAAAATAATAGTTTTATTATTTATTTATTTATTTATATATTTCAAAAACAATGTCTAAAGAGAGTTATCTCATTCATTACATACTCTATATCAGTTTACATTAGGCTTTGAATATAACAATATGATAATTAAAATTATAAAACTATAAAAATATAAATTTAAAAATGAATGTGCATAATGAAAAAAATTGTAAAACATTTACGGAAATTGAAATTTGTGCAGTGAACAAATAAAAAATTAAAATAAAAGAAGAAAAATTTTTAACAATAATTGTCTATGTCTTAAGTCTATCCTATAAATTTAGAAAAAAAAAATGTATTATTGAAAAATTAATTATGAATTTTGCATTATATGCAATACGACTACTATTCATACAACCAAAAAAATGCACGCGTTTGTGTTCCTCGAAATATGAATGGTTCTTTTTAAAGAATTTTTCATTTTATTTAATTATTTCAAACGGAAATAAATTGGACTATAATAGTGCTAGTCCAGTTTCATGTTGCCATCTTTTTGCCATGTACTTGTTTTTAATACAAGTATTTTCGCTAGATCTTTTTTTCTACTTAATGTTTATCCTGCTTTTTTCCCAATGTTTTTTTCTTTCGAAAAGCTTCTGGTACGAGTTTCTAACAATAAGATTAAACTCTTGCTAAAATCCCAATATAACAGCGGCATAAAACTTATTATAAATTCCTTCCATAGATCAAGATCTTTTCATCAATTTGAAAACACTTTCCAATGCATTGCATGTGAATATTCTGATCAAATTCGTTTCGATAATGTTCCATCAGTTTAAAACAGATCGATATTCTCCAAATCCAAAACTTTGATAGCAGCTTAAATGTTATTGAAAATTAACTTTTATTTTTGTTGTTTGAATATGATTAATAGTCTTAAAGAGTTTCTTAATTTCGAGTAAGTCTGCTTGAAAGGCACTATCATATATTATATACATCTTATATACAATACACAAGATGAACGACATTAAAAACATTTAAAATTAAATACCAACAAAGCAAAAATAAAAAATAGAAGTAATAATTAATATATAATTGTATATTTTACGGCATTCAATCATAGGGTTGTTGGTGGCACATAGGTAATATGGGATAAATAAAACACAACGACATTAAAATGATGAAATTGTTTATTTTTATAATTTCCAGACTGAACGATTGGCATCCTAACTGCTTCAAGGGATTGGAGTTTACAATATTATCTACAAGACATGGCATAAGCAGTAACATTGTCTACTTCTTATCAATTTTTTTTATTCTAATTTTTGGTACAGCAGTTAATTTAAATGTGGAAAACTATTTGTAAAGTAAAACTTTGCCTTCATAATAACAAAGTTCCATTTTATTTTAAATGACAACGAACATGTATTCCAAATTAATTTCAAAGAATAATTTAAAAGATATAGGTATTATACTTTGATTATTATACATTATAAAGTGTATAAATTCAAGAATTAAGCGATTCAGAAAACAACAACAATTATACCAAAACAAATATTTTTTTCTATATAACATTGTGTCTGAAAGAACTACTTCTGTGCAATTGCCCAGGGGTTCACTAGTATATATATAATATAATATAGGCAGATTGTAAGACTTTGATATTTTTATAAATATTTTATATATTTTTTTAATCCTCAGTGAAATCACAGTCCACAGTCTATAGTCCACAGTCCAATTTCGTTCAATTTTTTGTTTTCGCTAACTTGCTCTTCTCCAATCTGCCATAGGAGGACAACTTATTGTAAGCTTTTTGTTGAAATTTACTTTCAGAATTAAATATACAGTTAGGCCCAACAAAACAATAAAATCAACTAAAGATATAATTCTACTTCAACAAGACCTGTACTCATCTTTGAATTGGTGCAAACAAAATAATCTTTTACTTAATATCAAAAAGTGTACACAAATTAGCTTTATCCTATTTTCTTCTATTATACTTAGTAACTACTCTTTTGAAGGTAAGGATATTAAAAAAGTGTTCCCTTTAATGACTAGGAGATATTTTTCTCTCATTTAAACACCATTGATTAATATTATTTCAGCAAGAAAGCTAATTAGTTACTAGGTTTCATAAAAAGATGGTCCAAAAAATTTAATGATTCATATATCACTAGAGCCTTACATACCTGTTTTTCGTCCAATTCTGGAATATGCAAGTCAAAAACAAATGACGGCCAATTTTATCGTAGTCATATCGATAGAATTGAATTAAACCAGAAAAAATGTCTTCGTTTTACTCCCCATAGCTTACAGTGGTCTGACACTCCCTACTTATACAGACCGGTTAAAAATACTACAATAAAATACGTTGGAAGATAACTGTTTCTGTAATTGTATTTTTAATGTAAGTTCTAAATGGGTAAATTAATTCACAGGCTATTAAGCAGCTGATCGACACCCATTTAAATACAAATACTTGTTTTCAATCGGAAAATTTCTTTAACTTAGTATTTCACCGAACTAAAGCAGTAAACACAATTGAAACTACCGACGAAAAATTCGCGACGAAAAAATTAAAATACATACGCTCTTATGTATATGCTCACAATTGCAACTACAATCGCTCAACCACAATTTCGTCGTCGTCGAAATAAGGCTATTTTCTATTTTTTTCGCTGGTAGTTGGATTTGACATTTCAACATCAAAAAATAAAAAACAAAACAATTATTCTGAAATCTGATATTAGAATATTATTGTTCTGTTTTTTTTAAAGTTTTATATTATGTTCTGCAATTTATACTTATTTATTTTTTTTATTAGATACATATATAATTACAGATTTATTAGCGATGTATTTGGATTTGGATCTGATGATGCTACAAAAAAATTAATAAATTATTCTAAAATGATTTTTTCATTTTGAAATTCTGCTTTCAACACTTTTCTGTTTTGTTTATTTATTTTTATTTTTCGTTTTACTACAATTGAAGAGAATTTCGTTGGTGGTCGCAACTGTATTTACCGCTTAACTATGGGAAATATGAATCAGTTAATAGAAGAATGTTGATGGATGTCAATGAAGATAAATTTTTTATTAGTTTTTCCTTAAATAAATTCAAATTAAAAAAAAACTTGTATTTACATCTACCATAATTATAATGTGATATAATATAACATACTGTAATGTACTTTTAATAGTTTACTATTATGTATTTTAATTTTAATTATTTTTTTCTAAATTTTTAATTTTTTTGTTTTATTTTAATTATTTTATTTTTATTAGATTAAGATATTGTGATACTAAATAAATAATAAATTTCTAGGTATGTTTCTCAATTTTTATTAAATATCTTAATCGATTTCGGTTATTACACAATCATCAGAAGTAATTATACATGACTTGTTAAAATTTATAGTATTTTTGTTATTTTACGTAATATCTGCAATATTATTTATCTATATTTGAGTTACAAACGTTTAATAAATTTTAAGAGATTTAATTTTATTAGGTTTAGCTGGTCGTTTATCAGATTTTTGTGTTACTTTTGAGCTGATAAAATTTCACATGCTTTCAGGTATGTTAACCTCCTACATTTTCTATAAAATGTAAAATTATTTATTGAGCAATCATGATTGTTTGTTGAGAGATATTTCACTACGTTTGAATCATTATTGCAATATGTTTGAAATAAGCATAATTAAATAAATAAGTAAATAAACAAAAACACGAATTCTCATTTCCCAATTTTCAAACATATTTGAATGCGTTATTTCCAGCTTTTTAAACATCCTTTAGCAAGTCTTCAAAATCTTATACTTTGTATATATTAAGAAAAAAACTACTATCAAGTCACCTTCATCTTCACCTTGATAAAAAAAATCATTACATAAGCAAATACTCTAATTACGAATACACACTTAATATCTTACCAAATCCAGTAACAACCTAAAAAAATAAATTTTCGCCAATTACTCCAATTTTTAGTACCACTCAGTATATGGCATTGAACTATTTCATTCACTGCTCGCATATGATTTTTGATCCCTTAATATTCTGGAATTAATACATAGGTTTTGCAGTTGTATGAACTTTGGTTTTTTATACAAAGAAAACATCCCATTTATACATGTTTTATCAATTTTAACCAAAAATCTAATTAAAACTACGAAAAAAAAACATATTTTGTAAGAGTTTCAAAATATTTTAATTAAGAATGAAAAAAAAAATAATAAAAACAATTTTCAATTTTATTTTATTTTTCTTAACTAAACTTCTTTTAGTTTTACTCAAACTAAAAATATTTTTTTTTTCATTTTTTTTATTTCATACAAAAAGGATCATACAAAACATACAAAAATAAAATAATAAAAATCTTTTTAATTTCTCCAAGTTTCCTAGAACCTTTTCCTTCTAAGTAAATCCAAATTTATTAAAATATTCGAATTTATATAAACGAATAAAAAAAAAAAAACTTTTCACTTTAACAAAGTTTTACAATCCTCAAAAAATAAATATAAGGTCAGTAGTCCTAATAAAATTGAAATATGTACTCAAAATTTATATCCCCAAAAAAAAAAAGCGGTAAAAGGAAGAACAAGTATACGGTAAAAAAATTAAAAATGTCATCTTAAAGAAAAAATGAAAAAAAAAAATTATAAAACAAAAACTCATCACACAAAAAATGTATTTAGAAAAAAAAAATGTTTTAAAGAAAATACTGAGATTGAATAAAGATTTTTTAGATAAAAATTATACCTTTCACAAAATCGAAAAACCAAAATATGATATTATGAAATTCATTATAATTTATCTAAAACAATAGAATCTAATAAAATCAAATACAATCGGATCTTAAACCTTCAAACAAGTATTTGCACACTAATAGCCTATTGTGCTTTTTGCGACTATTCTGTTCCAACATAAATAATTAAAATTAACTAATCTATTCAATCTACTGGGAATATCCCTTACAGATAACAGCTAACCACAATACTGCAAGTTAAATATGCAATATTCACCGATAATACATCATTAAATATACATTTGACTCAGCCGGCCTACGCATTTAACAGATAAAAAGAAACAATTTGCTCTTAAATTTAAAAATATCTTGTATGGGTGACTTCCAAAATGCAGTAATAAAAACGGTTTAGAACATAACAGTGAAAATAGTCGAATATTTTCCTTTTAATTTTACTGATATGCTTATCATACAGATACGATAGATATCTCGTCTACTACTTGCAGACTTCTTCAGTGTTTTGTACTCGGTTTAGAACAGTTTAAATATAATCTACTGTGGTTTAAAGCTTGTATAACCACTTCATTGTAAAATATGTGATAAAATTTTTGCTACATTTTGGAATGCCATTTTGACAATATAAATACACACATACATTTTGATAGTTAAGTAATAATTTTGTATATATGCAAAATAAATCGGTTAAACTAACGTTTTTTTATTTTTCGTTACATAGAAATTAATATTTTCAGATCACATAGGACATATTTTCAACGGAAAAATATATTTTATTAACATATTTTTCTTTAATTTGTCAATTAACTTGTTTTTCCGTCAAAAATATATGCTAAACTATAATTTATTTAATTCTGGTAACTTTATCTATGGAATGTTTACAAAATATAGTATTTTTTTGTTACACTCTCTGCTATTATTTTACGTATTATAATAGTGTACAAAGTCAAGAGCTTTTGATATACATTTCGGAACATACTACATTGTAAAATTTTACGGTTGCACTGCATTTTGAAAATGATGGTATGTAACCAGGACAAATTCGGAGTTTTCTTTAATAATGATACTATTCAAATCTATACTAAACCTCTCTGGACATACAGAATCCAATTATACGCAGCCAATACAAATTATTCAACGAAACCCAAAGATTATACAAAATAAGATCTTGAGGGCACTATCAAATATTTCTTGGTTTTATATCAAAATCTAATCAATGAGTACGATTTAAATATTGCACACGTCACCAGAGTATATATAGTAGCATATATACTCTGTAAGTATATTGTTAGTAGCCGGTTACTGTTTATATGTATTATATCAATGAAATATCAATACTGCAATACAAGCCATTATTAGAGTAGAATGCCTTGCTCTAGCAAGAACCTAGTAATTAATCGTTCTGTAATTTTATTGTTGTTCAGGTAAGGAGTAAATGCACTAACATTGGTGTGCACTACAACCAGTTATAAAAATATAAACTCCACTTAAGCTATTTCGGGTGCAAATTAATCTAATGAGGTAATTAGAATAGAAGGTAGCAAATTGAAAGTGATTTCAGTCAGCAGAGCATAAGTCACAATGAAAACAAGTATATATATCTTATTTAAAAATTCCCTAAAAGCAGATCTTCAAAGCTAAATTCTGGCAAATTTTTTATATAATCCAAGTCTATGGGATGAAAACCCAAACTGCTTTTACATAATTTTTGGAATACACAATTACATACAATAGGTTTTCTTTAGAATTTTTATGGTATACCTACTAATTTAAATGCGGAAATCTATATCTATTTTAGAGTAGTTCGCCTTCATAAAATCTATATCTATTCTAGAGTACTTTGCCTTCATTTTTAGTGTTAACCAACACTCTCAACTATTTTTTATCATTTATTTTATCCCAATAACGAAAAAAGATACCGCTGGTCCAGATCGAAATATCCAGAAAGCATTTTTTTTACTTCGTCGTGAATTGAACCTGGGACCTTTCTGTTTAAAAGCAGGTGCTCTACCTACTGTGACACGCAGCGTATTGAAAATTTAAGAATAAGTATTTGCTTAGTATTATGTCAAGTTATATCGATTGTAAATAAGTGTTAATATTTTTTTACATTGACAAACCTTAACATAGATAACTTCAAGGTGTATTACAATTCGACCGAAGTATCGGTTTGTATTCAATAATTAACAATACTTCTTTCAAATTAAAACACAGAGAAAATGTGTTCACGTATTATGAAACCCTATACTTCAATTTGCTTCTACCTAATTATTAATACTCATTTGTGATTCCTGGACGCTGAAGAAAAAATGGGATGAGATACAATATCTAAGAAACCACATTCAAGTTGAAAATAAAACTCAGAACACTTTCTATTTCGATGGGTCCTATTATAATCGTAATCAAAAACTATTTGTAGAATCTTCCAACCAACTATGTTGTCTGGTCACATATTTACATGTAAGGCATGAACTAGATCTGTGTTGTGTATACACCATAAACACTTAACACCCAAATTCAAATAAAACATTTTGTAGAAATCTTGTGTTATCCAAGGGGTTAAAATTTAATTCAACTAAAAAAACTTTAATTTTCCTTATTTATTTTTGGAAAATTCTATTCTTCCTTCTGCTTCCAAAATAAACTTTTTCTTTTATTCTATTCTTAATACACATTGTAGTCAAAAAAAAAAAACTACCAAAAAAAAAAATTATTTTGTTTTTGCTTTCTTAATCCCTGGAGATATAATTCAGTACCTACTCACACTTTTTTATTTATATTTTTTTTTTGTTTTTAATTCTTATAATTTTTATTTATTTTTTTCTTTTTAAAGGGAGAACTTGAAAAAATCTCTTTAAAGTTTCATATTTCGTGTTTATTGTATAAATAAAATATTTTATTAAATTACAAATAAACAGGTAGTAGCCATATAAGGCAGACAAACCACCACCCATATTGGTGTTTATATATACATATACAAATTCAATCATACCTGAACCTACCCTATGACGTATTTCTTAAGCTTTTGTTAAAATGCATAGTAAATAAAAGATTTAATATCGCCTACTCTTAGCTTTGCATTTAAATTCCTTGAACAATTTTTTGTCCCCTTCTTAACTTATTATTTTGATTGTGTGGGTGGATGTTAAATTTATACACAAACAGAAAAAAAAAATTATTACCAAACAATTATAATAAGAAGTTATTTTCAACACCACGAATCCTATCCATTTAAAGTTGTTAAACTTTACTGAAAGGAATCAACTTAAATTTTATGGAAGAGATATTAGAGAATTGGATTATTCTGTTTTTTTTTTTTTTTTTCTTTTACAAACCCATTACTAATGCGAACTAACTGAATCACTAAAGGAAGATCTTTGTTATGATGAGTTATAGGGTATCTACGATGGATGGATGGATATCTACGAGTCATTACACTGCAGAGAGGATACTCATTTTGGTCCCTATTTATACAGGTAGCATAGGAAAAATAGGGTCCTGATTTTTTAAGTCTAAATAACTGAAAAAATATAATATTTTTCATGTTTTGTTCTAAAAAGAAATTAAAATTTTGTATTTTTTAGATCGAATGGTGAAAAAAAATATTATATACTTTAATGTTTTATTATAGAAAAATTGACTTAAACATTGTGAAAATATTGTAAAAACATTGTAAAAAAATGGCCTAGTATTAGCGGGATTTATTCCAGCCGTATTAATAAATATTAAATTAAATTAAATTAAATTCATATTATCTTCTTCTTACATTCGCCAGTTATTCTTCTGAACATTCAAGTTAATTGCTTCCAGGGGAATATAATGCGATTCCATTTACGATGTTCGGGGTGATGTCAACCTTTTCATAATATCAATAATACCATTGAATCGCAGAAGAAGATAGCTAATATGAAATCGCGACGATTGAGTTCATTTTTACAAGACATTCTTCAGCGATGATTTAGCGATGTTTATGGTTTGTCGGGAGTATTTAAAAAGTAAGTATGTACCAATTTAGAGTTATAAAATAACATGGTATTGCATTAAAAACATCTTCAATTCCTCTGGCATGAAAAAAATCGAACATATACATTTAAAATTATGTTTTTGTAGGGCAAAAATTATATATTGTGAAATCGTGTAGGCGCATCGACTATCAGTTCTTAGTCTATTTATATTGATCCATTTAATATGTATAAAGTTAAATCAAATGGAAATTGGAACCCTGGAAAATCTCTTAAATATAATTGCATATAGGATTGGATAATCGAAATACATTAGTACCTATTTGATGAACCAACTAGAAATTTATTTACATTTTTATGTGCTGGTCAGACGATGATCGAATCAGTATTCAATACATTTTTCCAGTCAGCGCTATCAGTATTCAATACATTCAGAGCAGTCACCGCTACAGAAATATAAGAAGAATACTTGGTATCGGTGGTTTGATCATTTTCGGAGATGAAACGGAAGAGACACTGAATAGCATTAAATATAAGTTCATAATGGCAACAGACTATCAACATCGATATAAATACATCAACAGCTATTTATTTTACCATTATTTTATATTTCTTTTCAGCTTTTATTTAATTTCGTAATATAAAATTTTTATTTGATATTTTATAGTTTATGCCCTCACTTTAAGTTTAGCTGTTGTATATTTCCATTTTTTGTTTTTAACTTTAAGTTTAGTTATCATAAATTTGGATTTTTTATCCAGAGCTTTTAAGTTTGTATACCAGAATACAACCCAAAAACCCAACGAGGTTAAGTGGCCTAATAGAAGTCTAACCTAATCTAATTTTATAATACGTTCAAGCATATTACGTTCAAGTATTTCAAACATATTTTTGTTCATTTAGCTACTTTGGCACATTTTCTCTTCAGTTGAGAATTTAAAAATTACATTGGCTAAAACCGAAGCATATTATAAATCGAAAATACAATATCAAAATGCGTACAATAATATTCTTTTCATATTTTTTTTTTATTTCTATAAAAAAAAACAAATAAAAACAAAAAATGTGGACAAAAGTTTTGCTTTCTTGTCAAGGATTCTCGATTATCTATAGTAAGGTAAAAGGATGAAAAAAGAACAAAAAAAAAATGAAATTTGGTGTGAAATTTTTTAAAGCATATGCCACGAACAAAATTTTTTTTTATAAATTTATAAATGTTTTTATAAATTATCTACATTGGTTTTTATGTCTGTCCTACCATATATATTTCATATAGAAATATTATAAAAACCGTTAATTAAAAACCAATAAAAATAAATATAATATATTATAAAATATACACAAAATAATTAATATATAAGTCCCACATGAACAAAAGGAACAGGTCCTGTAAGTTAGCCTGAAAACTCATCTAGAGATCCAGTGTAATGTATAACAGTTTTATTTATTTATTTATATATCGGTTTATTTGAATAATATACCGGTTTAATTGAATAATATACCGGTATCAGAGCTTCAAATCATTCTCTTTTTCCTAATATGTGCCTATTATTATTTGTTCAATCAGTTATTTTATTCGAATGACAAGAGCACTCAATCAGGTTATAGAAATCAAAGCTTTTGCATCTACATGACTTCAAAATTCATAAATAATTGTATCCTATATTCAATTTGGACAAATCGATTTCCATTTTGAATTTTAGATCTAGAAATTTTGATTAGAATAGATTTATAGGGTTACATTTTTCTGTTGCTAGGTTTATCACAACAAATTAGGTTAATTATCTATTTTTTGCAAATAAAATGATGACAGAAAAGTTTAAAATAATATGAAAGATTACTAATAGCTATGAGTGGTGCCTATAATAATTAGATATAGTAGTATAAGTAGAAAAAAGCCACATTTATGTGGCGGCTATGTTTTTAAATTACTAATATAAAATTTGATTAATGTTCTTTTAAGTTCTACATGTATACTTCTACGTTTACATATATACAATCTAAATTGCACAGTATTTATTAGTAATAAAATTGATGAATTAAAATATAAAATTATAAAAAAAACTCATTAAATGGAGAAGATTGTTTTATTTTCGTCCTTCCTCTTCCTATATTCATTAACATCATGATTTCAAGCCCTTTTCTCTTACGGAATATGGGTTCATTATTATTATTGTTTTAAATTTCTACACCATAGTTTATCGTACTATGAAATAGACTATAATATGTGGACAGCTTAATTTTGACTGGTAATCGTTTTCCAATTTTTTTTAAATATACCTGCAATTCTTCTGAATTTTTGATGTGTTCAAATTTGGCCCATACTGACCCATATTGAATAATATATGATATGTAATTACAGAACATAGGAAAACGTTTGACTTGCAAAAACCTAATTCAATTTAATTTCATTTAAATATGACAAACAACAAATTGTGTTTGAAAAAAAGTACAAGATTAAAGTGTGGAAATAGTGATCGATTAGCTGAAATTCGACTCGCGCTTACAACTCACTTTTTTTTGAAAATTCCGTGAAACTGGAAAAACTTATATATCAGATTAATAAATATTATGAAAATCGGTAAAACGAAAGTTAACCCGGTTCACAGTCCTTCTTTAGGTAATATTGAAAATATCACGGAATCGGGGGCATTTAGTTAAACAAATATCAATATAAAAATTAATACAATTGTTGAAATTATCGGTTCTTCATACAAGGTAAACTGTAAACCATAACAGGTAATGAGTATGCTATGAGTGAGTAGTAATCTTTGGCAGGTTGACTTATTTTATAAACCTTTCAATGTTTCAATTGAACAGCAATAAACCACAATAACAATAATTATAAAATTTAATAAATTTTTGAAAATGTAATTTTAGTCAATTAGAGGAACGTGGTACTCTGTTTTGGTTTTTGTTTTTGTTTTGTTGCCATAAGAAAATATTGTCGTACAAAATTATTTTTGATTTCATTGAAAATTGAAAATTAAAACAAAAATAAAAACGTAAACTTTTTTTGAAGAAAATAAATAAATAATTTTTGATTTTTTTTTCTTTTTATTGTTTTATTTTATATTGTTGTTTCTTTGGTATTTGTCCTTTTCCAATTTACTGAAGTTATTTTACGAGTAGGTCAAAAATATTATCGATAAATAAAAATTAATGAAAAAATATTATGAAAGAGAAGTAAATAATGAAACTTATTGCCCAAAATATCTACTCTTTCCTCAAATTTAATAATTGGCGCCTGGGTCTGATTAAGCTTCCTTCACATAAATTGTAATTCATATTTATTTTACGATTTTTTTCCATTTAATTATTTTCAGTTTTCTCACATAATTTTCTTCCCATTTTGATGCTTGTGTACTAAAAAAATAGTATAAAGTTAGATGTAGTGTTTAAGCTAACAAAAATATTTAATGCTGAACACTATTTTCGATCAGTACGCATTAGTCTCAACTTCTTTTATTTTATTTGCATACACTTTTTATGATACTCTGAATTTAGCAGCATCAAAAAGGAATCATTTAAATTCAATTAGAAACCCTTTTTTATACAACCTACATTAAATATTGCAATCGAATCCAATAACAGAAAATATCGTTTTAAATAATCTTTACTAATAGTAAATTTTGTGGTTCAAGCAAAATCAAAAATCAATACAATAATTTGTCTATTCTGACTGATTAATTGAATTATAGTTATTATTTTGCTGGATTATACATAGTAGGTCTAGGTATTAATTACCTAACACCACAATATGGTATTAAAAACCCATAAATTTATTCAATATTTTTTTTTTGTAAACTACCAAGTCAGACAACGGTATAATCACAGCTGTTAGCTTAGACAATTTTTATACTAAAAATTACAGAATTTGTTAACTTAAAACTTAAATAATATCTGTGTTGTAAATAAGCAAGACTAATTTAGAAACGCCACTCATCACACAATTCAAATCAACTAAAATGTTCAGTCCACTCACAATTTGATACAGTTCAAACGTAAATACTCGCTCAAAAAATTGAGCGAATTCAAATTCTAGGTTGACGAATAATATGAGCAAAATAAAATTTAAATTGAACGTGAATTTACCATAAATTTAATTTATTTAAAACCCTAGATAATAACTATATACTATTTTTGGTACATGACAATTTGGAAACTACATGACAATTTGTAAAAACATGTTTAACAAACGATTACGATACATTTTACTGTATAGGAAACAAGATCATAAAAAATATTAAACCAAATTTATCGAACCTGCGAAATTTTTCATTCTAATATCGTTGAATTCGCTTTAGTGGCTTGGCATTGATTTTTTTTATGAACATATTTAATGCAAATACCAAAACTAATAGCAACTAGGCTGCTATATATTAACTTACTTAAAATGCAATTAATAATTCTACAATTCCTAGAGTTCTACAACTCAAAAATTTATTTTATTTTGTCTAGGTTAAAAAAAAATTTTGTAGTCTACTGTTAGATTTAATACATTATCAACGTCGATAATAATAATTGTCTATTTTGTTAATATTTATTCAATATTTATAAACTTCTCTTCATCACAACAAAACAATACAATTTATTTGTTTGATACAGTCTTTTTGATATTTCCGTTGAATGATGCTGCTGTTATCGCCTTAATGTTCTTCAAATATAAAACAAACCAAATAATCTATCGAGTGAATGAACTTTTGCTATCCTTTTAACTGAATTTTTATATCGCTTTATAAAATCATTCGACAATTTTCTAATTTTGTTTTTTTTTTTTGTTTTTTTTTTCATAAAAATATTATCAAATTGAAAAGTTTTAATTCCCAAAGCATTAATAAAAAATGTCAATATTAAATTTCAATTTTTCGTTGGTTTTGTAAATAATAATTTTGAGTCTCAATCCAACTCGACGCATAATTCAAAAAATTTTCATATTTGTATAAAAATTTAATATTTACTGAAAAATTCGATTTTATAAAATTGTGTTCTATATAGTTGAAGAAAGGTTATATTAAATTGAATCGATATTTTCTTCTTGTTTTTGGAATCGATTTTAATTTTATTTAATATATTTGTTTTAATTTAATTGTGAATTAGGTAATAAAATTTAAGATAAACTATTTGATGGAAAAATTATTTGTAACGAACATTCAATATGCTTAATTCAAGTTGTTTATAGGTGGAAATATTAAATTGAATAAATTTTTTAATATTTGTAAATAATATTTAAAAAATATAAATTTGTGAAAATTAGATAATTCATAATTTTTTTGTTGATTTGTTAATTGATTTAATTTTTACTTAGCAAAATAATAACTGTTTTTGAAAAATATTCAGCTTAAAAAAATCTAGAAAATGTTATATACCAATACTAGACTAATCAAATGATTACGAATAAGTGATAAAACTAGGCTAATCAAACTAGATAAATATGAACAAAATTTGAACATTCATAATTTAAACATTTATTATATTATGCCATATAGATTGCTTAATTACAAACAATAAAGTCGATATTTGTGTTACTACCTAATGTACAATAAGTATAGTAAATATAGAATTATATGGTTACTAGAGATCTGCGGCACTTTCGCGCCTTCTACAAAGCACCTGCTGTAGTAAGGCTACTCAGACCTATTTGACTTTTTTACAAATGTTATGTTTATAAAAATTTTATTTATTTTAAACCATTGCGTACAATGATTACACAGTGATACAGTTTAGGTTAAAAGGAAGCTTAGTCTTATGGCTATTAAGTTTTATTTAAATATTAATCCATTTTTTTTTTGTTTTTGAAGGGAGCTGCCGCCCCCAAACCCCCACTTCATATTATTAAAACCCGAATATGTTTGTTGAAAATGTTGTAAAATCCGGACTAACTAATTTTATTTCAGACATACATACTTTAAATGAGGTATATAATAATACATGTATACATAATTTGTATGCTTGGATTTATCTAAACGATTTCGTTTTTTGTTGAAATAATTGAGAAGAGAATAATAATTAAAAATTACTTTTTTTTATTAAAAGAATATTTTTTCTTGTTTTTAAAAATTAATATTATAAATTTTATAATATAATAACAAAAAAAAATATATTTTTTTAATAAAGAAAAAAAAATTGACTCGACAGAGAATTGTGAACTTACACAAAATTTGCGACATTAACATGACGGTTTAACCAACTTAGCTAATAACCGATTAAAATTATTTCATCAAAATGCAAACATAAAATAAGATTTTGATCCACACAAAATTCAATAAAATAAAATGAGTATCTATATTCTATACCCAAAATGGGATATGTACAATACAAGCACACACAATCAGATTATGTAATCGTAAAAAGGAATTACATATTATATATGTATATATAAGATGAATTCTCAGAGAATGGGTATTCTACTTAAATATTATTATTGTGTGTTGTGTAAACCGATACATGCAGGCTTTTTGAAAACAATTTATATAAATTAGATTTTTTAAAAAAGCTTAAAAACTTGGTAAATTATACATTCTAAATGATATAATATAGAAATTATATTTATTGGCAGTTTAATTAATTCTGGATTAGATTCTTAAACGGTAGCGTTGTCCTAAATATAGTAATAAAGATATTGTATTATATTAAGTGAAATAAGACTAAAAATCGGTACAAAATTAATCCCACCATTCTGAATTATTGGACCTAACACTTAACTCTTAGACAGAATTTCCTTAGCTTACCTTTCCTTCACATAAAAAATATAATATCGTTATCAAGAAAGACTTTACATACATAAATTTATTACAGTACCAAACCGTCAACATTCAAAACAAACACTGGAGACGCCATGCTAATAGGAGCCAACTTAAGAATCACAATTTAATAGTTTGTCACAAGTTAAAAACCATTATAAGGGATAATTTGTTTAAGTAGAACAGAGAAAGAGCATTTAGAGAGAACAGAGTGCACATATTTTAGTTCTAAGAGTTAATGAGAAAATACGATAGAGCTCGAGTAATTTTTCTTAATTATTAAATACTAACATTAGGTACCCTCACTTAAATACTAAAATAAAATAATTAAAAGAAATTGCAATTAAATATTTATATATTTTTTTTAATTAAATATTTATCATCACAGCTACTACCACCATCCATTTTGTTTTAAATATAAAAATTACTTTTTGCCATTTAACTTTCAACTGGCTTATGTGCTCTGTTAATTTATATCGAGCACGTAGAGCACACTCTGAACATAAACAATATACGAATTTCAAGCTTTAAACATTCAGAGTGGACAAAAAATGCAAATCTTTTTTTGACATTTCTGAACTAAAACAAATTTAGGTCCACAATTATTAAAGTTCTTTTCAATAAGTTGAATATCTATATGAACCATTGAGAAGTAGCAAAGAAAAAATTGTGAAAGGGTCGCATAATATACAACAAAACTCTGAGTTTAAGTTTGGTTCAAATTAATAATAATTATTCGGTTTAAATTTAGAGTTTGAACTAGATTTAAAACTTGGATTTGCATTAGATTTACTTACCAAGACACTATAAATTATTAAAATAAGTTTATTTAATACATTTAGTTTTTAGATTAATTTATATATTTAAAATTGATTTTTTTTTTAATTGACTTGATTCGTATAAAATGAATAACTTAAATTCTAAATTCTATAGATAATATTAAATTATTTATATATATTTTAAATACATTTTAAAATTTACACAAATTAAAAATAAATTACTTAAATTTTGTTTTTTTTTTTTGTACCAATAGATATTTTTAATATTAACAAGATTTTTTCAATATTTTTCTCAGAACATGTTATTAAGAAACTTAAACCTTTATCACAGAAATAAATTGGCATTTTCAGTGACTCAATAAAATTATATTACAATATTAAATAATATTATATATAAATATTATAAAAAATAGTATATAAATAATTAATTATATTCGCTATGTCATATAGATCTTCCATGATCTAGCACCTTCTAAATCAAAATATTTATTTATCTATGATCTTAAATAATTTTATCCATAAACAGTATAGAACCTAATGCAGCGAATATAAATTACAAATTGTAATTGTTTTATTCATACCATAACCAAAAAGTTAAGACAAATTATTTAAAGAATTATGACAACTTACTTCTATTCGATGTTTACATATTATTTAACTGAACTTGAGTCTTCTTCTTTAAATAATTTAGATTTCAAAATCAATTATTACAGAAGTTAGAAAGTATTTTAAATTTCAAATATTATTAAGAGTATCGAAAACAAAACATCCTTTTATTATAATTATACTGATTTATTTAAAGAGATTTAACTATGTCATAGAAGACTATAATTGTTACAATGAGAGTTTTCTGATTACATTATATTATTGGTGGATATGGTTATCTAAATTTAATAAAAATATCGTGCTAACTTCTGACTTAAATAATTACAAATGATTGATAACTACAATATTTGAACTAGCTACACTAAATAAGTAAATTTTTATTTATTTTCGTTGAACAGTGTAGAAAGTAATAACTCCACAAAGTAAAATTTGGTATTGAAAGGGTTAACTAAATGTTACACTGTTGAAAATATAATAACACGTTTTATATGAAATATCGCTGTATATAATAGATAGTATATATAAGAAGCAATCAAATGAAGATGAAAAAGAAGAGGTTTTTTGATGATTTTAAGACATGTAGCTCCAATGTTTGCTCTATAAAATCAAAAAATAATAATTTTCAATAAAGACACTGTATATAATACTGAATGAATATAATGATAGTCTTTGTTAACCCTACAATTTAATTGACTCAAGTTATCTATTATACCTCTATAATTTCATTTGAATTCAGATAAAGAATTTTAACAATATTTATAAAGATTTGAATAAAATTAAATAAATTTTTACAATTTTGAAAATACTCTCGCAAAATGCGACTTAAATTAATAAAATTAATTTTAATTGAAATTTTTAATTTTTTTTTTTTTTTAATTTAACTAAATTTAACTATATATATAAAAAAAACTAAAAAACTATTTATTTTAATTTTTACAGTTTTTACATTACAATATAAGAAATTTAGAAACCAAAAAATGATCTTGGAGCAGCTGTTGTTACTTTTCTACGTTTTTTTTGCGTTCCATTTGTTTTCCCACGAGTTTTTGGTGCTGGAGTACCAATTGCATTTTGCCACTCCTGTTTATATCCTTCAATATTATAATTGCTTTGCTGAAAAATTATTTAAAAAAAAAATAAAATTAATGTAAACATTTTAATAAGTAATTTTATTATATAGTTTTTAGTTTTAATATCAATATAATCCAAACATATTTTTCAATTACTCTGATTTACATGGAATTGAGCAAAATAAATTGCATTAAAAAATCGTAAAATTATTTTTGCTATCATAATTTTTTGTTATAATAAAATTAACACAAATTTGATAAAGTGAATTCTCAGGATGAGATTAGTGATGCTAATATATGGATTTTGATAATATATTAGCATCGTTAATTATGGAAAAATAAATTATAATTAATTTGAGATATTGGTTTTTTCGTGGGGTAGGATCCATTTTAGCGCAGGTTGGATATCAGATAAACTTACGTGTCAAAATATTAAAAATAAAATAAAACCAATTTTTTATTAGTTCAATCAAAAAATTAGTGTTATAGTAGTAGTTTTAATTCTTATCACTTCCTTCAAAATTGATAAGGTGACAAATTATTCGCATAATTTTCTTAGTTATTTGTTGTCAATGATTTTTAATTAACACTATTAATGTCTAATCATATTTGTCGTTATTAATGTTTAATCAAAGCTTAAATTAGATATTAAATATTAAAATTTAGTTAATTGTATAGATTGGAATTAAAAACAATGTATAACAATGAAGTTAACAATGAGAATTTTGTTTAGTTATTATAACTCACATATGGACTTATTTTGAATTTATATAATAGTTGTGAAACTAGTCATAATTAAACCAGGAATTATCTGGGTAGTACAACATTCTACTGCTGGTGATCAAAAGATTCCTTTCATTTAAGTTTCAGCCTTTTTTACAAAGTTTATTTTGTAGGTACATGTTTCTTATGATACATGTTGACTTATCCATTTTATTTATTACAAAAATTAATAAAATTCAGAACCTATATTTCTAATAAATTAGAAATTATCCATTAATTTCTAAAAATTTAAAATTTTTATACTACAAATTTTTAGTTATGTTAATTTGGAATGAAAAGATGAATATCTACATCAGAAATGCATTATGAATTGAAGATTTTGCGTCTTGATAGTATAAACAGAATTAGGCGACTAGCGACAGATGCAGCTACAACTTCTAAAAAATAGCCCATAATAGCACATAAACACAATTGCGGATAATGTAGCTGTGCGACGGATATAAATTAGAAATATTTCTATTTTTGTATCCATCGTCCAGCTACTTTTTGAACATATGATTAATCGTAACCAATTTCCAACAACATTAAAATATTAAAAGTAGATCTGTTTTCTTTTACATTCCTTGAAATGGCTTTTGAGAAATAAATTAATAATTTTAGTAAATTTAGTAGTTTTTTTAGCCCTACTTTGTATACGCAATTGTGTTTAGTCCAGCGATGTATTTATACCATGAGATATATAATAAAATGTCACAAGCACTTCAAATATTTTTAAATATATTATAAATAATTTGATTATTTCAGACCCAATTATAACATATATAACAATCGGATAAAAATAAAGAAAAATAAAAATTTAATTAAAGAATAATTAAATTGAATAAATAATGAAATACATGCATACATGCATATAATATAATACCAGTGTTAAGTTTGTTAAAGAAAACAGGTGAATCCACGGCTAGAGCGTTTATTTGACTAAAAGATTATTCTTATAATAATTGTACACTTACACATTCTTAACTTATACCATTTCATACATAACATTTCTTCCTTCTTCAAGCAAAAAAAAAAAACAAAAAACAATACATACTAAGAAAAAAACATTGTAAACCAATCAAAAATTTAAAAAATAAAATAAAATCCATTATCTATAATGAAAAATATTTTATATAAAAAAAATTAATAAAAATATAATCATTGTATTTGATTTTATTTCTTGGACGAAGAACTGTGCGGATGGTAAAGAATGACTTCTAACTTTCCACTTGCTTGGTCTTTTTGGAGTGTTGTCTGCCTCTGGTTGTTGATCCCGTAGTGTATCAATATCGACCAAAAATAACTCTTTTAATGACACCTTTCTTCAGTTGGTTGGTGTGAGCTTTTCATGTGTTGCCATTTATGGTGATCACATAGACGACTTTACTCAATCTTTGGATGATTGTGGCTGGAACCTATTTATCAATGTCTTTGGCATGATTTTGATACAAAACATTTTCATCTGGTATAAATACGATTTTATCTGATTTAGCCACTTCGTCAGCTGCTCCCTGCTGATTTTTCTCTTTTCTTCGTTTCATCCTCCTTTCTCTCTATACCACAGCGTCAAATACCGTCCGTGTTTTGAAGGTAAATATAAGTGATGACGGTGTTTTACCTGTTGCCGTTGGAGTATTGCGATATTATAACAAAAAATTGTTCAACTTTTCTCTCCCAGTTCAAGTGTACAGTTTTTTTAGTTTGCTTTTACATGTTTTATGTAACTATCAATTCATCACGATTAACCATTTGTAAATTAATCACAGATATTCTATTTGAATTTTCAATATTTATTTCTATTTGACCAGCAGTTTGTGGTGTTAATGTTTGTCTTTCTTGTATTATGTATTTCTAAAACAAATGGTCGATCATTACCAAGTTACTTCAGATCTACATATTCTCTACCGCTTGATAAAAACTTTATTTCTGAACTAGTAACTCCAAAATATACTGATACATTTTCAATAATAATTTCTTGTATACCATTTTCTAATATTCTTTGTACATCAAAAATAATTTTAAAAAATGTATACGCCAATTTGGCATCAATTCATTCAACCATCACGACCTACCCAATAGTGCCATGAATGTTTTTCTCGAGTTTTACACTACAATTTTAAGTTCTTTAATAATATTATTATACCTAACTTTAATTACGGCAGAGCTCATTACTTCAACGTTATTAACAAGTGATAGCCTTCAAATTTTTTTTTAAAATTCGCTGTTTTGTTTATTTTAAATTTTTTCATGTCCTGTTGACATGTTACCGATTCAATATGCTAACACTTGCATTTATTTTTAAATGTACCACGAGAAGCTTACTACTACTGTCACTGCTTATATTACTTATTTTTAATTCATTTATATCTACCTCTGAGTTGTCACTTGATTCATAATTCGTAGGTTCACAATGTAAATTAATAGTTTTATAATTTTTTATATTGATCTGTTTTACTCTTTATTCTTACACTGATCTTCAAATTTAGTACATTCATTCATTGAATCACGCAATTAAATTTTATTGGTTAGGCGGAGTTTTTGATACATCGATCAACAATTTTAACAAGCTACCAGTTTAAATTGGGGCTTGTGATAAGAGTGAAATTAAAAATAAAATAAAAACATATTTTCTAACATTTATATGACTATAATAATAAAGACTAATAAAATGTAATTAAATATGTAATATAGAGATATAAACATGCATTAGATTAATTTAAATATTAATTAATAACTTTTAATATTACTTTAAACTAAAATATTTTTTACAGTTATTTCATTTTTGGTTTTTACTTAATATTTTTTCAATTCTACTTTTATTCTAACTTTGTAATTTTTCTTACATTCAACTTGTTAATTTTTCCTTTAACTTGAACTTTTATAAGATGTATAAATAAAATATAGTTTGTTTGAGCTAGTTGCTTTTTTAGAGATATAAATTAAACAAATAAATAAATAAAATATCCCCACCCCCTTCTTCCAATCTTTGTAGTAAAATAGTTTTGAAAAATAATTAAAAATAATAATAATGATGTTTCTTTTATCAGACCATTTTCCAACCTTTGTTATATTTTTTCTACTCCAATATTTTTTGTTATTAAAAATCAATAATAGTATCACTGCTGGGTATTAAAAAGCCGGCACATAAAATAATCTTTGGAAATTAAGAAAATATCAATGCCTCTATATCTTCTAGCCAAGTTACACGATGATTTTTCCGGAATATATCGAACTGCGATTTTTTTTAAATTTTAAAACAAACAAAAATATTTTGAAAAATTTAATACCAAAAATTAAATACAAACACCATCAAAGGTTTTGCTCAGATAAAAAAAAATAAACAACAACAATTAACATGCTATTTTAATTTCGTCTCGAAAATTTTATTGTATCCACCAGTTTTATGTATCCACCACTAGATAGAAATTGGTTTGACGTCGGATAATAAATTTTTTTTTTTTTAAATTGAAAATGATTAATGAAAATGTTTTTGTATTTTTTGTAAATTTTACCAATTTAGGTAAAAAATTTGAATTGAATATTTTTTTAAAAATAACATTATATCATAATTACAGGTTATTTATATAGTAAAATAAGATCCCTATGCAAAAGACAAAATTTATATGAAAATAAGATCCCATTTTTAAAGTTGCTCTCCCACAGGCCAGGCTAGAAGATATAGAGTCATTGCAAAAATGCTCAATTTTGTTCAATCGTATCGTATATTCGTTTCAATCGTTCATTTTTTTTTTATTATTTTTGCCATTCAACAACATTCAACAACATGTAGTGCTACAAACAATGTTCGTTGTTGTGTACGGTTCATGTAATAAGGGAGGTTTATGTATGACTTAATTATTCATTATTTTTTTTTAAACTACATTCTTGTTCTTGTTTTGTAAGTGTCGACTGTCGGTCTCGCGTCGACTCTCGAGTGTCGACAATATCAATCTTCAGTTTCTCTAACTCTCCAGTATGATTTAATATGTTAATGAGGATAAGTGTAGTGTGTGTTGCTTTAATTTTGAAAAAGTCTAATTTAAACAAAAATGGTCGACCATTTGTTTTAGAAATACATAATGCAAGAAAGACAAAACATCTATTTTAACCAAAAATGTATATATGAAAATATTTTTATTTTAAAAAATGTTCTTTTGAGTTTGCAAGATAAAACTCCAAATTTTCATTTTATAAAAAAAAAATATTATATATTTGATTAAAAATAGACTAAACGAATAGAAGACATTTTACGTTTTCCATACAAATTGGAGGAAAATATCAAAGTTACTCTCCCTATGCGACTGCTTGCAAAAATAACCAGCAGTGATTGATAGTGTGAAAGCAGAATTTTTATTTTTAGTATTATTTGCATACATATTAATAACTAGGTAATACGAAAGAAGGTACAAAATATATTATACAAAAAATTTATTTTTATTCAAACGTAGGTAACATTAATTTACCGTTATAAAATTGCAGTCAAAATATTTACTTTCAATTTGTGGTAAAGTAATTTTCAAAATTTTTTCTTCCTTCTTTACTGTCAAGCTTTTTTTTATACTAAAACAAATCTGTACCAGTAATAAAACCCAAAATTTTTAGCAACAATAATTTTGACCATCATATACGAATCTACTTTATATTAAAACTTCGTTATTTCCCTATACTTTTGTTTTCATCAAAAATTTTAATACTAAATAACACTTATAAACCATTCACGAATCCTATAAAAAATAAACTTCTCTCCGGAACAGAAAAAAAATTCAATTTTAAGTTATAATTTTTTCAATTGGTATATTCAAAAAATAATTAAATAATTTTTATATCATTGTATTTAGGGTTAGTAAAGGTGACCCAGCCAATATTCTATACCCAAAAAAAAAACAAAAATTTTAATATATCCGTTTCCGTTATAAATCCTTATACCGTTATTGAAATGCATTTGATGAAAAGTAAAAAAAAAAAAAAAATCAAAAAATTCAAAAAACAAAAACAAAAACCAAAGAGGACATTTTTTCAATACGTTTTTTTCTAAAAGATTTTATAAATTTCAATCTAAGCACGTAATATTTAAGGATTAAATTTCCATTAAGAAAATTTTAATCTACAAAAGAAAATAACAAAAAGAAGACACGCTTTCATGTATCTACATAGATAAAAATAAAACCCGCCATAACCATAAAAAGAAATTTTTTTTTATTAAAAACAGTAAATGAACAACGGGTTGTAAGGATTTCCTATAGAAATTTATTTTCTAAAAGAATTTATAAGAAATCATAGAAAATGTTCTCAGAAGTTTGAATTAAATAAGAGTATATGCATATGGTACCACTTGGTACTATATTATACACCATAATGTTATATATACATAAAATTGTACCAATTATCAACAGTTGTGATGTTGAACGGATGAATGTATAAGGATAATGTGAAATTAAATACTTAAATTGACTTTTCTCATAAAGTAAAGAGAAATTATAAAATTCTTTATCTGATTTTCCTTTTAACATTCTTAATCAACTCTCTTGATTTACAATCAAGGTAAATTTGAACTTATGAAAAATCTGAAACGTAAAATAATAATTGATGATTTCTCTATACCTAAAGTTAAAAAATATTACATTCTTGTAAAAAAAATGAAACCAGATTTAAAATTAATAAAATATAAATTTTTTTACTTACATTAAGGGCAACATTTAAATCATCACGAAATACTTTTTGTAGACCTCGAAAATTTCTTCCTAAAATTCGACCAAACTCATACCTAGAAACACGATATTTTTCAGTTGTTGTTGTTGAATTGTCAGCTGGTTCTTGCTATAAATAAAAATATCATATTTACAAAATATATTATTTAAAAATTTTGTTCATAAATTAAAATGGTTATCATAACATCAGTGGCACACAAATAAAAAATAAAACAGAATTAAAATTGGGCCATTGTTTGTGTTGCGAACGACATTAAGGAAAATAGAAAATTAATGATCGAGGTAAAGTGATTAGGACCAACAGTTAAGTAATCAATATTTTATGAAAAATTACTAAATCTAATAAACTAAACATAGCCTAGTTTTAATACTAAACTTTAACCTTATGTTAAATTTTCTAGACAAAGTTCAAAAGCGTACCATTATCAAACCCTAATATGATATCTTCCCTTCAACCACTTGAAAATCGATTATTTTAAAGATTTTGGTAGGTTTAGGTAGACACTTCTTGAGCCGAAATAAAAACCCTAATGCCAACTCCTTAAGCATTTCCGTCCAGAAACAAGAGAGGCATCATAATGTGCAAATTCCAAGGTGGCTCCGAATTGATTATGGAAATTCGTTTGTATTTACATTTTTGAAATATACTACAACAAACGTGTTTCTCCAAACCAAAAATATACCTACGTACAGTCTACAAAAGTTCAAGAGTAATATTAATAAATTTATTCAAGATGTCCGTACTGATCAATGGTACTTACAATTTTACTTTCTCCAATCCTCAATTAGTCCAGACTGTGCATTCGTCTATAACGGTATTGCTTGAAACCTAATGTTTGGCTTAACTTAAAAAAAATATTTCTAATTATAGTTATGTAACCGGATGTGGACCCAAATCACCACAATCGAAGGTTAGCATATGAGCCCCTAAAGATGTTCGATTTAGTGATTACACTCAGAGCGTTATTCAGTGTTATAATGTGTAGCTCATATTGTTTGGGGAAAGCTATACCCAAATATCAAAGTCTACTACGAGAAAAGACCTGGTATTCATAGAGCAGATGTTAAACTCTCTATTTTATATATTCTGCAGAAGTTGTCGGTAAGTCCGATTCTATGACAAAATGCTTCCTTATTAGACAGTGGCTAGTTAATATCCCTGCATATCCCTGCATACACATAATGTATCTATTTTTTGGGCAAGCATGATAGCATGAGACTTTTTGCTTGTAGATTACCCGGTATATTGACCCAGAAATTCTCTAATATACTGTTAATCTTGGAACGTTATCTACATTTTGACTGTGTTATTTGAGCATTTCAAAATTTGTAAGAAAAATTGGGTGAAGTGATGAAAATGATTTAATAATAACATAGTAACAAAACCTACTAGTTATAAATAAAATTGAAAATATCTAATTCGGCAGATCTAGTCTAATAATTTAAACAAAAGATGTTAAATTGAAATGGGTTTAAAAAAATGTGATTTTTAAAAGTTCGCACAGAATTTAAACACAATAAATTTCATACAGACTTCTAATTATTTAAGTAATAAAAACATAAGCAAAAAATAACTTACAGATGGACTTGCTGTTGTAGTTGTTGCTGTATCTGAAAACGTATCTTTTACCAAATCATTAACTTGATCAATTGTTGATTTCGTATCAGAATATTGCTAAATACAAAGCAAAAAAACAGTTAATCAAAAATTATTTAAAATAATTTAATAATATTAATTACATCTCCAATTAAGTTTTTGAATGCAACTAACACTGTCCAAAAATTGTATCCTCCTTTCTTATATGTAGGTATAACTAATCGTTTTGTTTTTGTTTGTGTTTGTGGGTTAACACCCACAATGGAAAATAGTAATAGTAGTGGTATAAAGTATTTTAGAAATAAGAGCTTCATTCTGAAAAATAAATAAAAATTTAATTAATTTCAGTTGAATTCAACAAGTAATAAAAATAAAAATAGAAATTTAAGGAAAAAATAATATATAAAACTATAACAGAGTATATACAAATGGTATTATATAAGTTGCACCATTACTGCTGCACTGAGCCCAACATCCGAATTGATATCTTTAAATAATTTATTGAATTAAATTGAATAAATATTTACCAAATTTTAACTATGTTCTCAAATACAAGAACACTTTTAGTCTAACATGACAATTACTTAAAAAATACTTATACTCAATCGAAAATGCTCTAAGCTCTAGGTGAAGCATTTTTAAGTAATAAAATTAAGAACTCTAGATATTTTTTATTAAGTTTAATAATTAATATTTTGATCGATTTCGGTTGTTATCCCATCATCAAAAGACTGCGCAGCACCTAAAATGTTTTATTTTATTATTTAAAAATACTTATTACTTTTCTAACGAAGAAAAACTGCCTATATATTGCTCTTAATAAGCTAAGGTTATTTGAATTTTTATTATAGTTCCTAATTTGGTACAATATTTTGATCAAAAATAATGGAGTGTATTAAATAACCCGAAAACGCTATTATAATTTTGAATTAGTCAATTAACTGCTTAAAACATTTAATAGAATTTGAAAAGTGAGAAATTATACTGTACCAGTAGGATTTAAGCGGTTATAACATCTGTAACACAAGGCGAAAACCACCTTAAACGAATAGGCATTTTAAATTATAGAACATCAATAAACTCTAGATCCCATAAAATATACACATTTCAACAGATGAACGGAATTCCAGATGTAAGGCATGACCACAACCGAACCCATGACCACAACCGAACCCATGTAACAGATGTAAAGCATGACCACAACCGAACCCAAGTTTTCAAACTTTAATTAATTAAAACCTGTCAATTGAAATGAGAGACAATATATAGAAATAGTGAATGTAAATTAAAGTTTGTAAAATTATCACATATAAACTAAATTTTGATTTATAATTAAGTTCTAAGATCAGATTGACCAATATTCTATTAAATTATGGATATATACAACTAAAACTAGATACAAAATCCATTCAAATATTCCATAAAAACATGGTACAGAAACAACGATATACACACTGAGAATTAAATATTGAGCAGGTCACTATAACAACAAAACTATTTAAATGAATCAAAATTGATCCAATAACGAGGCGTGCCAGCTCTTGAAGAATCGTAAATGGACACGCAATCATAAGAGTATTGGTGTCATAAAAGCAGAATAAGGAAATAATGTGAAATAAATAGAATTATAGTATGAATTACTTCTATGGAAGTAAAATTTGAGAGAAACAGATAAAATATAGTTTTAATTCAAGTATTATGATTATGGATGTTTACACTTCTATTTAACAGGAAACTGTGCTTAATTTTATTCTTTATAATTTTCTATAGTTGTGTAGTTGTTAGAAGTTCAAATTTAATAATGCTTGATAAACTGACGCACTTTTCAGTATAATAGTAAACTGCTAGTAGGATGTAATATAAGAAGGCCCTGAGCGGTTTTTATGCATTTTTTATGTACTATTTCAAGCTTCTTTATGTAAATTTGTGAAGCCTACTCCATATAGCGTTCAGAAATATGTAGATTTGATGAATGATGAATAAATAGTAAAAATAGTGCTATCAGTTAACAACTTACGTAATGTTCTAATTATAAATAAGTATATGAGTAATACTTTTTATTATTCGGTCTATGATGAGTAAGCTCCTTTTAGATTTACTGTCTTCAATTGACCAAGGTAAATAACAATGTCTAAGTATTCATTTTTGAACGAATAAGTATTTATTTATTTTATTTATTTATTTCAGCAGACTTACAGATTAATCTGCTTAAACTTAAACTTTTAGGTAAGCATTTGTGGTATTAAATGTCTTATTTTCAAAAGTAAGAATTTTCGTTTTTTAAAAGTTAATACAAAAGATGACTATAGAAGCCACTGATCAATTAGATCACGTGAAACAGTGGCTTCTTCAGTTGTTTCTGCATATTTGAGAACCGCATCATCATCGAATAACTGAAGCTCCCCCTTAAATTCAGACGTATGATATTGTTAATATATATTTTAAACAGTATGTTGGTTTCAATATTAGTCTTAATATAAAGCCGCTGTGCAAGTAACCTTAAGTTAATTAAATCATTAATTGGTTCACACGACCAATATATTACTATACTTCTAAATATTATCACTTAATAACGGCCTGCAACAAGACACTGTTAATTTGCAAATATTTATAAGTGACTTACTTAGTTCTCTAAAAAAAAGTTTAGGCTTAAATTATAATATTACCTATACTGCCGATTCAACCATCTATACAGCTGATTCCCAGTTGGGAATAACCTAGTATAGCCTACAAAAATCACTCAATAAGATATATGCATACAGTAAGAACTGCAAAACCAATTATAGAAAATGGGAAACGGTTCTGTTTAGAAATACAATAAAAAATTCAAATCGTAGTACTAACAGGAAATGGAGATATTTTTCATATAAAAGTTTCAGGGTAAAAATTCCACCACTTTTCAAATACTTAGAAGGACATTTTAACTTCCTGCATACTTTTCAACATCACATAAAAAATCAATTTAGAAGGAAAATAATCCTTTTATGCTACTGAAAAGTCTATTTTACTCCAAAGTTTTATGCTATACAAAGTTAAAATATTCTGTTATAAAAGCTTTATAAGGCATTTATTATCATAATGGCAGCCCTGTATAATTTAAAAGTGTTTAAGAGCTTGTACAAATTTAAATAGGAAGCCATCAACGGACTACTATTATTCAAATAAATCATTATATGGAAAAGCAAATATAATCAGAGCAGACAGTTTTATTATCCGTCTCATACTTAACAACATACTGCGCAGTATTGCTACAGCTACATTTCAACTATTTATAAGCTCATTAGGAATAAGCCTTTTTATTGGAAATAGTAAGTTAAGTTTTTTATGGAACTAGGATTAGTATGTATGTAGATTTCAGTTTTATATTACATAATTATATTAAAGTTGATTAAAAATTTTTTAACAATACTTAATTCATAATTTGTTTTGCAATATTAAATCATATAAATTGTTAGCTATGGTAACTAGAACACTATAGCTAACAATTTATATGCTATAGTCCATTACCTAATCTAAATCACAATAAAGTAAACTATTAAATTAAATGGGAGAACTGTCATTGTAAAGCTACGTACATTTTAACTTATATATTAAGAAAAAACTCATTTTGTTTTGTTTTGAATTGAATTCATTTAAATAAAAAAAATAAATAAACAAAACTGCAAAAATGATATATAAAAATAAATTTACTTCGAAAAAATAAAATTACTTCAATAATGACCAGACCAATAAACATCAAAACTCTAAATTTAATGAGAGCAACCAAATTCAATTAATGTTGAACTCTTTTTAATAAGTCATCTCTTAGTTCACTGAATATATTCTAATTTATCATTGCTATATTTTTGAAATTTTTATTATCCTATTACCAAAATCACAAAACAATTATAGAAGAAAAAAAAAAAATTTTTTTCAAGAGATGAGCCTTTTGAAAAAAAAAATAAAAACTCATAATTTTTTAAATTCCTGTTGTTGGATTTTGTATAAAATATAGAAGAAAAAAATAACAACAAAAATATTTAATAAACATTATAAAATATAACAAAATTAAAAATTGGACTTAAAAATGAAGAATCTATCATCATTATACGAAAAGAAAATAATAAAAATAATAATAATAAGAACACTATGTTGAAAACTTTTAACAGACACTCAACTGTAAGAATTTTCATAAAGCAAACAACACGGAAATTTTTATAAAACCTTAATTTGACTTTTATTTATACCAAAACAAAAACAAGTTCTTGAATTTATATTAGAGGCAATCCTGTTAACTGGAAGCTATAATGATTCGATTTACTCGAACAATTTATTCGAAATTAATCTGAAACGTAAGAAATAGCAATAATAAAAGAGTGAACTTCTGCAAGAGAACTTTGAAAAAGATTTTCAGTAGGAGTTATACATGCAAAAAAATTACTAGACAACCTACTTATTTGCCAACTTTTATTCTACTCCATTTAAGATGTAATGAAATGTACTCCATGAAGATGCAATGTGAGATGTAATGAAATGATCATCGATACATCAACACCTATATTTAAAGTAAAAATGTCAAATCAGATACAGAAACATGTTAATGAATTCAAATATCTAGGCTTTTGGATAGACTCGCAATTTAAATGGAAAAAACATACAATGCAAGTAACTAAAAAATTAAGTGCTATTGCGGGAATATTCAGCAAATTAGCCTACATTATTCCGCATAAAGTTAAGAAGACCCTATTTTATGCAATCTTTCATAGCCATTTGAGCTACGGCATAACATTATGGGGGACTGCAGCAAAACATACATTAGAAGAACTTAAAATAGTCCAAAATAAAAGTCTAAAACACCTATCTAAATACAACTGGCATGAGAGGACTGAATATATTCACATTATAAACAATATATTAATGATAAAGGACTTGCTCAACATAAAATTAACATTACTTATTCACAACATAGAAACATGTACAATACACACAACAACGCATATAATCAAACGTAATGACAAACACCAGATTAACACCAGGAACAAAAATTTAATTTACCTAGATGAGAAAAGAACATCCCATTTTGGCACATCAACAACACTTTATGTAGCAGCTAAATTATACAATAAACTAGATAATGAACTGAAAACATTAAATAATTATAAACTAAAAAAAGAATTAACCAATAAAATCCTAAATAACTACGATAATAATCCTAAATTCATATAAAAACAAAATATAAGGTTTATTGCAACCTTATGTAATTTCAATTTCAAATATTCAATAGTATAAATATTAAAATATTATTATTGTTCATACGTTAAATATAATATATAATTGTAAATTTTTTAATTTTTTAATCTTATACTTGTTAAATTTTCATTTGTTACACTTACAAAAAAAGAAAAATTTTTTTTTGCATAAAGCCTTGTATAGAGAGAAATCTCGTTAGGCATTCATATAGTTGAAATACAAAAAAAAAAAAATTTTTTTGTATTTTAAATGTCAATTGTCTAACAAGAACAACTTGGAATTCAAAGACACGCCATTTTGATTATTTTCAATCAATTTTCAATGACTACCGAAAATAGAACTTTATCTGCTGGTATTCAAAAATGAACTTCAAATAAATACAACCGCAAATATATTATTTGTGTATGTTTAAATGCTTCTTAAAGTTATTACCGTAAAAATGCATTTATACGCTACAGGCTTAAAGCGTAACCACTATCTTAAGATATTAATAACCAAAATTATCATAACACTTCATTTATGACAAATATCACGAAAAAATCTCGAGACATAAAATGTCGCGTTTTTAGATCTTTTTATTCTGGAAACATCTGGCATAGCAGGGTAAACGCAGACGTAAGCATTTTAGTAAAAAATATTTAAAATCCAAAAACCCAAGCCCCAAACCCCATACCCCAAACCTCAAACCCCAAACCTCAAAATCCCAAACCCCAAACCCCAAACCCCAAGCCGCAAACCTTAGAACTCCGAACTAATTTATTGAAACAATGTTTTGAATAACCACCATGTTTTAAGTACAAGCGAAAAAAACACAATATACTACTCATTTTTAATAATCCACAAGACAGTTTTGAAACTTTACGTATAAAATATCAATTATATTAATCCATACTTTTGCGGTGAAGCCAAAATAGAATTTGTAAAAGACTTATATAGCACGACAATTACAAGACTTGATATTTTTATAATCGAACATAAAGAATTGAATTATTTGCAATTTACTAGAGTATATACACCCCTGGGATGCCTCCGGCTTTTGAATAAGTAAGTACTTTCAAATTATTAACAATACAAAAGTTAGTGTTTTGGCACAAGAGAAGCATATAACTAATAGTCATA
Source organism: Argyra leucocephala (assembly GCA_963942445.1). Classification (NCBI taxonomy): domain Eukaryota; kingdom Metazoa; phylum Arthropoda; class Insecta; order Diptera; family Dolichopodidae; genus Argyra; species Argyra leucocephala. The sequence goes on along the minus strand of OZ012678.1, from coordinate 40,569,600 downwards.
TAAATAATTTAATGTAATAAGAGGTAAAAAAATTGTAAATTTGGATTTGAAGTGATTAATATTTTAAATCGATTAATATGAAATATTGCAGCATAATTTTATTAAAATCATTTAGACAATTGTCATTTCGTACAATACAACCAATGATATTAAAATAAAATTATAGTCAGCAACAATAATTATACAAGTATAGGACTGACTTTTATACATATTGTTTTATGCTCAACTTATTTATTTATTTATTTATTTTACAGTTAATCCTACAGATAAATCTGCAGGCCAACTTTATAGGTCCTTTTCTCTTTCAAAATGTGGGTCATTTTATTAAATTATATTAATTATTTTTGTATATTTTATATTTTTTATATTATTTTTATTAGTATGCTCAATATGCTCAAATTAAACTGGTTAGTTAGTTTAAAAGGATGTGGTTGCCACAGAAATCCATCTTCGATAAGACATTAGGCCACATACGTGCCTATAGCGATCCTCTTTCTCGCAACGCAAGAACGCGCTCGACTCGACTCGACTCTGGTATTCTTCGAACAAACTCGTAACTGTGACAAATCTGTGGATATCCTGAAAAGAAAATTTGAGATCTCTTTCAGGCAGTCAAACACATACTAGTATAATTCATTTAATATTCTTGTACTAGTATATAATATATAATATTCATAAAAGTATGGGTGCAGTTTAAAAAAGTACTCATATTAAAACTCAAAACACCAATAACAATTTAAAGTAAATACATATTATCTCTCATGATAATGCATTAATATTTCTCACAACATTCTACTTCTACGGTCTATCTGCCCCTACTTTCATAATATGTACATTAAAAAAAAACTTATTTATCCTTTCCGTGGCTTAATCGGAAGCACAGAAATGGGTTTCAATTACGATGTGGCAGTCACGGGTTCGTTTCCTGTGGGGGGTATGAAATATAACTAAAAAAAAAGTATTATATATAAAATTTATAATCAATAAAAATAATTAATATAATTAATACTTTATATAACTAAAAAATATTACCTATATCAATATCTATATCAATACTCATATATCTCATAAAATACAATAACCAAATAACACAATAAATAATATTAAACAAACACTAATAATAATAACACAATTGTCAACAACTGACAAAAGTGACATGACGTACCCAGTAAACATATTAACGTCAGAGATGGATAAAACCGTAGCGACAACTTGCAGAAATATGACGTCGTCTTACCACGTAGCCGCAAATAGGATAGAGTTATCAAAGTGGTCTTCTACAGTAGGCCAATCCCCTACTTAGACAGTACAAACAGATTAAAAATTAAATTAGACATTGCCTTGGAAATACAAGTGAAATTAGCAGCTAGAAATCGAGTACGATGGAAATGTCAAATTTTAAGTTATTATATCTCTAAATTCTCATTCTTTCATTCATAAAGAATTGTTTTTTCATTATTATTGTTGTTGTTATTAAAGGCTTCAGACAGCAAAACAAAATTAGTATATATGAAGATATATCTTCCCAAATACCTAAGCCTAATTTTCCCTAAAACATTAGCCAGAAAATATGCTTCGTGAGTTTAAATACCTTTACAAATATGACATCTGTCAGTAGCATTGAGTTAAAAATAATGAAACTAACTGTTATTTTCATCTGTGTTACATTTTAGTACTCTTAAAAACATCAAAATTCATCTTATTTACAATATTTTTTAACAATTGATTGGAAGAATTTCCAGTAGAGTTTCTACACAAATGTTTAGTCTTTATACTATTTGAACTATTAGTTTGAATAAAAAAAACTAGTGTTAAGTGTTAGCTCTATTTAATGAGTACTATTCGTCGAAAAAATGGTCGAGTTTACTCAACAGTTTATAAAAAAAAAAAAATAAAGACACAAAAAAGGAAAGCACCACCGCACCTCGGTTCTGAATAGAGTCTCTATATAAGGTCATTTTCAAATTTTTTCCGCCTTTTTTAAGACAGAATATAAAAAATAGTTCAACGAATGATGGATCAGAAATGAATTTAATTCGATTTTATAGGTTTTTGATACTGATTGTCTCAACAAGTAATTCTTTACATTTTATATTATTTTCTCTTTTCATCATTACAGTTAGTTTTAATATTTAGATTTCTATCGAATAATTTTATTTTATTTCATTTTTAACAAATACTTAAAAATACTGTAAGTTAACTTAACTTGTTAACAGTATTGAAAATATGAAGTAAAAAATAATAACATGGTAACAAAATTATAAAAAAAAAAATTAAAGAAAAACTTAACGACAACATGATTGACCTTATCCAAAAACTAATTTTAATCTTATGATTATAACTTTTTCTCCTTTTTTTCTCTTTTACAAAGATAAATATAAATAGAAAATTGCATAAGCTTGAATAAATAATAGTTTTATTTTATATTTTTTTTTTACAGAATATGCGATTCTAAGAAGTCATCTTAATGTATTATACAGACTTCTTACAGTTCAAGTTTATTCTGTAATTTATTTACTTAACTTCTGTATACCTTATTTTCTAATTTATTTTCTTTTTCTTTTGTTTTTTAAATTATAGTTAGTTATATTATTTGAAAGTTATGAAAAACACTGGGCGGAAATGAATGTAAAAAATTATGAATTATAAAAAAAAAAAAAAAGTCCATTGATCATAGAGCACTTCACAAAAGATGATGCAAAAAATTATAATTTTTTTATTACTAGCTTTTGACAGTCATATTTCTAGTATACCTGATGCTTTTTTTACATTATTTTGTAATTATTTGTTTTTCACAAAGTAAAGTTGATTACTGTTTGCCGTTAATATTCGCTACAGGGTGCAGTTTGAATCACCTACAGTCTAGTAGGATCTTCTAAATCATATATTTTTCTAATTTTTACACTGAATATGGTCCATTAGGTGTTTTGTTTACTATTTGTTTATTATAGTATAGTGGTGTCGTTTCATAATAGCTTTGCAACAATAAACAAAATAATATGTGTATAACAAATTTGTATATGAAAGGTATAACATTTTTTTAAACAAAGTTTTTCGTAATTTAACCACTGAGATCAAAACGATTTGTGAAAATTCAAAGTAGTAGTACTACTAGTACTACAGTAGTGCAATATACAAAGACTTAATAACTATATTCAATCCATTCGTTTGAGCAAAATAACTTATAATAAATTCTATTGAAGTGGTATAGTATAAACGTGTTGAATTGTTTTACATAGACATGATAAATAATTATAAAATTATTATTATAGCATATATAATGAATGATTAAGAAATGGCACCACAATGATCAGACATGCTCATTATAAATCAAATAACTACTCCCTTTTCTTAAACAGTTCCTACGACAAACAATAGAAACCGCAGATACCCATCCCTAAAGAGTAGCTCGATGGCATAAAACAGATATTACGGAAATTCGTTTACAGTCCGGGCTTCATGAATGTAGAATCATATCCTTTCTGGTGTACTTCCACATTCAAACCACACCATAGTGTATAGCTTTCAGAAATTCAACATCAATAACAACAATAACGTCACCAATATTCTTTCAATACCTGTTTTCTATTTTCCTATTCTGTCCTATCTCAACCAAGCACTACGTAAGTACTAAAGGTTACATCCTAACTCTTGGCTGTTTAAATAATAATCAAAATAAAAAGCAATACTCATTTGGTATAGCGTGCAGCTTTTTGATTAGTTTACGTAGTCCAACAGCGGATTTTAAATACAAATATTTCAATATTGGATTTTCCCATTTGGCCAAGTTCATCTTAAATGCTACATTTATTGTATATCTTGAATTGAATTTTTATGATTTTTTTATTATATTAATTAACCTTGAGACTCTTGTAAGCCTAGATGTTATTATTGATATGTGACTGCAATAGTATATACAGCTCATTAAATAATTATAATAGCCTTCAAAGCTATCTACATCTACATTTTGGGTATGCTTAAGGGAATCCTACAAAAGGAACTTGACACTATGAAAGACGTACCTAATGTTTTTTCCGCTAACTAATCTGCAGATATGTTTCCTGAGATGTCATAGTCCCTTGGCACCCATATTATTGTGACTTAATTTATTTTTGACAGGATTTTAAGGACTTCTACACAATCGCATACTATAGTTTTAATGTGTTGATGTATGAATTGCAAGCTAGAATGACTGCTTTATTATCTGAGAGAATGTAGATTTTACACTACATTTCAAAGCTCAATAACATATAGTACTTGAACTATATTTATAGAATCTACCTTTGAGTAATTATTAGCTCTGCAGCTTTTCACATATTAGCTCAATTCTGCTCCATCCATTTTTTGTAGCCGCCTGTTGGTATATCATATATTAATGCTCATTTGTCGAAATATGGTGAGCAAATTTCACCCGTCTCTCTGCTTGGTATAATTATTTTGAATGATTTAAAAGTTATTTCTTGGCAAGCAGTAGTCTGATAATTATATCAAAAGCGTTGCTTTAGCATAATAAACTTGAATAATTAATATGAAATTTTATATCGCTCTAATCAAATTTTGTACTCATACAAAAAAAAAAAAAAATTTTAACAACTAATTAATTATATTTTAAACAAAATTATATAGATAAACCGTTGAAATAAATACTTTAAAGTATTAACCTAACTAAAAATGATATTAAGTCTGTGAATCAAGTTCGGAATTCAAGTCATTGTGATCTTGGAATATAATAATTGCCATTACAAAAACTAAAAACTTGGAGTCAAGTGAATTATTGTAAATCAGACGTGTAAAAAATTAAGTACTATTACATTTGAAGTATCAGTATAAAGTAGTACAACATAAAATAATTATCATTAACATATCTTTTGTAATACTATTTCAAAAGAAAAACAGAAGTACAATTAAAATAATACATATTTTGTTGAAGTACTATAAAGTACTCTTGAAGTACTTGAAGTATAGTTTGGAAGCATTGACGTACTTTTGAAGTACGATTAAGTTCAATTTCATAGTACAGTATTTGTATTTTAACAAGCTATGAATGACAGTAAATGATAACCAATAACATATTACAATAAAAACAATATTAACAAATAATTCAGTACCTCAAAAGTACTTCAAAATTACGTCAGTACTTCAAATTACATCTATACATACTTCAAAATTACAACAATGTTACTGTTTTTTATTTTGAAGTAGCATTAAGAGTATATAATACTAACCAATGGTAATGTATTTGTTTTGCATTACTTTACAGTGAATGTGACTATTCTTGGTAACCCAGTACGAAAGTAATGGACTAATTGTCAGGTCTATTATAAATCGTCATATGGAATAATTTAATAAATGTAATTTCCCCTTTAAAATAATAAATTTTTTGAAGCAGAACAAAATTTATCAATTTTATCAATAAAAATATATTACAAAAATTTCATATACACATTATGTCAATTCCGTCTTGAATCAAAGATTCCAAATTAAGTAAAGAATAAAAATATTTTATAAGAATGTTATCATAAACTGAAAACCATTGTTAGCATTTAATATTTTTACATTACAAACTAGTTATTATACTTTACAACTTGATAGTGGTATATATTTATAAACTCTTGGAAATTCAATATACTTAGTTAGTAACCAAAAATAGGTATTAAATAATTTAGGAAATAAGAAAGTTTTGTAAAAATGTACTTTAATGTAATTTAAACCTTCAATCTATAAGTTTGTAGTCGTTAGTCACTTAAAATAAAATCACGAAAATCGCACTATATAGTGTAGGTATACTTTGTTGAATATAGAATTTCTAGCGGTATAACTTTAATTTTCAATGAAATTTTAATTCATTTTTCAACGTTTTAAACATCTACTATACTCTACTTTAAAAATATTTTCTCTTTCTTTCCAGTTTTTTTTTTTTTACTTATTTCTTCAATTCCTCCTTTAAATTATTTTCTTGTTACTAATTTAAACTTTTAATGATATTACATAGTTTATTTCATGATTCTTTTTTTTAGTTGGTTTTGTTTCTCTCAATTTATAGTTAATTTCTATGGCCAAGGATTTTCTTATTCTGTATATACGTGTACAATTTTTTTTTTTTTGTTTTTTATTATTAAATAATGAAATGTTAAAAAAATTGGAAAACTTTTTATTTTCAATATGATGCGACGAGCAAATGAAAACTGTTTGTAGTGTTGCAGTATTTATTTTTATCTTGAAAGAAATGAAATATATACTATACTTAAATTAAAAAAAAAAACAAAAAATTAATTTACAATATTAAGAATTTGATTAGCTAATTAAATTAAAAATTAAAATTTAAAAATTATTTTTTATATTGGATTGAAGAGAGTTAAATTTTATTGCATTTTAAATAATTTATGAAAATTTTGTTTTGATTTAAAATTAGCTTATAACATAACTAATTGACTCAAATTAAACAATTGTTATACTTTAATATTTACGTGCTAACTATAATGACATATAACTAAATAATGTCATGATATATCCATAAAAGGAAAATACATGTACATGCCCACAATCGACATATTATGCGGTAATTAAAGGCCTAATCATAATGAACTTTAGCTGGTTTAAGCCAGCTTAAGGAAATGTACGGTTAAATGTAAATTTTATTGTGTATCTATAGTAGGAATATCAGAGAATTTCATCAAGTTCTCGTTAACTTTAGCTGACTTCATTCGAACATTCTGTACGGAAATTTAACGTTTTGATTTATGAGCTAATCAGCAACTGCAAATAACTATTATCGATAACTTTTAAAAAAAAATCATTTATAAGGAGTTATCGTAATATCGGATAAAGTATAAATATGTGATCGGTAAGAGGTCTTTTATCGATCTCACAAAAAATCCATAATATTTCAATTTATATAAAAAAAATAAACATAATAATTATTTTTAACCAAAAAATTTTTCGTGATTAAAATAAAAATCATTTTATCAATTTTTAACTATTAACATGGGACTTGATTTGTATGAAAATAGATACTTAGAGCTACTTCGATGCAAATTTTCAAGTAGATATGGCTTGAAGTAGCTTCAAAATTAAAAGTGATTGTTATTTCAACCTAAAAAAAAATAAAAATTATTCATAAGAATTATTTTTAATCGAAAAAACTAAAAATTACTTTCTAATTATTATCGGTAATAGAAAAAATAAAAATTATTTCACAACTATTAAAAATAAGAGATAACGATAAAAATTGAAAATTAACTATTTTATAGGAGCGAAAAATTTTTTGATTAAGAATAATTATTACAAATAATCGATATGAAAAAAATTCAAAGAAGAACTCTTTCAATGTGTTTTTTTTAATAAAACTTATAACAGTTACAGTCTATGGAACTCATATAACTTATTAAAAATTTTTGATAGAGCTATAATCAAATAATCTAATTATTTAATTATTTTCATACTTCATAATTAATCAATTATATCTAATAAATAATAATAGAAAGAGAAAAAATAGAAAAAAATTATAATTAAAATATAACTAAAATAGCACTAAAATTAAAATATACTTATAACTAATAAAATGAAAATGAAAAATAAATTTAAAATAACAAACAATTTATAATTTATATTTAACAATTCAATTCAATTTTATTCAACTTAATTTTTACAATTACATTTGAGTTTTATTACATTTATATACAGAGTTCAGATGTACTTACATCTACACAACTGAAATATTACATTATTGTTTTTGTTTTACATCTTTGTTTAATTCACTAATATTTACGAATTTATATTTAACAAAACTTTTGTTTATCTACCTATTTTTATTTACATTTACAATTCATAAATGTCAATTTCACTTAACTTAGCTAAAGTCTATTATGAGTAACTTAAGCAAATTTCAAAACTTTAGTTGGCTTTTTGTTTAGTTTTGCCATTAGATTAAGCCAGCTTAATGTCATTATGGTTAGGTCTTAAGTTGAAACTGACAATTCGTTAAGTTTTCATTAAACATAAAATTCTTGTGTTTAATTCCATCCAAACAGAATTCGACATAATATGTAATTTCTTTTTGTTGTTGTTCTTCTAAGAAATATTTTCTTATGTTATTAAGTTTGTTCAGTAGATTCAGAAGGATTATTTAGAACAGAAAAATCTACTGAACACTTTTTTTACCGGTCTTGTTCTAATTTTTCTTTACTCGCAAATTTCTTTATGTAACTATCAAAATTTAAAGAAAAAACAACAACAACAAAAATTGTCTAAAATTTTTCTTAAAAAAATTAAGAACAAAAAAATATCAATTTAAAACTGTTTTAGACAATCTGCCGATCAGAACAAAAAAATTCAATTAACGGAAACTACTGAACATAAGAAAGTACTCTTTTTTACTTTAGACCGTTCTAGAACAGTTTACTGAACAAACCAATTGTGTCGTTATGTCAGCTTTGACAAATATCTATGTCAGCTTCGTTAGGCAATATGACATTTGCATATGTAGCTCTATGTCATTATAATTATCACATTTATCATGTTCGTCTTTTTATTAATATTAACCATGAATAACGAATTATAGACTTAGACGTGATTGAAGAGAAAATGGTATTGTATCGTAAATTGGAAACTATATTTTTATTTTCTATATATTGCTTTAAATTATATTTTGATTGTATTGGTAAAATGGAAACAGTATTGAGAAAGGTGTAATTAGCTACATTTATTTTAGTTCATTGAAGTTCCGTTCTAACATAGAGTTCTACAATTACTAGATGTCAGTTAAAACCAATCACAAACAAGAATGTTGCTAAATTTTCATTATCATTTAAAGTGCTTTAACAAATTTTTCTTTTAATTTTACTTATCATACAGGTACATTTCACATACATACATTAAAGACTTCTTCAGTGTCTTTTACTCGACTTCATTATTCCTATCATCATATTTAATCTTTAAATTAAAAAAAAGTAGCTACGGTATTTTAACCATTTCAAACCGGTTTTCATTATTATTTTAAATGATAGATATTTAAAAGAAGATGGTGGCGAATTCAAATACTTTTTAAAAAAATCTTAATTTTCAATTCGAAATTTCAATTTAAAATTTTACCTAATGTATAGGTCATTTTAACATACAAAAATTATAATTTATCAAATTGCATTAACAACACCGCCAATTTAAATTTAATATTTATTTTTATAAATAAATTTTTACGTATTAGGTTGTTGTTTAAGATAAATCAATAAAAAGCATACTGTCCACGATAAAATAGAATGATGAGAAACAATTCACAACGAAATATTGAGTACAATTTTTTATCAAACTTCCTCAAATTTCGAGAAGAGGGCGAAAACTAGCTACTTTTATTATTATTTTGGATTCGAAGCAACTGTAGCTTATTGACTTGTAATTATCAGTTCTGATTGTACATATAAACAATTCTTTTAAAATTATTGAATACCCACAATTACAAATTTCTATAAGCGTATTATTACAAAATTTAAGTAAAGTCAAATAACATAATAACTATATCATATCAGTTAACTGTTGTTTGGCAATAAGGCTTCGTCAGAGTATCTACGATACAACAAGATCTTGTTTAATATATTATTACTAGGGGCCCCTGTTGATTAATTATTTTTCAAGTTGAAGTCAAATTTAAAGTTTTTAAAAAAACAGTAATTTACGTACTGACATAGACTTCGCACGATATAGCAGAAACCACTCGTGTTTAATACAAAGAACTTACTACACTCGTGGTTAGTAAATTTTATTTAGGGCACATAAATACACGTCCCTCATATACTGCTTCGTTTCCAATATATTCCCTATAGTAAGTGGCATTTAGTGGATAAAATTACTAAAAATAAAAAATTTTGTCATTAAAGAGGTACGTATATATATACCTACATAATACATAATTTAAAAAAAAACTATATTATTACTACAAATAACCAAAATTTAGAAACAGTTACTTAAAAAGATAAAAATGAAGAATTCAAGTGATTTGTTTTTTTGTTGTTTTTATATTTTTTATTTTAGATGTATGTATTTGTTTTTTTGTTTTTATTTGACATATGTACAATGTACATTATATTCACTGCAAGTAATATCATAATAACTGATTTGTTTGCTTTTGTTTATTATTTTCATAAGATCTCACTTATGCATAATGTATTTGCTGAATAATAAAATCATATGAGTACAAAATTTTCAACTGTGTGCGCATTTTTGTTTTATATACAATCTTATATATTATATATATTAGAAGTTCATTAAGGAGTAGGAGAATCAAAATAAAATGAAAAGGTGTCTACTGCGCAGGTCCCTTAATGCTTGTCAATTATAATTATAGATTTATTTATTTATTTATACAACAGTGGGTCTGCAAACAAATCTGCATTCGGCCAAAAAGTCATTTTCCCTTTCGAGCCTTTTTGTATATAATAATTATTTGGTATATATTTTGTATATTGTATATTATATTATTTTTTATTGGTTTTTAATTATTATATGTTTTATTAATTATTATATTTTATATAAGAACCGATGTGGACTATTGAAAATTACTTTTCAGTAATTTTCTTTATTTGAATAAATTTTCGGTTCTCACACAAACTGGCAACGGGATCACACCCCATATACTTAGTATAGAGAATCGGCGTATTTGCCATGGTTTGTACGAATTCTGATCAACTTTGACCATTGTTAAACCCGTATTCCTAGGTGGTTACATTACTATACTCGAATACTTTATCACTCAGCTACCGAAGCCACTTTGATATATTTTTGTTGGAAATTATTATGTTTATATCTATTGAACTGATTCGAATGTACCTTTTAAGGTAAGTATACTTAAAGTTTCTAGCTGATAATTGCGCAAACGAACAAGAGTTAGGCCATATTAAATACGAAAAATAAAAAAAAAAAGACGAGACACAAAATCTGACTATCCTAACTATAAGTCCTTCCTACATGGTATAAATAACCTCATTTCATTTAAAAAAAATTTTCTTGCTCTATTTTTATATTTGACATTTATATAATGGACATTAAGGAGTACGATATAAAAAATCTACTTTCTTACCATAAAAATTTATTAAATTTTGTTCACCATCATCATCACCAATGAATAAAAATTAAAATCGACTACTTTTATATTCAATATGACTTTTAGTAATTACCAATTTTTAAAATTTAATAATATAATATAAAAAATTATTTCTTTCTTAATAATTTTTTAATATTAAATAATATTATAAATGAGTATAGTTGTTGATGTCATTTATTTCATTTCAATTCAAACAAAAAAAAAATGTTCTTTACTTTCGAATCTAACCAAATACATACACACAAAAATAAACAAGATTCTTTCATTTTGAATGTTTTCACTGTACTCGAAGAAAATACCTTATGGGGAAAACTTCTTAATATATTTATGGTTAAAGTTCATATAATATGAGAAACATGGTCACCAACCATTATCAAAGTAAGTTAATATCGCTTTATTAAAACATACGACGTGACTAGAATTTTTTATGAATTCAAACAATTTTATAATATTTGTTTTTTTTTATATCGAAATAGAAAAAAAAAATTATGATCCTAAACTTTATTTTTTTCAATTCTTTAATTCAAATACATACACTCGTACACATCCTTACATACATAATTTTCTTTTTTTTCTTCTACTAGCTATATAGAATGCATCTTACTTGTCCTTTTTCCTATTTTGATACTCTTGCAAACAAATAGTAGTTAGTTATCATAGCAAATACTAAATTTCAATTTTTTTTTTTATTCTGAGTCTAACAAAAATTTATGAAATAAAAAAAAACTACTAAACTCTTTTATATAGAATTGAAAGAATTCACTCCAAAAAGTTGTGACAAGAAGTTGGAGAAAAAAGTAAATTTGAAAAAGTTAAATTATAATTAAAATGGAGAAAAAAAATTGAAGAAAATAATTAAAAATATAAATGAAAATATTTCTTTTTGCATTAGAATCATTACTAAAAGATTGTTATAGAAACAATCTACAGGATGTAGGTGTAATTGATGAGTAATAACTCTGAGAACTCTAGAATTTATTTTTTTCTAATAATATTAGGAATATTACATTGTCTATTATTTAGGCTAATTTTCAAAGGAGGAAATTTGAATCGGAACATATTAATGTTAATAGCCCAAATTCTAAATTAATGGGCACAATATTGAAAAAAAAAAAATCAAAGTCCAGATTGTGGATATATCTAGAAAATTAACAAACATTGTAACCATTAAATCGCTATTGAAATTTGACATCATGCATAAAAAAACTGAAACTATTAATGTATAATCATCTACCAATCTATCACAGTACTAAATTAACACAGCTAAGTATCTCAGGTTGATACGGGATACAAGATTAAAATGTTAAAACAAAGAACAATCATTTAAGAATTAGGAATACTGACATTACTAACATTACAGAACAAGACATTTTGTAATATTGGTTTTGTTCCGAGATATAAAGGACGTATCAGAAATATTCAAAGAAACTTGAACATCTCTTTGAAATTTAAAAGTTATTTATCTCAAAAAAAACTTTAAAAAAAACGAAAAAACAAAATAAAGAATTAATATTAATCATTATTACGGCTGTCTTCAATTTTTGTGACAATATCAGCTGCTAATGATGCACCTTTATCACTCCCATTTTCACTACCACTGCAGATACAAAGTTACCCCTACATGTGGATTTCTGGACATAAAGATATATAAGGTAATGAAGAAGCAGATGACTTTGCAAAAACAGGGTCCTTATAGGACCACGCCCGTTCAAACGCCATCTACAAAAAATTGGTTCCAAGTAGGTAACTACAGAAAGCCAAAACATATGGAATATAGTTGACAAGGACTTACGCATTTTAAAACCTTTTTCAAACTCAGTATTCACCGATAAAATCAGGTAATCAAGGAGACTAGATCCAATGTCGTACACTTATATGGTTTATCACAGGTCATTGTTCATTTAACAAACATCTGTTCAAAATTGGTAGATCGAACACAGATTCCGCTTAGAAGAAGAAAAATTCTCCTATAATATTCTATTTGTTTTGTTCGACACCAGGAATACACATCGCCTAATTCGAATTTAATTGGCATTATCAAAGCAATAATTGTGTTTATCAAGAACATAGACCTGCTATTCTAAGATAATAAACGGGTAAATACAATAGCTGTTAACTCCGTTCACATAGAACTCTCCTTTAAAAAACGTTATTTATTTAGCGAACATTATGGGATTATATTGTGTAATGGAAAACAAAACCATATGTTAATCAAAACAAAAAAGAGTATTAAATTCCTTCATATCCTCCTGATGATGCAGTCACTCACTATATGTTTAATAGTTTGTCGAGGAACATATACTTACATAGAGAATCGGCGCATTTGTCATTGTTTGTGCGAACTTGGAATAACTTTGACCATTGTTGACGAGAGAAGGTGAAACCTTGATCTTATATCAGTTGGGTTTCTATGGTTATTTCGTCTACCTGTAACGTTGATGCCAAAAATCCTTCCATTTGTGAATTTTAAAATTATTTAGATGCTTGGCTTCGGCAATTTGTGGGTTTTAATCTTGGGATATTTTGCTACAGCATATTGATATTATTATGGATTGACAATTCGTCATTATTTTATTGTACTATAGTTAATCAAAGCATTTTCACGACGTAGGTCCGTGGAATGTTTTCGGTGGTTGTCGTATTGTGCCTGCTGTAATGAAACGCATTGCTCTATTAAACTCTATATCTACTTTTTTAGTGTGTTTACTGCAAATTCAAGATATCGCAGTATTCTGCCACAAACTAATATAATTCGTAAAATTTATGCTCTTTATGTACTTTATATACGAATCAAAAATTCACTGGATTCGATTCACACTCAAGACAGGAAGATTTATTTAAACTTTTTATTTTTTTCATTATTCATAAAATAATGAAATACAAAACAAAATCTAACTCTGAGTAAAAAGTTCAGATCTAATTAGTATCAGTAAAACTAATTTTTCCTATATATAATGCACATTAAATTGTTCTGCCATTTTTTTTCTATTTATTGTAGATAATTGTAGAAAGTTTTATTATTTTTCTAAAAAAAATTTATTTATGTTAAATAATCTTAAACTACATCATATAGGTACTTATACTTGAGTACATCTCCAAAAGTGTATACACATAAGCTAGCTCAATGTAATCTCTATCTTACAATCATTTTAACAATCTGAAATGAAATTTATTTACCAACTTATTCAAATCTCAAATTAAAAAAAGTTGTTTGAATTATCAATTGTGTCATTTAACTTATTAACTTTGCATTCTAAAATATCAAACGACAATAATGCAGCCATTGAATATAACGACAATTTAATTTTCAATTTAGCTTCTTTCTTTCTAACTATTATTACATTATTTTAGTTATTGTTTACATAAAATACAATTTCTGTAAAAAAAAAATTTATTGCAAAAATTCAATATTTAAAAAATATTATGCAATACATGTATAGCATTTTGCACATACATAATAATATGTATCTATGTACAGGGTGATTTAGTGAAAAATATAGAATTTATAAGTTGCGATTTACATTTTCATTTTATAATTTTTTTTTATTTATTTTCTTGTAATCTGCAAAAGTTGTAATTTTATTTTGAGAAGAAATAGTCACGTGTTCAAGATAATATATTAAAATAGTATTTACAGTTTTTTAATTAAAATTAAACTTCAATAACAAACAAATAAAATTTTAATAAATTAATTTCCTTATTTTCGGATCTTCGTTATCCTCCCTGATTTTTCAATGAATTATTTTTTTAGTGAATTCGATAAAAGTTGTTCTAGTTTAAATGAACTTAATGTCTAACACATTGAACATACATATATTCCGGTTTGGGTACCAAAAAAGCGAAACCAATTTAAAAAATTCATATGCACCCACACATACTCAAGTTGTGTATACCAGGGTCGTCAAAACGGTCGATCTTTCGATTTTTTTCAGTCGATCGGCGTAGTAAAAATTAAAAAAAAGTTTTTTTTTATTTTTTTGACTTTTTACCGCCAGTTTACCACCAATTTTATAAAAACTTGAAATCATTAGAAGAAATTCAAGATGTTGGTATTTTTAATAGTTTTAATATTTCGATATCTAATGATAATTTTGTTACAGAAATGAATTAAAATTTTTCTGGACCTGAAATGTTCATCATCGTCACTTACGGTACATGAAAAAATTAAAAATTCTAACGGTAGTTGGTTCCTCAGAAGAGGTCTTATCATCAAGATATAAAGTAAGAATAGTTCGGTACCTAATGATAATTTTGTTACAGAAATTAACTAAAATTTTTCTAAACCTGAAACGTCCATCATCGTCACTTAAGGTACATGAAAAAAATAAAAATGCTAACGGTACTTGGGTACCCAGAAGATTTCTTATCATCAAAATATAAAATAAGAATAGTTCGGTACCTAATGCTTATGTATCATACTATCATACAAGACGACACTAATGATATTGAGTCTTCAAAAATAGAAAATGAAATTATAGTTCTTAATTCTGATATTTTAGAGCAAGAGCTTCTAAAAATAGTTATTAGTCGTTAAAATAAATATTCATGTTTAAGAGGTATTGCTTTGCAATTGACCAAATACTTTGGTTCCACCTATCTATGTAAATCGACATTTTTTCATATGAAAATAATAAAATCGAAATACCGCAGCACACTTACAAATTAACATTTAAAAATGTGTCTACACTTAGCAGTTACCAGTTACGTGGCATCGTTTGACCAGCTTGCTGAGAACATGCAATGTCATGCGTCAACATCTAAGGACAAATATTAAATTTATATTAAAAATTATTATTTAATATTTATGATTATTAACTGAATAAATTATAAATATTCCGAAAAATTTACTTTAATTTCTAGGCGATCTTGATCAAGAAAAGTCTGGCCACAGCTGGTGTATACGATTTATTGAGTCGTTCTGTATTGATCGTACTTTTCTATTAAAAAAATATAATTCCAGAAATTTATTTAGAATTTTTTACTTTTATAAATTACAAATTAAAATTCTATTTTAAAACAATGAAATTTTATTTTTCTAATAATTTTACGTTTGTCTTTTTTTGCGGTTGAAATTTAAAAAAATTTGTATGAACATAATTTTGTTAAATCATACAACTCTACCTACCCTGTACACTTGTACTTCATTTTCATATCTCTTTATATAAATTCACATACATCACATTTTTAGATTGAATGCAGTGTAAAAGAAAATTAGCAGCCATGCAACTATCTTTATCGACTGTAAAATATAAAACTTATAAATTGTTAGCACTCTTAAGCGCCTGAGTATAAACTAATACAGTTTTAAACGCATGGTAATAAAAAAAATAAATATAAAAGATTATTTTAAAGCTTTTCTTAATAAGTTGAGTTTATTTCTTATTTCATAATTACTGAAACATTTTTCATCAAAGGTATTAAAGAATTGATTATAGTTTTAAAATACCAAAATTTGAATCTAACGAAATTTATTGAAAAATATTATTTGATATTTTGCAATCAACAAAATTTTTACTAAGGATATGAAATGGATCCAGAATTATTTTTAGAAAAATATCAAATCTAACGATTAATGCCTGAAATACATGTGCAGAACTATGCATGCATCGCAGCAAAAATAAATTAGAATACATGGTTTTATATGGAACCAATTACATGTAATTCTGCACGCAGAAAATTTGATACATGATATCTCTATTTCTAATTTTTGCGGCGCAGCGGCAGAGCTACCAACACGAAAGATTGTAAAAATTGTCATTTTACTGATACTAATAAAAAAATAATGACAAACGTCATAAAATTTGTTTAATATTTACATATTTATTATTGTTTTTTTGTGGAACATAGGTTATAATCAATTTTGTAAAAATTTAATTTAAATTAAGTAATTGAAGAAAAACTAATTAATTTGAAATGAACGAAAATTTCCCTAGTCCATAATCTAGATTTTGTTTCTTTTTTGTTGCAATATTCATCATAAAATTTTAAAATATTTAGATATAACAAAATATATGCACAACAAACTAGCATTAATTTATTCATATAATTATATTTTGTTACATTCATGATAGTTATAGTTAACAAAATATGTGATTAAAATTTTTTCAAAAATTATTAAATTAAAACTTTTATTAAACAGTTTTAATAACATTTAACTTTAAAAATTTTCAAAAATTATTTTATTTTGTAATTTATTACTATACAAACAAATTGTAGGTGTATCAATGGCCGCAATTATCTACATTATTTCAAAACAAAACAATTTTTGACAAATAAAATATGCACATGTGTCTGGCACGCAGTATGCATGCATATCTGCATGCAGCGATGCATGAGAATTCTGCACATATATTTCCCACATAAATCACACTAAATTAAATTATAATATATTTCAAAGTATTTGAAATTAAATTGATAATCCCATTGGGTTAAATAAAATAGATTTAGTTTAATTTATTTTCGATATAATAAAGATTGTTTCTGTACGGTTGTGTTACATTTCGGAAGGGGCTTAGTGAAGTCAACATTTGCAACATCATTTGTTGCAACGTTTAAAATTTAGTTTAAAATTTATTATTTTGTTTTATCTATGTATGTATGTATGTATAATTTAAAGAATGTATTTTTATTATTTTTGGTTTATTTAATTTATGAATTACTTTGAATGAATCCCCACAAAATTTAAATTATATATTAAAATATAAAAAATATATTTCATGCTATCCTGAAATAGACAAGAACAACACATATTTTTCATTTTAATTTTATCGCATCGTTAAATCATAAATACTTATATATACATCTTACTAAGAGATGGTAGTAACAGAACATAAATAGTATTTCGTTTTATTGTTAGTAGGTATAACACAATTTTAACTGTTTTATTTTAGAATTACAACATATTTTTTTTATATTTTTTTATTTTTCAGAAGAATTAACCGTGATCATAGTTACAAAATTTTAAATCATTCAAGCGTATCGAAAGTTGTTGTAAAGAACCAATCAGAAAAATTGTTTTTTTTTATTAATACTGACATGTATTTAGGTATAAATTGGTTTAATAAAATTGGCAAATTGGTTCAAAATAAGGCAAAAAACGTCTGCCCACTTATTTTTTATACTTCATAAGTTTAAAAAAATATATTTTTTTGGATTGTGTCGCTGAAGTGCTTTTGGAGTTATTTACAAAAAAAAAACATTGAAAAGCAGTCATCAACGCTTTTACTTGATTCAAAAAGATATAAAAAATTGTATGGGACGAAGAGATCTAGTCTTTAGTTCCTTAGTATAGTTAAACAAATATTTACATTAGTTAAATGCACATATTAATATGCTATAATCACCGTACCCATCTATTATCATAAACTTATTCACTTAACGTAGAATTATTATTAAGAGTTTGCTCCATTAAAGATTGAAAAGTGCGCTTCGTCGACAAATTTAATGTTTAAATTACACTTTAATCACATTAAAAATAAATCTAATTTCTTACTAAGCTTTATAAAGCGTTTTTTCCAAGAATTTTCTGTGGGAACAGCAAATTCGGTTAGAATAAAATTAAATGCATTTAGGATCTCCAAAACGTGAAGTCAAAGAGTGGAATAAATTATTGTTTATTTATTTATTCATTTATATACTGCGTATAGATAAATAATATGATTAAAGGTATGGCTTGACTTTAAGTTAAAGTTAAAAAGCAAAATAAAAAAAATATAAAAACCACAGGCATAGGACTTTATCAAAAAATTTAACTAACTCCATTAGAGCAAGCTGTCGATGTTCCGTTGAGCAAAGTAAAAAATATTAATCTTAGAGAGCAGACAATTTCCACACATTCTAAATAGTGTTACACATTCAAATACACTTAAAGAAACCTCAAATGAAAAGTAGCCGCAAATGTATCCCAAACAATCGAAACCTGAATTAAAATTATTTCCAGTGGTAATTTCCATCCGGAAAATCGTACTGCTTAGGCTAATCTCCCTAGCACTATCTTATTCGTAAAAGGGAACACAAGCTTGCACTCATTTTAATTGTTTATTTTAACTTGTATTTTAAATTAAATATTTTTCAAATATGTTTTTTATAAAATTTATTAGCACAAAAAACACGGTTTGTTTTTTACCTACTTTTCAAAATATTTAATTTTCGAGTGTTAGGTTAGGAATAACATTTCAGCAGCGAATAAATTTGTCAATTCAATCAAGATGCCAAAAGAAGATCCTAAATAAATAATTATTAAAAACTTTGAATATGCAATAGTATGATGTTGAAGCGTACTTGAAGCTTACTTGAAGCTCACATAAATACATTTTTTGCTAAACTTAGAAACAAATTTTTTAAATTGTCAAAATAGAAAATATTTATTTATTTGACTTTATTTTTTTAGTTTATTTTATTGTTTTTTATATTTATTTACATATATTTATTTTTTCTAAGCGCTCAAAATTCAAACCGATGAAGAAAATTGGAATGATAGAACGAACACATATAAAGATGAAATTTCAATTGTTGGCATAATGTAAACGCTAATAGCTTGCTTTTTCAGACAGATTTTGTTGACTGCAATTGCATTTCAATGTGAAGTCATCTTGTTACCCCGCGAGCCAGCATCTGTTTATTCTCAATGATAAGCCTATTATTTCTTTTCTGAAAAAGAGCGTTGGTTTTGCTGAGTCAAGAGAGAGATTAGTTTGTTAAACTAAATACCTATATACATATATATATATATCTATATACCTATATATGAGTACTGATAATATATCACTGTCAATCAAGTATTCAAAATTAATATATTTTGGGATTCAGAAGGTATCATCATTATGAAATTAATGTTAATGAAATTTTACAGAAAAATTAAAAAAAAAAAACAATTATTTCGATCTCAACTTCTAAAAAGTTGGGCATGTTAAACATCAATGATTTCAGTTAGAACTGTTTAATATTTATTACAAACGGAATAGAAATCTTTGATACTTATCATAAAGTGTCATTTTGTTTGAAATACTAATTATGTGACGTAGAAAAACTAATTATTTATAAAAAAAAAACTAATAGAGGAAGGAATCCGAATTTGCAAAACACAGTATCTCTTCCCATTTGAAAATCTCGATTTCGGCCAATGCTTATAAAATTTTTTAATAAAATACAATTTTTTTTAAATTTTAAAATAACGGCTTCTTCTAACGATAACATTATTAATTAACCATTTTATTAATAATAAAAAATCTTTTAAACTATTTGCATTTTAAGCATTTGTTTTTAGCACATATAAAAAAATAAATATCAAAGTAATAAAACTAGTATTTGTGTAAAAATAGTATTATTAACCTTTACCTATATTTTTAATTACCTACATTTTACCATTACTAAATTTTTTATTATTTAATTTTTATTACAAGTATATAAATACAAAAAAAAACATTTTGATGATTCTGTTAGTAAAGAAGAGAGGGACAAAGCTACAATAAATTTTTTTTCTCCAAATTTAATGATCTTGCGATCACATATTGATGCTAATAATATTTTTTATATTACCTATTTCTAATGCATTTAAATTAAGAAATTCTCAAATTTCATTCGATTATTTAAAAGAAAACATGTTATTACATCATTTTATATACTAAAAGTGCTAATTAATAGTTTAAATTCGACCATGAATTTGTTCATAAAAATGTGTACCTACTACTTCTTCCATATCAAATAGAAATAGCCAAGATTAAGAAATAAAAAATTAATAATTAAGTGCTAAGATTTTTACCTAATTATAATAAAATTTACGATTACCAACTTCCAAAAAAATGAAAAAAAAAAAAATATAAAAATAACAATAAATTAATTGCTATTGTTGGTTCTCTCTATGAGTAGAAATTGGTTTGCTTTATTATTATTATTATTGCATAACACAGTTAATGACTCTTCAAAAAATAGAAAAAGATAATTTGAATTAAATTTACGTATAGAAAAATGGATTTGGTAAAATAATTCAGTAATTTTTTCCCCTTTTTAAAAGTATTATTACCACAATGGGATAATAAGACCATATAGATCGAATGCATATAATAAATAAAACGATAAAATTTAATGTTTTGAAAATATTTCAATTTAACACCAAAAATTGCCTATATTCAATAGGTAAAGTACTATTTTTATGATTATCTCACTCAAATGATATTATTATTATATGTGTAAGTAGTGAGGGTACATATGAACAACGATATCTTAATTATTGTTATTTTGTATAGCAACAGAAGAGCAGTCTTTAACAATGATAATTACAAATTGAATTTTTAATAATAATGTTACAGCAAAATTTGGAAGCGTTTACAACTTTACGTTGTTAATGTTTAAAATCTCATTGAATAAAGCCATGTTGTGATGATATTTTTTTATTTAATATTTGTTTGGTAAAAAAAAAAAATAACAAAAAAAAAAATTAAAAATTGAAAATCAAATATTTGAAAAAATTAAAAATAAATAAAATTAATATAATTTCACCTTGAAATAAAATAATTTAGTTTAAAGATTTCAGAAGACACTGAAAATCTTCTTCTTCTTGCTCTTGGCACATTTAGTAGTTAGCATCTTACTATCTTAAGCATAAGTTATTACCTTTTTTTAAAATGTTGTTTGTTAAAAACTAAGTAAAAAGTGTATTGAATATGGATTCACAGCACCGTTATTTTTTTTTTATTTATATACCGAGTGTTCCAGAGTCTGCGTATCAGGTTTTTAAGAGGGGAATGAGCCGTTATTTTAAAATTTAAAAAAAAATTTATTAAGTAAATCGAGTGAAGTACCGGAAAAGGATTTTTTAAGACCAAAAACCACCGAAATTGGCCGAAACCGAGATTTTCAAATAGGGGGGAAGGGGTATTTTTTTATGCAAAGGCGGATTCTACGTCAAAAAATAAAAAACTTTTATAAAGTAAATTTTTTTTTTGTTTTTTTTTTTTTTTAATTTAAACTTGTAGGTATCTAAAACTGGGATTAAAATATGTTAATACGAAAACAACAAATTTATTTATAAAAATGATCATAATTAATTTTGGCTTACCAAAAGAAAATATGGTGGATTTTTGTTTTATTTTTAATTTTAAAGACAAATAATGAGAAAACCAAAAAATAATTTTTTCGTACAATCCAAATTTGCAAAAAAAAGTACACCTTCCCATTTTAAAATCTCGATTTCGGCCTATTTCACTAATTTATGGTCTTAAAAAACTAATTTGCAGTAAATCATGGTTTTAGTGAGATCGCAACAAGATTCTAAAAATATAAACTCCCATAGACACAAAACCCAAAAAAGACAGAAAATCAAAATAGAAAAATTCTAAATAGAATAGAATCTAGTGAGATATCTACTTTTTCCGGAAAATTATAAAAAATTTATATTATAATCTCTTAAAAGAAATCCATTATATCCCAGTTCTTTGATGTTAAAAGAGAAAATCTACAACAGTCTGAAAGTGTGAATATTTTAAGCATGCATGCAAACCAAAAGAAATTGTTGTACATTTTTATGCATATTTTTTTATATAGCTGAAGCTTCTACCGAATGTTTAAGCTTTCTTTTGTGATGTAACTTTTGTCCAAGAGATCTACACCTAAAGTATATACCCGACATATAATGGCTGGATAATTCTAAAACTTCGCTATATCACTTCAATAAAATCCAAAATCGCACATTACGCCCAATTGATGACTCCATCGTTCAGAAAATATTTTATTCTTTAAGCAAAAAGGTTACAGTTCTCTTTCTCTCTCTCTCTTATAGATATGTATAGGAAATGACATTATTGTTCTATTGAACCAAAATTAATAACGCCTCCCTTCAAATCTAGCGTTTACACTAGGAAGTTTTTAATACTCTTTTTTTAGACTGTAGAAATCACCAGATGGTCCAAAACAAATTTCGAAAACTAATTAATTATGAGAATCACTAAAACAAAGAACATACTTCCATCTAATGGTTCCGATAGGAATGCTTCAATTGGTAATTTTTTAAAAAGAGTCTACTGACATGCTTCTGTGTTTCCCACCTGTTGAATGTTAAATCATAATGTCTTTCTTCATTAGTCCCAACAATATACAATATAACTTTTTAATAGCTCTAAGAAACTTATTTAGAATTTTACAATAATTTCAAGAATGAAGTTTAACAGTGGTAACTTTCTACAGACAATTAGATTAGATTAGATTTAAAAAATTTCGGGAGGGAATATGTCCCCTATATCACCGCAGTCGCAAATGGGCTTATTAGTTATTATAACTAGTGTCTGAGTAATTAAGAATACCTGATTTTGTGATAACACTCAGAATATTCTTCAAAAGTATGCTGGGTAGCTCCCATTGCTTACAGACAATTAATCTATTATTCAAGCATTTTTTATCCAGAGTTTATACCTTCACTTTCTCATATGAACTACAGTTCGGTAAGTACCCATTTTGCCATTGTAAATTGAACAAATAATATAGAAAATACTAGATAATATATTTTTTGCTTTTATATTTACTTTATCAACAAATAAAAATGCAATAAATTTTACTTAATCTTATGTATTTTACAAACAGTAACATTAAAAAGACCAAAACTACATGATACTGTACTGACAAAAAATGATTGACACCGTTACCATAGTAAATATAGCAAGGAGTGCTTAATCTGAAATACTTAAAGTTGGCTTGAAGAATATTAAAAGATCAAGGCAAAGAAATCAAATAATATGTAGAATCGAAATGGCAAAAACCTAATTTCAAATATATAAAAAATTATTCTGTACATACAGCATAAATATCAGACTTCGATTACAACCCTCAAAGGACTATATTTGGTCAATACTTTTGTAATTTGTTGAAAAATTTAAAAAATGATTTGAAGCATCTTATATTATGCGATGGTACACCTGAATTTGCTGAGAATATATTATATATAGACAATCTCAGGAAAGTTGTCAAAACAGATATTTCGGTTTCTAAACAACAAAAATTGATCCAGGATAAAAACGATTGGAGAGATCCATACAATAAATGCAGTATAAAATTCAATTCATATTCAGTACAATAGAAAATCTCCGTAAATGTGTTAATATTTACCTCTGATCTTCCACAAAACAGTCAAGTGTTCCTATCTACTTTTGGAGAAGACACGACGATATTGAGTACTGACAAATGTCTAAGAATTGCATCCCAATGGTTACAGTCCCATCTGGTGAGAATCGAAAACTGGCTCGAGAAATGGCAAATTAAAGTGAATAAAAATAAGAGTCTCCACAGCATTCACATTGAACAGAGAAACATCAAACAATGTAGTAAAATACTTAGAAATTCATCTCGATAGATTATTAACCTGGAGGAAGCACATAGAGACCAAAAAATAAATGCATCTTAAACTACAAATGATTTCTCTGCACTGGGAGCAAATCATCGTTGAGCCTGGAATTGAAAGTCCTCATCTACAATGTGATCATAAAGCCAATATATGGTCTTACGGATGCCAAATTTGGAAAAACATGTCCAAAAGTAATTTGGAGATAATTCAAAGATTCCAGTCGAAAACAATGAGAACGATTACTAATACGCCATGGTACATTAAAAATTCCAACCTACATAAGGACCTAAACTTACCAATTGTAGAAGAAGTTATTGAGAGAGAAACAAAAAATTACACCAAAAGAATAGCATGGTGGGCGCCCAAAACCTGCTAGCCAGAAATTTGAAAAATCTATCATGAAATAGTAGACTGAAAAAAAAACCTGTCCACTGAAGCTGACCCAATTTAAAATAAAATTAGTTATAAGATTTTAACACTTCTTGTAATCTTTAAAATTGCTAAAAGAAAAATTCATTTAAAATTATTGTTCCTTGGAAAAATTCAATAAAATCAAAAATTGAGCATAAAAAAAGTAGGTAAAAATTATCGATATTTTTAATTCTAGACGTGTGTACTATTTTGACAACGTAGTTTGAAGATGAGACCCTTTATTTTAATTTTTGATTATTGTATAGCTTAACTCTAAAGAGAATTTACAAAAACAAAATTTTTTTATATAATCGATAACGAAGTAAAAACAATCCCCACGTAAACAAATAAGATGCTGAAAATTGTAATTGCTGGACATAGTTTGTTGAGAAATTTACATTTTATTTATTTTTCCATTAACTAATTTCTATCGTATAAAACTATGAACTGAACCTACCCAAGTAAAAACCTAACGAAGTAAAAACAATCCCCACGTAAACAAATAAGATGCTGAAAATTGTAATTGCTGGACATAGTTAGTTGAGAAATTTACATTTTATTTATTTTTCCATTAACTAATTTCTATCGTATAAAACTATGAACTGAACCTACCCAAACATCATAGCTACACTTTATTTTCAGGGATTACAAATTATATTCATGAACGAATAATGAAATGTCCTTAACCGTATAACACATTTCATTGCAATATACATTAATAAAAAAAAAATATTTAACCTCAATGTTGAATTCAAATATACGGGTTTTGTATTAATGATCAAACGACAGTTATCCGGATCGATAAATTTAATAATCCAAATTACTCAAATAAACAAAAAAAATATTCAATTAATCGAAAAAAAACTTAATTTAATTCCCACGCTAATTTGAAAATATTTAATTGTACGTAAATAATTTAATTTCATCATACATATATATATATATATATATATATATATATTGCATTAAAATCATTCAAATAAAACAAAATTTCTTACAAAATATTAATTAGCGTTAACACCTTAATCAATTTTCTTTATCCATCTATCTTAACTACTAAAGTTAAAATAAAATACAAACATAACATTTTCTTAATAGAAAATATTTCTACCATAGACTTTTTTTTTAATTACTTTACGATAATCACGTTTTAAAATACACAAAAATATAAATATAATTACATAATACAATCTTTGATAATCAACAAAATGTAAACAACTAAAATGTTGCATATATACCACTACGCAATGTCTCTCTGAAAAGTCCATCACAATTGTTAAAAACAAAAAAGAAGTAAATTTAAATATTCTTGATAATATAACAAATTGCAGACATCTGTAATTCACGAAATAATATCTGCAAGAGTAAAGAAACAAAACAAAAACGAAAATATGGCAAAAACTGTGAAACACTATTTTTTTCCCCTTGAATGAAATAATTGAAATGCGAACGGTTAAAAATGCCACTTTTGCATCAAAGTAATTCCAAACGAGTGACTAATTGTCAAATTTCTAATTTATTATTCACCAAAAAGATTTTGTAATAATTGTTGATGACCTTGAATTTTATTGTTTTACTTATTGTCATTTAAATAGTTATCATATAATCACCAACATTAAATTTTAAAATATCCTCAGGTTAAGACTAACGTGAATTGAATAGCAATGGTATTATTTACAAAAAAAAACAAAAAAAAAAAACGTAACGACAAAATGTTTAGTGTATTTGGACAATATCAATTTGCCGGGTATAATTTTATTTAAAAAAAAAAACGATATTATAAGATAGAAGATGACTAATGAGCCTCTGTACATTGGTATTTTCACTGCCTGCTACTTTTTGCTATTCTTTCTCTCACACCCACCCCTCGATCTATTAACATATGAGCTTTTTTGAGATAAGAACTTAACGTGGTACTAAAAGCAAATATCACATTTTTCGAGCAGTTTTTACTAACCCATTCAAAGGAGCAATACAAATATTTAAATATTTTGTTTGTACATTATGGCTTACAATCTCTTGAAAACAAATTTAAATTGAAATTCTTACACACACATTCAAACATTTCAAGCTTTAACTGTTATTAAAAATACAAATGTATAATTGTTGATATATGGTAATATGGTAATGCTGAATTGACGATCAATCAGTTAACATTTGATGTGGCCGATCAACTGTCAAATCGACAAATGCGTACTTTTGATGTCGCTTCGCGTCTTTATATTTCCGAACATAATTTTTTGATTTGTGAATTGTGATTTATTGTGTGTATATTTTTGATTTTTATTTAATTTTTTTTTTTTAAATCCGTTTTTTATAAAGAAATGTATTAAAAATTACAAACAATAGATTGAAGTTACATATTTTTATATTTAAAAACCTGTAGAACCATCAAACATTTTTTTTATTACAATCAAAGAACGAAACAAATGACGATCAACAACTAATCATAAAATTTTTTGCTGCTTTGTATGCTCAAATTTGACTGCCATTTTACATAACCGAAAGCATGACGATCGTCAATTGTCGTCATTTGCATAACCGAAAGCGTGATAACAGTTGATTTTTTTACAGTTGCAATGCAGACGAAATTACCGAAAGCAGGGGTGTACAGAGCACATTGATATTTTTAAATTTGGCTAGACTTCTTCGCATCAGCATTTGAATATAAAAATTACTAAAAGTTATGTATGACCCTTTAAATCCAAATTCAAACAATTTTCTTTTTATTGAAAAGTTTACGATTGGATTTCCTATTTCAGTCATATTCATAGGAGCATTTGAACCAATTTAAGCATTTTTAATACTAGAAAGCTATATTGATACTAGCAAAGTCATCCGATGTTGTCCGAGTCCAACACAAAAATATATAAAATTTATTTCAATAAAGTTTTATTTATGAACTGAAAAAAAAAAACAGGTTTTCCAAAATGTTGTAGAAGTTGCATAAAAGATATTCAAACTCAACGATCATAAATTCAAAATATTTGTATAGTAGGCTCAAATTTGTTTGAATGTTCGCTTCAATAATGTGTGAGGATGCAAAGCTTTTATTATTAATCTCTGCATTACAATGTTTGACTGATTGAAAATTTGTAGAAGTATAATTGGAGCTCCGACTTTTAGTTCTGACTGGTGTAGAAAAAAAACTTTATCAAATCCAACGAAATTGGGTAGCTAACAACTTTATTTTCATTAGTGACTGAATGTGGTTGTCTGGTAACTTCTGTTGCTATTTCAAGTTTACCATTTAGGTCTTTTTTCACCAAGCTGTAGTAAGTTTACAGTTAGTTGTCTGAATTTTGTAAAACGGTAAAAAATGTGATTGTTTATTTTTTCACAAATTTTCGGTTCTGTATCCTCTTTGGTTTTTGAAATATTCCTAATTGGTGAAATTTATAACATATATACGTTCGAACTTTAGAAACTGGTAAAAAACGTGTTTGTTTATTTTCGAGGAAGTATATATTAAAAAAATTTTACGATCTAAGGTCTTGGAAACGCAAATGGTTTTTGAAATAATCCCGATAATTTTGAAATAATCCAACTCAGTCATATGATAGCAAACAAAGAGCAAAAGAACAGCAAACAAACAAATAAACGAAGATTATATATATACATGCATACATACATACATACATACTAATTATATATATATACACACATATACACAGAAATATGAATTATATTTTATTTAATTTAGACCATATTGGGAAAGTTGTCTGACCAATATCTAAAGTAATTTCATATCAATTTTCGTTTGCTTTATTTTAGGTTATGACCAAAATGTGCGGAACAAAATAAAACGATTAAATCAGTTAGATCAACTTCTTAGGAAGCACAACATGTTTTAAGCACTTATTAGCAAAACTTAAAAACAACAAAGAAAATTGAGTTTAAAAATTATTGGTTGGATTCGATTTTTTCAAGGCTATTTGAGCCAAAACAATTTTAACAAAATTTTAAGTGGCTGCAAAATTCAGTAATCGAAATTTGATACTACAAGCAATTATACCTACATTATTTGCTTGTTTGTGTTATATTTTTTTTATTTTCTTCATTTAAAATATTATTTTATTTAAATTTATTCTTTTTTAAAACAAATTTAAAAGACTTTAAAACGGAGATTTACTTTTGTAATACGAAAATATATTTTCAATAAAGAAAATAAAGACGACCATAAAAGTTAATTTCAAAATAGTATTTCGATTGTAAAAATTCGAAAATAATAAGCAAAATATGTAATAAAAATAATAATAATAAAATATAAAAAAAAAGAGAAAGAAATACAGATGATTAAATAACTGTAAGCAAAAGTGTTACTTGTACAGCAGAGGCAAAAACAAAAGTTCAGAGAAAATGTAACCAACGTATTATGGCAATTTCCCAATAAAATTTCAGAAAACAGGTACCACATCAGAATATTTTTAACAAACGTCATGCGGGCACAACAAGTAGAGGCAGATCAGATTGTGAATTAGATGAAAGGTATAGATAACATTTAATCAGACCCAAGAAATTTAAAAACATTAAATTGAAAGACGAAACTAAGATGAAGAGTAATGTAGGAATGTCGTGAAGAAGGCTCAAGCCTAACAATAGTTGTACATAAACTATATGATAAGATGGTTGATATACATGTATAACTACTCGTAAGTGAATCTTTCACTTTTAGCGACAGTTTCTTATCTTATTATCAGTAACTTAGGTATAGAATACACTTTCGTACAATATGGACGGTACTGCGATTTATTACATAAAATGAAACTTGAAATTTTTGTCAATGACTAGTTTTTTTCTTCTATATTTTCTGGTATATTCAATACTTAAACGTAGAATACTACTATCATCATCAGAAACTAAGCCTTCTTTAAATAGCATAGTAGTTCCATTTTATTTAAGTTAATACCAAATCATACTCTCAATAAATTTTTTTTATAAAATTTCATTATTTTAAGAATAATAAAAGACAAATTCCATTTAACATTCATACCCCGACCGGGGTTCGACACGGAACCTTCTGATTAGTAGTCAGATTATATGACCACTACATCATGTAAGTCGGTATACATCTGTTCTACCTTAATTTGATTTGAAATACATTTTGAGAAATACACGATTTTACCGTGTTACAATTCAAACAATCAGACTTTTAATGAAGTTTCAGAAAAATTTATTTGAATAACATTCGAGCATTTTAAATTCTGCTTTTAGGTCTATTCTATAATAGTAGTTATAAGTATTATTAAAACAAGAAAACAAGTAATTTTATATTTAAGCATTCACTAGTTTCGCGCGGTCCTCAAAATTCAAGAAAGTTTGATCACAAATCGTACTCAATATTTCATTGTGATATTTTTTCAATCATTTCAATTTATCGTGGACACTATGTTTTTTATTTATTTATCTTAAACAACAACCTCGTACGTAGTAATAATTCATTTAAAAAAAAGAAAATTAAATTTAAATCGGGGTTGTTATTGCGACAATTTGAGAAAATTAAAATTTTTGTATGTTAAAAAGACTTATGTGTCTGAGATGAAATTTTAAATAGAAATTTCTAATTGAAAATTTAAAAAAAATTTAAAAAAGGTTACATTATGCCATTATATATAGAAAATACCATCATTTAAATGACCACACCACGACGTCCCCATACGTACTGCATTCTGTCAACCCAATATTTTTCATCACTTTTTCACATAAATTTGGCTGTATTTCATCAATAGCACATCCAATGTTGATTTTTAATTGCCCAATTGTTGTTGGATTACCAGCATAAGCTTGTGACTTAACATATCCCCAACGAAAGAAATCACAAGGTGTTAAATCACTCGACCTGGGGGGATAATTAACTGAATCATTTCTTGAGATAATTTTATTGCAAAATTTTGTTTTCAATAAATTGATTTTTAAGGTGGATGTGTGGTTGGTGGCACTGTCTTGTTAAAACCACTTATCCTGCAGAACATTTAACATATTCTCAACAACAGCAGGAAATTCATTTAACATTATTCTGTATCGTTCTCCAGTGACTGATGTTAATTCTTCGACCATTTTATTCAAAGAAATATGGACCAATCACTCACCAGCATGAATTGCACGCCAGACAGTGACTTTATCTGTATGTAATGGTGTCTAAACAGTTTCGTGTAGATTTTTAGCACTCCAAACTAGATTTGTTTACATAACCATTTAAACAAAAATGAGCTTCATCAGTGAACAAAACTTTTCGATAAACATGTTCATCATTTTTAAGGTCAGAAAATAGTTGTTCAAACGTATATCTTTCTATGCTTAAACGGCATAAATTACTGAACACAAATGACATAATAAATATCACAAATTAATACGCATTTAATCAGTTTAACCATTTTAAACTGTATCATCACTATATGAAAACCCTGTATAATTATTACTCCCAAAATCCAATAATGGTAAAATAAAAAAAAAACAATACCTCTACTAATTTAAAATCAATATTATTATTTCCTTGTTCCACATCAATCACCACCCTGCATTAATTTAATTAAATATGCAACAATAAAAAAATTTAAAAAAAAATAATAATAACAAAAATTTCAATTATTAGAAATCAACGATATCAATTTTAAAAACGCATCTCAAATGTTAACGCATATTAATTTCAATTCTAATTTGTGAGTTGAATTCGTTTGAAATAATTGAAATGTCACTCTATTAAAGTGAAATAAATCTGTGACAAATTAATTCGAACTCGAAAAAAGAATTTGAGAAAAAAACCCAGAGAGGAAATAATAAAAAATTGACATTATTTTTCGTGCACCTGTAGGCCAAGCTGGCACGCTGCCGTTAATATAAGTACACAAAACATAAAAAAAAAAAAAACCAAAAACTAATTTTCAAGGTTGAAAAAGTAAGTCAACAAAACAAGTATAAGAGAAAAAAAAAACAAAAAGTTGATCTCGAAATACCACGACTTGTTATACTTCCATTCCAATATAGTTGTTATTGCTTTAACTTCTTTGTTTGTTTTTTTTGTTTTGTTTTTTAATTTTGATATTACATATTGCATATTCGATCGACTCGGTTATTTACCTTTTATATTTTTAATAATTTAGTTAAATAGCTAAATAAATAATATAGTAATTTATTTGTGGTGATCGAATACAAATAATTACAAAGCTTTTAATATATATGTATATATAAATAACAGGTCTTGTCGGTAATCAAAATCAAATCATTTCAGAAAAAACATAAAGGTATGATAAATTATTTTAAAATTAGTTAAAAAAAGTTTTAAATGTGGTCATAAAAGATGTTAAATGACCTTTTCCAAAAAAAAAATAAAAATAATACAAAAAAAAATTGATTTTATTATTTTGTTAAATTTAACTACAATTACCTGTATTGAGTAGGTTTAAGATTAATGAAAGTGAAATGCTTTAATTTCGCCAAGGTCCTTTCTGAAGGAAAAATTTTATAAAATTCAAAAAATGGTGATGTGAAGATTTTCAAATTTCATTTAAAAATTTTTTCTCTTTTTTTTGTTTTTAATTAACAAGCATTGATGAATTTACCAATAAAATGGAGAAATAATTTTTGTATTTGATCTGGTAATTTTTTCTGTTGACCTTAAGAAAAGTAATTTTCCAAAATTAATTTGGATTTTTACAAAACAAAATCAATACTGAAATTTTTTTGAATAGCTTTTTATCATAATTTAAATTTTTTTTTTCTTAAATTTCATTTCAAGTAATTTAATATCGAATGTAAATAAGTATTAATATTAAGAACTAGCAAAGTTGCCCAGGTCGAACCCAAAATGTATAGAATTTACTTCAATAAGGTTTGATTTATGAACCGAATTAAAAAACATTGGTTTATCAAAAATATTTTAATATATTTTTTTTCACCACGATTACAAAAACAACAATCTACACCTTAAACTACAATATTTCGGGTTTTCCCTGATGGATTATAAACAAATACGTTCTTGCTGTTCCTACCCATGAAAATCTCATATATGAGAATGAATGTCCATGAGTACATGAAAGAAATACACCGTTATTCTAAATTCCCTCGTAGAGCTACGTTGGAGAGAATCTACAAAAAAGCGATTCTAATTTCCGAAAAAAAAAAATGTTTTTTTCGAAGTTTTTTTTCGGAGTTTCGTAGCATTGCTATTCTCAATTCCGGCGTAATTGTAAGTATATCACTCTGAATACCGGTCCAAAAAAAATACATAAACTAAGCAGAGCACCAATCCAACCTATGATGAAAATATTGTTACGATAGATTTAGTGGTTTAAAATGTACACGGTCACAAACAAAAGTGCTTAGAATTTTATGTAGATTAATTTTGCTAATGTACAGTTAAACTTGTAATAAAATTTTTATGTTTTTATTTTTTTTTTTTTTATTAAAAACCTAATTAAATATACAAAGTTCAAATTTGATTTGCTTTTTATAACTCACATATTGATTTATAAGAAATCTACATAATGCGAGTTTATCCCGGAAAGATTGAGAGCAATTAGTCTCTGGAGCACAATCGGATACTAGGTTCGAGAAATTTATTAAAATTGCTAAGGTTCTACCAAATGAGTAATTCGGTTTCAGGAGCCAACATTCAACCTCTCATCAAGTTTGTAGAGTTAAAAAACAGATCAAACAAAACTTACACGATAAACCTTCAGTAGGTATGCTAACGCTCGATATTGAAAAAGCTTTCGACTCAGTCTGGCATAATGGCCTTATCCACAAACTTATGACGTTTAATATTCCCATCTACTTAAGAAAAGTAATAAAAAGCTTCCTAAGAAATAGATATTTCTTCGTCAAAATTGGTCCTGAAGCATCGATCAGTAAAGAAATTAAAACAGGAGTTCCACAGGGTTCATCACTTTCTCCTTTGTTATATAATATTTTTATTTCAGACTTACCAAAGCCACCAAACTGTGAATTAGCACTTATGCAGATGATAATGCTCTATGGTCCACTTCAATATGTCCAAACGAGATAATAACTAATCTTGAAAATGGTTTTCCTCATATTCAAGACTTTTTATTACAAGTAGAAAATCAAAATTAACGATGAGAAAACAAAAGCGATTTTCTTCACCACGAGAAGAAAACCATGTTTTCTGCCTAACAGAAATCTAAATATAAACAACTCTAAAATAGTTTGGGAAAATGAATTTATTACCTATCTCGGCATTCACTTAGATAAAAAATTGCTATTCAAGACACATATAATGAAAACAATTAACAAGATAGACTTTTACATTAGGCTGTTATATCCATTAATCAACCGTAAATCTAATCTTCATGTAGAAAATAAACTTCTTTTTAAAGCAATTTTTCGAGGCGCACTCACATACGACTAACCCTATCTGGGCACAGGCCGCAAAAACAAATTTAGCAATACTGCAAAGAAAGCAAAATGCAATCGTAAAAATGGAACTTTCCAAACCTTTTTATTTTTCTACAAGAAAACTACACGAATTAGCAAATGTAAATACTCTGTGCGAACATATTGATATAATGCTACCCGCTTTTTTGCAAAGTTGTCAATATTCAGAAAATCCGCCCATTGCAGCGATTATAGATTAAGTTAGGATAATTTTAGTTAGTTCTAGGTTAAATTTGAGTAAGTTTATATAAAAATAAATTTAAAAAGGTTTTGTCTAGCCATTTTTTCCTTAAAACTGATTAATAAAAACAAAAAATAAAAGTATCGCAATTATGCTAAATAAAAAAAGAATCATAGGTGTATATACATTGTATAAGCTCTAACTAAAACTAAACTCTGTAAAACAAAAAAAACATATTATAATTAAGGTGAAATAAATAAATAAATAAATAATATACAATAATACGAGTTTTAAATCTTTTCAAATTCAAACTAGAAGCTGAATAGATAGTCCAACATTACTTAACCTATTGATGAGTTCCAGTAGTGTTGATCAAAAATCAAAAATATTTAAATCTTTTTTTACAATATTTTTTTTTTTATTAAAACGATACGGTGTACGAAAGCTCGTGTCTCCAAAATCTCATCTTTAAAAATTCGCGTTTTAAGATGTGGCGTGTCAAAATATAGTGTCACAAAATTTTGTGGTGAAAAATTTTGTGTCTCATGATATCGCGAAAAAGTTAAATTGAAAATTATATCGACATTTTTTTTTTTTGTTTTTTTTTATATATAATTGCAAGTTTATATGGGATGAACACCCTAACTGCTTTTACACAGAGATTTAGACTAACCAAATATACATATGATAGCTTTTGTTTACTCTATTTATTTCAAAAATCTATACTCTTTAATAGAAGAACATTAAATTAAATTTTTGACAAAATTATTTTTTATTATATGTTGATGAGATCATAGCCAGTATTAAGATCTCTCACATTTAATTATATTGCTAGCAATTGAAATCTATTAATTTGATCCAAATTATCACATTTTAGTCGGTAATATCCTGCATCATGCTTTGTGCCAGATAGTTCGGATAATCTGTTAATTTATTTTGATATTTTGACTAAAGTTTAAAATCATCTTTCTAACGGTTTAAATATCCAAATTCCTGTGCAGCAATCAGGTGGGTGGGCACATACTTATTCTGTGTTTTTTTTCGATCGATTAGTGCTTATTTCCAAAATCAATAGGATGTAGAGATATAGATTTATGTTCACCTAATATTAGGTGATATTTTATAGGGTAGGAATATATTCTAATATAGGGAAGGAGACTTATTGGTCTGTAGGAAATATGGCCTTTCACATTTTTTGCCAGATTTAATGATCATATTAATTTGACGTATTTTGCAGTTGGCAAAGAAGAACGATATTCTCAAGGAAAAAATTCGCATTATAATGAAATGTTGAAAAACCTTTCGGGGTAACTCTGTTAGCATTTTACATGTTATCGAATCATTCTCTGGTTCTTTCTTCCGTGAATTTTTATATTTGATGATGATTCTGATTTTTATCTTTAAATTTAAATGGTGACCTAATTATATATTCCGTGGTGGTGGATCAATCATAATCTTTTACGAGTGAGAAGAAAATACATTTTTCAGGTTATTAGCAAATAAATTTAATTTTTCCATATCTGAGCATGCCCATATATATTATCCTCTTTTCTAACCATTGGGATACAGACAAGAATGATATTATTTTACAAAAAACAAAATTTATTCTACCGAAATTTTGTCCCTTTTTCTAAAATTAAAAAAAAAATACTCTTATGAGAACCGCAAGATTTTAAAATACGTGGTTTTGAAACGCGAGATTTAAAAAAAAAAACACGAAATTTTGAAAGATAGAACTTTCTATACGAAGATATTACAACAAGCAATAGTATAAAAATTATTTTTTATTTTATTTTATTCAATATTTAGTAAAATTGTTTCTCAATTTCGGTTAATTTTTTAAATTGTTTTAGCTTTGTAGGAAAATAACGAACTACAAAATATACACTATGATCAAAAACAAAGTAAGATTTAATGTAAAAAATATGATTGCGTTCTTGAAAAATACCAATTTAAGTAAGTACATATTTATGTATTACCAAAGAACAATTTATCTTTTCTAAATCTTTTCTGAAAACATTTTCATCTCATTACACTTTCAAATTTTTGTTGCAATATGCGGATGTATTTGGCAGTTAGTTTATATCCAATATATTTCTTTTCAAACGTGAAGTTTAAAGCCCCTTTTATTCGATAACATTAAAATTCAAAAAAGTCCTTTTTCGAATATTCTTCAATTAAGGCTATTAAACGACGTGTACTTTAAATTCATTTTCACTTAAAACTGTATATATATAACATTGATCCCGGAGAGTTCAAAGATGTCCTTTCCAATACCTATTGACGTTTTGAAAGGATTCGTTAAAATTATTGTCATCATTTGTCCCATGAAGTAGTCTCCAAACCATTACTATATTATGTCAAGTTATCCTTATATGATAAAAATTGAGCTCACACCTTGTTTCGCATTCAATTCTTTAACAAATTAATGTAAGACTAGGAATTTTTCCATAAACTCTTATCGAACCTCTTCGACCCACAATTCCTTTATCGCTGACCATCTTGGTATATAATTGTCTAAAATATATCAATTCATTCTAACTCATTGTTTACTCATTCATTTTATAAAAATCTTCGGTTGTGAAAATCAATAAAAACACTTTTTTATGGAATGCATTTAAAACGAATATCTTCTGACCAATGAAATGAATCTAAAAATTTTTAATTCCAAACACGGTATAAATTCCATTAATTATTATGCCTATCTTATATGCTTGCGAATAAATGTTAATTTAAAATATTTACTGCGCGATAGTTTCAAGTTCAATTTTTAAATAAAACAAAACAAACAAACAATAATAAATTAAATTACTTAAATTTGCTTATTTTAACAATCACACCAACATTATTTTTTATTATTTACTTCACACAAAAAAAAGGCAAGAATAAATAAACGTTTAATATGAACTGAAGCCTCGACCTTAATATGCTTTTAATTTATGTACCTATGAAATTTTATTATACATAGTCTATATTCTGCGGCGTATATATTCTACTAACACCATTCTAATTTTTTAGATTTTCTTTTTACTTAGAACATATTTAAATATTTTAAATTTAAAACTTTAACTTTAATCGAGTTGGAAGAACATAGTAATAACAGTGATAATGATCCAATTACATGATAGTATATTTCACGAGGTTGAATTGAGGTGTGACATCGAAAACTTTACTACAATCTAATATGTTCCATAACGAACCATACGCAATATAAATAGTTTAGTAATGCTTGCTGCATGCTGCCTTAACTATAAAAAAAAAACAGAATATAAACATTTCAGAATGAATTATGTTGTATATAGTACGTTATGGAATATACTACATTGCAGCTAAAATTCTAGATTAGATGATATTTAAAAAATTTCGGGAGGGAATCTGTCCCTTATATCACCGTAGCAGTAAATAGGCTTATTGTGATAACCGGTGTTTATTAGTTAACTAGTTAGTGTCTGGGTAATTAAGAAAACCTGATTTTGTGATAACACTCAGGATATTCGTTAATAATATGTGGCGCTGTTCCTAAGTGGCGAAGTC
The DNA here is from genome assembly GCA_963942445.1 of Argyra leucocephala. Taxonomy (NCBI): domain Eukaryota; kingdom Metazoa; phylum Arthropoda; class Insecta; order Diptera; family Dolichopodidae; genus Argyra; species Argyra leucocephala. The sequence continues at coordinate 40,531,659 of OZ012678.1, read as the reverse complement.
TGCTTAAAATTTTATTAGTTACTACATTTTCGATGTCACGGAAGCAAAAGATTGTTCTATGTACTATGGTTCTAGGCTCAATAATTTAGGTGATGGCTCTGGTTCTTTGTATAATTTTAAAAATTGCATAACGGGAATAATCCAGATTGAATGAAAATACAAAGCTGTAAATAGTTAATAAATAAACAATAACAATACAAGCTCTGGTATGATAATAGATCTGATAACTGATCTTGGACTATCTAATTGTAGAAAATAATAATATAAAATATTACATTATTATCTTTGTTTTTTTTACTAAGCATCATATTTATCTTTTTTTGTATTTAATAAGAATCACAATACAAAAACTACTCATCTTAAAGTCGTTGACCCTATTTCTTGCGCAGTTGATAAAAAATATGACATTATTTTGTTGCTATTAGATTTTTCTAAGGCCTTTGTTTCGGAATCATTACCTATTATGTAGTGCACTGTCACACTGTATTTTGGATTTCATTCATCTGCTGTTAACTAAATTAAAAAATATATTTTTAATTGCTTTCAATTTGTATATTTCATTGAATGAGCCTATGACCAGCTTGAAGTTTAACGTGGTGTATCATAAGGCTCAATTATAGGGCCTTTACTATTCAGTGTATTTATCAGTGATATTCCACACTGCTTAATTGAAGTTCATTGTCATCTTTATGCTGATGATGCACAGATTCGTCTTTGCTACCTTATTGCCTAATGTGTTGCAGCTAATCAACTCATAATAAGTCCCGCTAAGTCTCAAGCTATTATGATTTATTCTAAAGATTTACCTTATTTTTTCCCACCTCTAATACTGAATAATATAATTATATGCCATTTGTTGATCGTGCTAAGAACTGGGAAGTTTCCTACTCTTATTCCATTGAAAACTATAAATGCAGTTACGTCTCTCATCTTGCTATACTTTTTGTATTGCGATGTAGCTTACAAAAGATAATCACAGAACTGTTGTAGTGCATGCAATAATAAAGATATTGGAATGTAAATGAAACAAGTACAAAACGATAAATATTTGATTTGATTTGTAATACACTATAGCCGCAATACTACTGGTACGTTGAACTGTATTAAGTGGTACGCGAACATAGGGCAAATATATAAAAAAAAAAATAAAAAATTTACAGAAAAGAATATTTATTGAAAAAAATTTATTATTATTGAATATTAATTTTAGTAGAGACCCTGAATTTAAAAAAATATGAACTGAAAAACAATTCATTTATTGTAATTGTAAGCAGAACAAAGACTTATTCAGTTTTTGGCTAATCAGAAAAGCTGAATTCGAAATAATTTCCAACAGAATTATTAAATTTCTGAAGCCGTTCAGAATATCGTACTTATATGAAACTGGATTTTGAGCTATGACCAATATTAAAAATAAATATAGAGCTCGACTGAATTTTGAGTCTAGCTTGCGCTTAAAATTAATCAAAATTAGTCGTGACATTGCCAAGATCACCTCAAATAAGCAAATTCATCCTTCTCATTGAAGTTATATCATTGTTCTTAATCGCTGTTGATTTTACTCATCTTTCAGTCATTTCTTTTGCGTACAAAAATACTGAGTAGTTGATATTTTGAGGGTTTTAACTGATGGCCCATTTATAACAATTTTAATATTTTCAATTAAATCAAAATGCATCTCACATATAGCCTATAAATAATCAATTTATGAAATTGTCATGGCTCTTAACAAAATGCAATAAATTTTGACACTCTAGTCAAATTGGTGGATCTTTTCGATTTACGTACCTTTGTAATTTCAATTTTATATATTTTATATTTCAATTTTTCGTGCAAAATACGCAAAATACTACTTCGACTGACGACGGTAGCTGTAGCTGTAGTAATATTCATACCCTACCCTGTACATGTACTAGAACAATTTTTTGTTTTTCAATTTCGACAAAAAACTGTATTTTATTTAGGACAATTTTGTCAGTCGGCCCTTTCAAATCTAACGACTGTGCTGCTATTAAGTAACTGCTAGAGACTCATTAATATAGCTTTTTGTTCACAGAAAAGTTACTACAAGCACAATCAAAATATAAACACGTACAGTTAAAACATTTTTATGTTATTTATTTTTTATTTGTAATTTTTTTATTGCACTGTAATGAATTAACTTTATTAAAAATCTTTGAACCTTCATTAAATCATACCCAACCCAACCATGACTTTTGAGAAATAAAAAAAATAAATATAAAAAAAAACACTTTCCAGTTACCAAAATAAGTTAAATTAAATCTACAAAAACACTATACTTATGTAGTAAAATCAAATTAAACTTGATCTAAATTAATTTCTCAAAAATAAAAAAAAAAACAAATATTGTAGGTGGGAATCTTGAATTTAAAATGAAATGATAGACATCTAGTTAATTTTTATAGTAACAACTTTAAAATTGAAATAAATTATATAAATAGAAATAAAACTATCAGCTTTGATTTATTAAAACTATCAAAAATATATTTTACTTATGAGAACTGCAATGGTATTTTGATGAAAAGGTTAATAAAAAAAACAAAATCTTTTGAAATTCAAGTATCAAATAAATACTCAAATTCCCAAGATATTTGAAAATATAAATTAATTAATTTTTTAAGTTGAATCAATTTCAAACATAATTTTTTTTTATTCACAAAATCTCAAAATGCAGTGAATAAAATAAGATTATGGACCTAATGATAGCGTATTTAATAAAAGCAAATCAACTGATATAAATTTTACATATAAGAAGAATATAAACCTTCCCATCTCAATCAACATCAAAATATAGTATCTACCATATGCCAGTATACATTCCCGTATACATTCCCAACATCAAAATAGTACCGTATGCCAATCCAGCAAAATATTTGGGACTAACGCTTGATGCTGAACTAAGGTAGAAAGAACATATAAGACAGAAGAAAAAAAGTAGAGCTAAGCATGAGACACTAAAAACTCTACGGGTTACTTGGATGTAATTCTGAATTAATCAGTACAAAATAAAATTCTACTAAATAAGCAGATATTAAAACCTGGGTGAACTTGCGGTATCTAATTACTAAATAGTGCAAAGAAAATGTTGCAAAAATTTCAAAATAAATAATTGCTCCATGGCATAATTAATGCACTAACGTAAATGTACCAATATCCGCCCCCTTAAGAAAAAATTAGTTTAAGTTGACAAAATAAGCAAAATATAAGCTTTTTTTAATTTTTTTTTTCAAATTACAATAATTATTACTTTTTAATTTAAAAAAAAATATTTTCATCTACTTAATTATAATTTAATTTTTTCTAAATAAATATCAAAATATTATAACTGCCAAAAAAAAGTTTGATTGTACGTATTTCCGCTCGACAATTTCAATCTGAACTAATTCCTCCCTTATATGAACTCAAATCCGGTTTTTGAACTTATTTACGATTCACAGTACCTATTTACGGCTTTATTTAAAAAAGCTATTTAAAATAATTATTAAGAGTAAAATTAATAATTAATTTTTTAAATAATTAACTAGTAGTTAAATTATAAAAAAAAATTTATTATAATAAAAAGTCAATATTTCTATAAGTAATTTGAAAAAAAAAAAAAAATAGTTATAATGTAAGTAAAATTATTTGTTACACATAAAAATATACATTTATTTCAATATGAAAATTAAAAAAAATAAACAATGCAACGACTCAGTATTTCAAAAAAAAAAAAATAATTCAATATAACATAAATTAACTTAAATATTATAACAATGCACTTTTAAAATAAATAAATAAAAATACAAAATATTTTATATGCATACAAAGTAAAAATAACATTTACTACTACTTAGTTTTGGCATTTTTTAGTTGTATGATTTCAGGTATACATTATGTCTTCTGCTGTTCATTAAAACAGGAGGCTCAATTTTGCAGACTATGTCACTGTCTGAATATATTAGAAGATCTTCTTTTACAGGCCATCTCCAAAATGTATCTCAAATCCATCTCCATCTCCAAATGTAAGACATGGTCATGGTTTTCACTCCTCTATTTAACTTATTGTGAAATGTATGCAAAGAAATTATTTTGGTAATTTATAATGGACCCCTTAATAAAATTTTGGTGGCAAGGCAAGATAATTCCAGAGAATTTTTAAATTATACAAAATATACTATAAGTAAAACATAGTTTTGGAAAAACTTATTCTTTAGGGTTAGCGTTAGAGTAAAATTTATCTAATTGTTAAAAATAGTCGAATATTTTCCATTTAATTTTACTAAATATGCTTATCATACAGATACGCGAATTTCGTCTACTAATAAAAGGAAAATATTCGCTTATTTTTAACAATTAAAATATAGTCTTTTCTTTAAATATAGACTTGGTATGAATTTAGTGAAAATAGCTTACACCTGCATATTTAGTTCGGAATTAGGACATATTGCACGTATTACCGACACGTTTTTTCATACAAATTTTTATAAAAACTCAAAATTTAGTTGTAACAAAAAACAAAGCTAAAATTGTCCCGTTGCATCCTTTTATAATCAAAAATAGTTGCATAACTTAATTAATTATTTCGATATATCATTTTCCTAATTCCGCCCGGTCGATTGTAAATACGTACAACATAAATTTACGTGTCCCTAATTCCCAATTTTAACTAATTAGCAATTTTAAATATCACCATCGAATAACCATTAATACAGCTAATATTATTCCATTAGTTTCCATACATACGTACATACTACATATAGATATATATATTTAAAATTCAAAACTCTCTACTGTTAATTCTTATGATTTCCCATAACTTAAATAATAACTAATTATTAAGTTAAAGAAAATATAATAATTAAATTTAAATCCAAAGAAGGGATGTACATCTAAAGAAAGTATTCACTATATAAAAGTCCACAAATGATTATATTTAAATGATGCACTACGAACTGGTGGTGTAAAAGAAATACGCGTATAACCTATTAGTAGTCATCCAACATGAAAAATAATTTCATGATAAATTTTACTATGCGGGAATAAATGTTATGACAATTTTTGTACACGAAAATTATACTCATATATTCGCGTGTGATAAATTGATAATTCACAAAAATGATCACAAGCAAATCATATCTTCGAGAAAACAAACATAAGTCGATCAACTGGAATTGAAAATCTCTAAATGACAAGTTATTACCTTTTCTAGGAGAAATTATGATCGAATAGTTTGCTTTTACTTTTCTACTAACAGCATGTATCTGGCTTAGTGGCTGTTCTGTTTCAAAAGTAAATTCTACTACAGATTTCGGGATAACACTTGACCCTAAACTAACTGAAATATAGTGAGCAAAGCCAATTCTTCTTTATAGGTTTCATTTTCTTTAAATAAAAAATTTTCCTACTCCCTACCTCACGAAACATCTTTATGTTATGTTACTTGACTGACAAAAATCGAATTGTCCATTGATGACAGGAATGATCCATTGTGACTTCCACCTTATTCCCACTGCCTTAAAACGCATTGCAAATATCTCTTATATATTCACCAGATTTTTTCGTGTAACATGTTAGCGCCTGACATTTTAAATTATTTAGTTGGAAGAACCATATCGGAATAATGTCAGAACCGTTAAATGTAAATAATTTAAATGTTTCCATCATAGAATACTAGAGTTGTTCTACATTACGTTCCATCCTACCGAATATGACAGATTCGAGTCAATCGGTAGAATACGCCGTAGAGTAAATTCTAATTATACCACTTTTGATAATCAACTATAACTGTTTAAACTCTTAAAACAAGATTACGTTATTATGTATACGTATAGCTGACACTAACTAACAACTTTTGTTTTTTAGCTTTGATATTTACTAGCTTGATCTAGTTTTTTAAAGTATTTTAATTTATGAATTATAATTTTGTACCAACAAAATGTATTTGATTTAGTTTATTTTAACATTTTTCTAATCAAGAATGGTGGTGTTTTAATATGGATGGTGGATGATGATATATTGCACAATCAAATACAGCAGACCTTCGTCTAGTAACACACATCTGATGTGCTTGGTCTTAGCATTAATCTGCTACTAATAACGAGTAAAAAAATAGATAAACATTTTTTTAGGTTCACGGTTGAACATCTTAAGCTTCTTTAGGTATTAAAGTCTAACTTTTGGAAAACCCAACAAAGAAAAGACACAAGAATGCTAATGTCAACTATAGATATAACTAAAAGAGTAATAATAAAAAATATTAGATCTAGGTATATGTTTCACAAAGTTTAATTATTATCATCAGAAGTCTTCTCCTACAGCATATTCAATAGTTAATGTATATTAAAAGTAACAATGTTACAATAGGCCTAAAGGCGGTAGTGATATTGGTACTATATGAACAGGTATTCAATTAAAATATACAAATCTAATATAAAAGACAAATAATCGATTCAAATGATTGTCCAAATATATTTTGTGTCACTATACCAATACATATACAGCCATTATTATCTTCTTATTTAACAACTAATTTTGTAAATATGAAAAATTTTCAAATACTTTGATAATTTGTAATACAATTTTTATTTTACCGGTAGTTTTACATAATAATAACCTAGATAATAATAAAATAAATAATAACATCAAAATAGAGAAGAGTAGGTAACAAAATAAATTGTCAATTTTTTATTCACATGGTGTTAAAAATTTAGGTTCATGTTTTTTTTTTTTGTTTTTATTTTTAGTTGGAACTTTTATTTTTGTTATTTTATTTTTTTTTTATTTTTTGTTTTAAAAACGATTCAATTAAAATATAATGAAGAGATGATTATTACGAAGAAAAACAAAATAACTAATTATGATGGATTTTTGATGGAAAAATTTAAAAAGAAAATAAAAATAAAAGGAAGTTAAAATTATTTGTTAAAATATTTCAAAAACATAGAATGAATGAATTTGAATTATCGGAAACTAAAAAAATTTTGTGTACAGAAGAATATTGTTAATGGATATCAATTAATATAAAAGCGATTATTAACATTTAATAATTTTAATAGAAAAAATAAACTATTCATCTAGCAAAACCACATCAGTTTTAACTATGGCGAGTAATAATTTGAGGCACATCCCATAAACAACCAAAATGCTGATTGATATGGCCTGTAGTATCAACAGAATAAATATATATCTATTTATTTATACTAGTTATATCACCTGACCATAACTAATCAGAAGAACGCCGGAATCAAATACCACTCAGAGCATTAATGTTTGATCTTATAAAAATAATTATATTTAATTAGAATATTTTGGAATCCCTCAAATAAAGCCTAATATTACTATAGTTCTACTCTACGTAATAAATTTCAATATCACACCCAATGTACGATGTGGTTACATTTATTTATTTTTTTTTTAATTTTATATTAATTAGGCCAAAATAATGGAATAATGTAGAATTTTAGCCATATAAAAGAAGGAAAGAAAACGAAGGATAGAATATAGAATAGAATAGCACAAAAATTTACGGACAGGTTAAAAGATATTTATTCACTCGTCTGTTGAAAACTACTAAGTTATATATTTGTGGGAACACAAAAGATGGTAAAATGTTCCATAGTTTACAGGTTCGGTTGATGAAAGAATTTTTATATTTCATAGTTCTGGTTCAAAGAGGCTCTACTACAAATTTGTGGACGAGGGCTGTCGCCCTGCAAGTATTATACTATAGAATCATGGTATTTTGAGCATAATAATTTTAATTTCGTCAGACCAATTACCCAACAGATATTTATAAAACAGAGTAACTGCTTCTACTTTTTCTAAATTATTTTCTATTTCTGCTTAAGAATCCTAAACATTTCGCAGCATCCTTCGCGACAAAAAAAATTTATCGTGTCACGAAAGTTTGCTGTTTACATCCATTCTAAGAATTTTTAGAGTTTCAAAGTTTTCGATATTTACATTTCCGAATAGAATATTTGGTATTGATTGATTTTGCTTTGTTAATGTGAGGCAACTCTGGGTTTTTGAACATTAAATTTTACTATATTTACACTTCCCAAGTCATGTACTTTTTTAAGGTCGTTGTTTATTTTTTGTTTTTTTTTTTTTATTTCCCAATGAAACATTACAATCTATCTCTGAAGGAGACATTCAGTAGTTTGTATGACATTTTTTATGCAGTTAAATTGCACTGACTAGCGGATGAGATAACCCACTGGTCAACAACTCATGATGCCAACATTATACTCCTTTGTATTTCTTGACCCCCATTTGATTGTCCCTATTGCCTACTGGGTAGCTGCAGGATTCTAGGACGCTTAAGGCGACTTATATCACTTGCAGCTGCTTGCTGCTTGCCAGTCTGTTTGGATGTGCAGCTAATCTTATCTGGTACTTTCCGCTTATATTTCCAATCTCCTCCTTAATGATTCTCACCTGCAAATCACGATGTATGACATCATTATTGACAAACCAAGGCTGCCAACTATCAATCTTAATCCCCCTTTTTTTTGTTTTGCATGCTTGTTTTAAGCATTTCCTGACCCAATTAATAGGTTTGACTGCAGGTCGCTGTTTATAGAACGAGATATATTATTTCGTTCTCTGTGAACTGAAGTCTTGATGTAAAGCTGTGAATCTAATTTGAAGTCGTAGATAGGAGATAATTTATAAATATTATAAATAAGTAATGTTTGAGAAAGAACTGACCCTTGAGGGACACCAGCATTAATAGTGAATTTTTGAGATATAAAACCATCCATCCAACTTGTATTGAACGGTTTGAAAGGAAATTTTCAATCCAAGTTTTGAAAATATTTCCCATGTCCAATTACTTCTAGTTTTTTTTCAGTAATGAAGAATGCCAGAAACGCGATCAAAATCTTTGGATATATCTAGGGCTATAGTTTTGGCTTCACCGAATTTTTCTATGCATCGGTGCCATTTTTCCGTCATAAAAGTCAAAAGATCACTAGTTGACCATTTATAAGAATGTTCTGGTAGTCATTTATAAGACAGTCTGGCAGTCATTTATAAGACTGCTCTCTAGATATTTTTTGAGTTGAAAGTTAATAATCGTTTCCATCACTTTTGATAATATTGTCGTTAAAGCAATTGGGCGATAATTAGAGGGATTGCTTGGAGCACCCTTTTTTGGGATTGGCTGGACATGAACTATTTTTTATGAAATATAGGTAAATACCCAAAATGTATGATATATGGAAAAATTTATTTAGTGGTCTAGCTAGGGTGTTTGCACAATTTTCAAGGGCTATAGGGGGGGGGATATTGTCATATGTGTTTTTTATAAAATATTTTAATGCATTGAACCAAAGATGATTTGTACATTATCTTTATTGAATTGTGAAGGGTTTAGTTTTTAGTTTTTAATTTTTAGTTTTACCATTTTACCTCTTTGTTTTAAAAAATTTAAATTTAGGCTACTATACGAAAACAGTAACATCAATTCTAACATCAATTCTATAAAAAAAAAAATATTACTCCAGTTTGCTTATCTTCAAAACTCTAGTTGATATTTGTTAAATATTCCAACCCGATTTTCTTTAAACTCCTATATAGGCCAGATTAAATTGAAAAATACACACCCCCATGTCAAGATGAATATTTTTTTTCTCAAATATTTCAAGAAGCCATTCCTTAAAGTATTTTCAAGTTAAACTTAAGCACCCTATATATATAAAACAATTTAAATTTATATAATGTTAATATAATTTAATTATTAGTTTTTAAATAATTTTTAAAATTTTTATGACAATTTAATTTAATTTCCTTAATTTAATTTCCCAGACAAAACATCCTGAGCTCCGTACTGCAAAAATATCTAAAACTTTTACAAAGTTTTACATTCCATATTGTATGTCAAAAATTTTTTACAATGTCACAAATTCCGAATTGTTTAATATCGGTTTTTAAAACACAAAAAAAAGTTAATTGTGCTGTCTAAAAATTTTGATTAATTTCCGTAAACTTTTGTACTTGATATTATTCTAATTCCTTTTTTTTAATAATAATTTAAACGCGTCTAACTATTCGCAAAACGTTATTCCTTTTCTCATTTTTGATTTCATTAAATTTTCTATAATTTAGTTAAATTATTTACACAAAATGTGTATAATAAATTTTTCAAAATTATATTCGAAAACAGGTCAATTTTTCCGAAAATATTTTTAAATTTTTATTTTTTTATATTTATTTATTATGTAAAAAACCAGTGCCTCTAAAATAATTTCACTTCATTTTGCCAAAAAGAAATTCAGTAACAAAACATCAAAAAATTTAGGTTCTTAAAATATAAAAAAAAATATTTATTTTATTTGTTGTAATTTTAGGTTTGGTTTAAAGTGGATTTAAAAATATTTATTTCTAATAAAATAAATTATTACATTTAAATTCAAAATTAATATTATAAGTAACAGTTGTAAATATTTTGTATTTAATTCAATAAATAAAAGTGTAACCTTAAATAATTTTTAACAAAAATATGTTTTCGAACAAATGTCCATTTTGATTCATTCATAAAATTATAACTCTATCTTTGACATGATAATAAAATTTTATAAAAAATGAGATCAAGGTTTTTTAGCTTTTATTATTTTCTTTTTTTTTTTGTTTTTGCTTCAATATTTAAAAATATTATATAATAAAATAACTTATCTATACTAATTTTAGCCAAAATATCTGTAATAAATATTCTTCAATTACAATAATTTAAGCTAATGCTGATCAACTTAAAAAAAAAAAAAAACACACAAAAAAATGTTTACCTTGAAATTTTTAAGGTAGGTTTAAGTACACAAAATCCTTTGCAGAGCTGTAGAGCAATCAGTTAACTTAAAATATAATGATACTTGATTTAACTATACAATTTAAAAACAAAAATCAAAAAAAAAATTTTTTCATATTTTATTTCCATAACATTATTAATTATAATAAATAAATTGATTTAAGTAAATGCAATTTTCTGAAACAAAATTGCACAATTTTGATTTGTTTTCTATTAAAATATTATTTTTGGTAATATTTATATATCATTATTCACATATATTTATTTATTTTTAAACAGATTCTTTAATAATTTTAAAATCAAAAAAATATTTATTTTGAATTATGCTTAAAAATTTATGTTATTCAATAGGACAAAAATTTTACATTCACAACACAACAAAAAAAATTGCATAGTTTATTTTTTAACAATAATAAAAAAAAAAATAAATAAAACGAAAACAATTTCGACTTAACGCAATCGCATATGACCAAATACTGAAGATCTGTAACCGACCATCAAAAAATTTTAAATACATAAAAAAATAAAAACTTTAAATTATAAACTTCTTGAATAGCAAGCAAACCGCAAACAGCAGCAGCAGCTTAACAGCACATTGAATTAAGCGCATTTTAAATTTCAAGTTTTTTAAATTTTTTATTGAATTTTTTTTTTTTTTTATCATTTAATGCGAAACCAACCAAAACATGATTTTAAAAATTGTAAAGCTTTTAAAATTTTATTCTCTTGAAACTTGGTAATGTGTAACAGTTTTAGTATCAGTAATGGTCATTTATGTTGCAAACCTGGTTTAACTTTTATAATAATAAAATAACACATAACATTAATTATTTACCTGTAGTACAAGTGATTATGGCTAGTTTGAGATAAATTTAACTAAAATTTAGTATTTTATCATTTTTAAATTTGAAATTAATTTTCAGGGTATCTTTAACTTGTAAATAACCTAATATCTTAAAAATAATATATTTTACTAGTGAATACCCTGTGCAATTGCACAGAAGTAGTACTTTCAAACACAATTTTATATAAAAAAAAATATTTCTTTTGGTATAATTGTAGGTGTTTTCTGAATCGCTTGATTATTGAATATATATACTTTATAATGAAATTAAAGTATAATACCTAATGCTTTATGACGAAATTAATACTAATTTCAATATAACTTAATACAATAAAATCCCATTACTCTCAACGTAGTAGATCGATGTATTTTAATTCGTTTATGGTCAAAAACGTTTGTAGTCCCAATTCTGTTATAGCATTAGTCAACAATTTGTTTGAAAGAAAGTAATAAACTTCATAAGTTCATACAATCGATGTCGTCTATAGTCACATTAAAATACAACCCCAATTTTTTCAATAAAAAAAAATAAGTCAAAAGTTAATTATTTTATTAAAAAAGTGATTTATATATTGTGTTTTCTGTTCTTTTTACAAATATGTATATTTTGTGATTACATAACAGAATTTCTATTTATGAATAAAATAAAGTTTGAAATTGTTATACGAAAGATATTTTATTGAATTTGATTTTGTTTATAAAGATGCAATTTTTTTTTTTACTACGCCTATGCCCTATAGTCACAAAACGGTTATAGTGAGAAATATTACTGAAATTTAGCGAATGACTATAACCGTGTTTTACTGTACATATTTTTTTTAATAATAGCAGAAGCAAATGAACTTACATTTATTATATAATTTTTGAAGAGTATGATCTAATCTGATTTTTGTTTTTCTGTTTTGTTTTCAATTTTTGTTAGTGTTTTTGTTTTTGTACTTTTTTTCTATAAGTTTGTGTGTTTATTTAAAATGACAGAATTTTTATGGAGCCTTTTTAAAAATTTCCGGTAATTGAAATTTCTTTTAGAGTGTAGATGTCCGCTCAACTTGGAAATAACCGTCACTATTTTGTATAAATATTTAAAATGTTTTAAGTATTCAACACCAAGAACTTGCTAAAATTTTAATGTTTTTATGGTGTAATTTACTATTCAATTATTCTTGCTTTTTTACTCACCACTTCGTTCATCTTGTGTATTTTATAATATAAGATATTCCCCACATGGCCTTCTTTGTATAATATCAATGACAATACAACATATCTTGTATAGTCATTGGTAATATATATATAAGATGTAATATATATATATAAGATTGTATCTCAAAATTATGATAACTAGGAAATTAAGATAATTACATATTTTATTGATTTAGTATGACGTATGTAACGTGGTTTAACGAGTATAGCTTAGAATAAACCAAAAAGCAACATTTCCTAATCCAATGAAAAATGAAAAATTCACAACGAATTGTGCCTAAAATCCTCTAAAACCACTTATGAACCACACTTAAAACCATTAAAATTATTTTCTGTATTGAATCAATTTCAGATTTACTTTATCGTAATCATTTATTTTTAGTTCTAGTGTTAAGGAAACTGTGCTAGTGTGCTACCAAATGCAGTATTTTTCAAATATCGATCAATTACACTAATTAAATGATCATTGAATTATACATTCAGCAATCTGATACTGTTCAACAAAATTTTAAAAAATAAAGCAAACTAAGTAAATTCTGTTACAGTTTTGTGGAATAGAAGATTCCGACGACAAATTGTATTTTTAATTTTTAGAATGCCCACTAGAACTGTCTAGAGAATCTTAATAAAGGTACTCGCGATATAAGTTCAATTTCGTTCAGATTGACTCACATACCATAGCAGACAAAATGTAATATTATATATAGTCCTTAAAGTTTGTATATTTTATAAAAATTTCAAATATTGCCATTAAGCATTCACAAATATTATAACTATTATTGAGGTTAGGTAATTAATTACTATTATTGTAGAATGTATGTTAATATTCATTATAAAATCAAAATGATAAAAAGTAGTATGGTGAACACTTAGAATGCTACCGACGATTTCTCTTTAGAAAAATAATCTATATGCGAAATAATGTATTATTTTTCGTAATTATTAATTAAAAATAATGTATACTATTTTTTTTTTTATAATGTTTTGAAAGTAGGTTTTAAATTATTAATTAAAACAAGAATTACAAAGAATGCATTATACACAGAATATACAAACATTGTATATGTATAGCTTTTGGATTATACAGTATGTACTTGTATATATAATGCATTTTTTAAGGTAATATGAATTATTTGTTAAATTTTTTAATTATATACATATATAATAGGGGGAAAGTGCCTTGCATTTGCAAAATATTTCGGCAAAATTTCGTATTTTGATGCCATCTTTTGAAAGTTCTAGTCTTTTTGGGCTAAAATTAAATTAATTCATATAATAGAAATTACTTTTTTAATTCAAAAATAATTCAAATTATTTTAAATAATGCAATACTCGTACCTAATTAATGATTTTTAATTTAATACTATTATTTTTAATAAACAAAATATGAAAATAATGACAGTGGTAATGTTATGAGGTCGAGTAATAAAATTACCAAACTCTGATGTAGTAAATTGGGTACGCCTGAAGCGGATGGCATCGGGCGTTTTTACTTGGAACAAGCAGTTTGGTATATAAATAAGTTCAAATAGGTTTCTAAATCTACAACGGGAACGCTTTCTAATAAAAGAATTCAATACATATTTAATACAACCGAGAGATTCAATTCAATTCAGTTAATAAATTTAATACATTGAAAAATTCAATGCATTACAAAAATTTAATGCATTATTTTTATTATAGTTGGTTGATTGGTTAAATGGGTGGGATAAGTCTTCATCCCTCGCACGTTGTACACCCTCTGAACGATTTCATTTCTGGTTATTTATTTCATAAACCGAAGTACTTCAATAGGTTTCTTATATCTTGCTACTGAGAAATTTTCCCAATTGCACCCTTCTAGGATTGTTTCCTTTTCTTTACCGCATCCTCTACAGAAGTTACTCCCCACAAGCTCTAGTCTTGCAGCTTGTTTCGTCAGTAATATGTGTCCTGTGAATGTTATAACATTGTAGTCCTAGCCCGGCTCTTGAGTAAAAAAATATTTCTATCTCTTCGCTAATATTTAGTTCGCTAATATTTTCATGTGGTGTTTTTCTTTGTCCTCTCACCACAGGAAAAAATCTCGGAACTAAATATTTGCGAAGAGATAAAAAATATTTTTTACTGAAGAGGCAAACTGTGACTACAATGTTGTAGAGCATGCACAATTACATTCACAGGGGTTTTCTTTTATTTATCATAATCATTGAATTTAATGATTTAATACACTGTTTTTATCATAGTTGCAATTGAATTTAATTCAACGATAACGATAATTTGTTTCTGTTTTATGTCTGTAGAAGTTGTTGTTGTCGTTGCCATTTTGCCATTTATATCTTGTATGTAATTATCATAATCATTGAATTTAATGACTTAATACACTATTTTTATCATTATCAATAAAAATTTAAAATCAATAAAATATTTTTTTTTATTTGTATTGAATTTTCAAATGATAATATTTACTGGTCTCGCAAAAATGGCAACGACAACAACAACTTCTACAGACATAAAACAAAAACAAATTTTCGTTGTCGTTGAATTAAATTTACAGGTCAATACAGTATTGTTCAGGACTGGGTGCGAGCCCTGGTGGGTGGCTGAGTCCACAGCGGCAATATGACATAACCAATAACCAATTTCTATAGAAAACAGAAACAAATTATCGTTATCATTGAATTAAATTCAATTGCAACTACAACGACAACTTCTACAGAAAACAAAATTAAATTGTGGTTGTCGTTGCCGTTTTAATTTTAATGTTGTCATTGTGGAACATAATTTTTAAAAATTTCCCAAGGTGAAAATAAAAATTATTTGATTGTCAAATTATAAATCATCAGACGATTTGTAATTTCGAAAGCAAAATTGTATTAAATTTAAAATTATGGTAATTTTTTAATCGATTACAAAGCTTTACGTTAATTATTATGGAAAATTAACTGAAAATGTGTTTATATTTTCATGTTATTTTCATTAAATGTTGCAAACTATGTAACGCATTTAACAAAAGAATAAATAAAGTTGGGCCCGCACTGTAAAATATAAATTATATACAAAAGGAAATTTTTTTTGTCGTTGTCGTTTTCATTATGTCACAAATTAATAATATATTATTAATTTGTGGTAATAGTAAATGTAATTCAAAAAGTACTAAAATAGAATATGAATAAATTTTTAGTATCTCAAACGAGCCTCTATTTTGAATGTCAGCTGACTGTCAATCAAATCAGACGTTATGGAGTTGGAATATGGATTGTATTGTGGATCGTAAATTTGTTATGTTTTTTATGTGTATTTAATATTTAATCATTTGTTTTGTTGATTTAATTTTCATTTCGTAATAAAGTAAAAACGTTGCAACTTGCAAAGTTAAATTCTAGTTAAAAGTGCAACACTGAAAATTTACTTAAAAATACTTAAAGTTATCTCTTCCGAATTAATTTAAGTGATAATAAAACCGATATCAGGGGTAATCTTAAAATTGCCTTTCTTATAAAATATTTTTATTTTGTGATTTGATCAAAGTTCATTATTTTACGTTATTATATACATAGTAACAGTAGTGATTCATAAATTTAAGGATATTTTCATTAAAAATAATTTAAATTAAAAATGCCTGTCAATACAAAGGAACTTCTAGACTGTTTATCTATTATATTAGATGAAGAAAATATGAGAGTTACTATCAAAGAAACTGGAAAAGGTATAAATATTTTATTTTAATTTCTTACATTTAAAACTCAATATGAATATTCAATAAATTATTTTATTTTTGTTTTTTAATTTTTTAAATATAATTTTAGGAACATTAGTTTGTGCTACAGCTTGTTTTGTTGGTGGTAAGTTAATATTTTGAATACCTACTTCTTTTTTATCAAAGTACATTTGCATACTATGTATATGTACTGAATTTTATATAAGTAATGTTGATAGTTTAAAAAAAATAATTGGTTATACATATATAATTTAACTAGTTAAGCAATATCAATTGTTTTAGGAAATTAAATAATTTATTTGTTCAAGTATACACTTAAATTCCATATCACTTCAACAAAAATTTATGGAATTCCTGATTCAAATTTCTGTTTACTTTTTAGGAAAACAAAAAATTTCAATGTAACATTATTGTTTTTTTTTTTTTTTGTTATATTTGAATAATTTTGATAAATTTAGAGTATAGTAATTAATTAGTTAATATACAATGCAACTTCCTATTAAATGCATATCCATATATTATTTAGTATAGGATTTTATAACATTATATACATATGTATTTTTAGTTATGCATATTACAATACTTTCCTATAATAATTCAGCTCATATTAGGTAATGTAATTTTTAATATAAAATTACTAATGTAATTAATATTAGGTTTAGTAGCTGGCCCAATTGGTTTGGCTATTGGTGGTGCTGTAGGAGGTATAACTGCAGCTCAAATAACAAAAGGTTAATTTTCTAATATTTTCTGATAAGTACAAATTCTTAACATCTAATTTTATAATTTAGGGAAATTCAAACCAGCCAGTGAAGTAATCAGAGAAATGGATTCGAGAAAGCGTGAAATTTTAGCAGAAAAACTTTATATCGCTTTAAGTGAATTACATCCAACGGATATAATTACTATATTAGCTTTAGTTTCGGGAAATCCCCCTATTAAACAACTTCTTTTAAAAACAGCTTTAGAATTTATAACAAATGATATGAAGCTTAAAATAACTGCTTAAAAACTTGATCAAGGGCGAGTATTCAAAACATTTTCCTTTGTTTTATTTTTTATATTATTAATATTTTCATATAATATAATTTTTATTTTCTTAAATTATCTTCAAATTTATGCTATTTACAATTTTTGTTGAACAGTTACATTTACGTATCTGTTGTTTTAGGTATTCTTTTCTTTTTATAAAATCAGAATAATTACTATATTATATAATAATAAAAAATAACTTAAAAATAGAATGAAAAATTTTTCAAAACTATTGTCCTTTAAAAATTAAAATATTGTTCAAACTCATTTTAAAAGTGAGATTAGATAACGAAAATTTTTGCATTATAGATTCAACTGGAAAAAATAATAAAATAAAAAAATTTTTTAGGTATTGCATAATTATAATTTGTTTTGTTCTTGAAATAAATTAGATGTTTCAATAACAGGAACTTTAAATGTCCATACATAAAATTTTGGAGGAATATTAAAATATTTTAAATATAGTTAATAAACAAATTTTTAAATCATTGCAATTTGATTTCCTAAAATCTCCTAAAAAGTAAATAGCAATAGAAATAATTTTTGCAAGACAGCAAAATGATGACGAAAATTAATTTTTCGTTTTTAAAATTAAAATTTATTACCGTTAATAGTTAAAATACGTATTATCAAAAAATGTAAATCTTAGCCAAATTTTTAAAGTTTAATTTTGATTATAATGTTATATTTTTAGGTTTGTTAGCCGGACCAGTTGGTTTAGCTATTGGGGGCACAGTTGGTGGCATTGGAGCTGCTATGTTAACTAAAGGTTTAAAAAAAATTAAAAGAAAAATAATATTCTAATATAAAATTTATTTTCAGATTCTTTCAAACCTATTAGTCAAGTAATACAAAATGATTTAACAGTTGCACAACGAGAAATGTTAGCACAAAAAATTATGTTAGCTATCAATGAATTTCATCCAGCAGATGTTGCTGCTATTTTAGCTCTTTTAGCCAACAATCGTTCAATACAAGAAACTGTTTTAAACACTGTAACTGGTTATCTAACAAATGAAATGAAATTAAGAATAGTTGACTAATTGCCATATTTTTGTTATATAATAAAAATATTTTATTAAATTGTTGAATGATTTTGTTTTTTCATATTTTGGTGATATTTTTATAATAAATTTATAATTTAATATAACCCTGTCTTGTTTTAATAGCATTTACAGAAAAGTTTTTAAGAAGCGTGCACCATCAGTACATGCAAGGATTATAACTGATTAAGAGTAAATGAAAAATAAATTATGTCTTCATACAAACACCAGATTTTATATGATGGCTAAGATTGTTTTGTGAAATATTTTGTTAATCTGCGTTTCACCTTAATTCTGATACTGTAACAGTTTTTTTTTAAAAGCAAATTCTTCAGGAATATGGTAATCCAGTTTCTAAGTTTGGTTTGAAATGCGCCGAGAAGAGTAAGAGGTGGTAAATGTCCACTTAAACACGGTGCAAATACCAAAATAATTCAGACGTATTAGGTCAAAGACATTATTGTCAGATTATCCAGAAACAAACTTCAGATATTTTCAAGACCAAGAGACAATCACGGGTTTTATATACAAAAATTGATAGTAAACATTTTTTTATTTCATGTTCCATAATTAGTATTCATAAATGTACTTACATCTGGTTTGACGAGTGCAAAAAATTAATGATTATTCTTATACACTGTACTACCTAAAAAAATAATATGGTTTTAAATAAATGTATATATATTATATAAATGTATATATGTATTGTATATTTTAACGTAAAAATTACTAATTTGCAATCAGTATAGTATACAAATAAAATAGCTTAAAATATATCAATAATATTGCGAAATTTAATTATGTATACACGATTAACTTAAAAAATGAAAATTATAAAAATGTATTTTTTAGAATTTTATAGCCAATCATCGTTAACAATTTCCCAGTCATCATCCTCAATGAACGGTTTACTAATAGAATCAATCATAACACCACAAAATAAGCAATCAGCAGCTAATATATTTTCAATTTGAGTTTTAATTTTTTCACGTGAATTATTTTGAAGTTGTAGATTATCGTTTGTCATTTGTGATTGATTTGCAACTAATATTGTTGATGTTTGAAAATGTTCCAACTGAGATTTTAACAAATTTAATTTACGATTTTCCTCGTTATTTAAATACGGTTTAATTTGTGTTTCTAAGCAATCTGAATGAAATTTATGTCCACAAGGGAATACAAAAAATGGTTTTTTCAATAGTAATTCTCCACAAATAGCACATTTATCTTGTGCTGATATTATCATAGAACGACTTCGTAAACTTTGTAATTCTAAATTTAAAAAATTCAATTAGTAAACGAACCGGAAAAGAAATTATAGTAACTTATTACCATTATTAACACATTCAGCTGCTTTATTTGCTTCATCCATGTCAGTTTGTATTTCTTGAATTTTTAAAGAACTTTCCTAAAATAAAAGATTTTGATAGATTTTTTAATAATTTTTTTTTTTTGAAAAACAGGTCATTACTTTTAGCGCATTACAAATAGCATCCTTAAAGTCATCAATTTTTTTAAAATCGTCAAAAAGCAGTAATATATCTTCAATTTTTAGAAGATCACATTCCTTTAGTAACTTTAGTACTTCTTTAACATTAACTTTTCTTTTCACTTCATGTTCAGCTAAAAAACATAAAAAATTTCAGTGAAAAGAAATTAGGTTTAAATTTAAATACTATCCAGCAAATTACCAATTGTCAACCATAATTTCCGTTTAAGGTCTTCATCATTTGGTTGTGAGGCTTTTTGTTTAGCTAATTCAATATCAAAAGTTAAAGCTAACTCCACTGCTGATTCCCAAAGTTCTAAATGACATTGAAGAAATACACTTGCTCTCTTGGCACCATGTTCTTCACAAACTCTAAGCGCATAATTTTTATCATAATTTACTTCTAGATCTGTAATCTGAGTCTCTAAATATTTTAACAATTTTTCTTCGTCATGCTCCGCCAACAATTTTACGAAATAATTATGAATTGGCAAACTTTTTGACTCAAAAACAGCAAAAGTTAAATATCTTATTATTTCTGAAATGTGTTCTTTTGAATTCATGCTTATAAGAGTTGGAATTAATTTTTCTGGATCCAAATAATTTTGTTGTTCAAGTATAGCAGAAATTGTTTCTTTTGGATAATGCCCTATTAAAATAGGACAATATTTATAAAATAACTCTGGACTTCTTATAGTTCTTATTACTTCTAGTGCTCTCAATAAATTACCCTCATTCATGTGTTGATTCACAACTGATTCAAAATCTTTATTTGCCTAAAAATTAAAATAATAATTCATTAAATAAAATATTTTTCCAAAATAAGAAATAATACGAACCATAGTTAAATTTGTTAAATTTAATTTGTCTCCATGAGACGCAATCAAATCGTAAATTACTGTATAATTATTTCGACAACATTCTTTAACATTGTCATTTGACAGAAACAAATCCAATGAAGCTTGTTCCTCGGAATTATTTTTTTCTTTAGAAATACGATTTAAATACAATTCAATAATCCAAATGGTTAACATTGTAATTTTAGTTTTATCATTTTTATCTAAATTATTTAATTTATTATTAAGATATGTTATTAATGGCTTTTTATCTTCTAATTGCAGAAATTTTATACAAACTTTCTCAAAACTTATTAAAGTCTCCGAAAAAATTTTAGCACTTTCAATGTAATCTTTTTCCAAAAATTTTAGTTCAGCTTTCTTACACAAAACCTTATCTAAATCAAAAGTGTTCTTTTTAGCATATTTTTCAGCTAATGAAAATTCATTTCTTTCTAAGTAAATTTTCCAAACATTACGTTGTTCATTTGTTATTTGAAAATAAAATATTGCCGTTGAAGTATACGCATAAATTTTTCCTGTCTTAGTATCTTTGATAATATTCAGCAGAACACCAAATTGTTCGGGAAAATATTTTTCATAAACCTTTTGTTGATCTAAAGTACATAGTGCTGTAATATGATCTGAATACATTAATAAAACATGAAAATCTGTTAAAACCATTGCAGTGGGAATAATATTTTTGCCAGAAACTGATGAAATGTTTTGAGGAAAGTTTATAATTTGGTTTTCTTTAACATGTTCATGCATTTTAATCTAAAATCAAAATGGAATGTAGATTAAAAAATTTTAAACTAAAAATTTTAATTACTTTTGCAAAAAAAATATTGCTTTCGTTAAGCCATGCAAGACTTTTTGGGTATTTTCTAATAAAATCAATATTTAAATCCATTTTCGAAAATTTGTTCGGAACATCTAAAGATGTAATATAACAACTTTTTGGTGAAGTATTCATATATTTTGTGAATATGTTCTAGAATATTTTGAAAATTAAAAATATGTTGCGAAATGATACTCTTAATTTTACCTGTAACACTAACTTCTCATCTTGTTTTAAAGTTTCTCCAAATTCATAAACTGCATCCTCAGTTGAAACAAAAACTACATAACGACTTTCTTTGGGAACTTTATAAAATTCCATTGCTGTAATTGATGTTGGCGAATCTTGATTTATTTCGAAAACCTTTAATGAACCAAAATATTTTTTAATTAAACAGATATGAGCAATGCTAAATGTTTTTTTTTTAAACTATATATTTATAAGCGCACAAATGGTGATACAACTCAGGCAAGTATTGTGATTTATTATAAAGTACTATAACTGATATTTACCAGGCCATCAATTTCTCTAGTACTGTATAAATTCCTATAGTTAGGCAGCTTTCAGTTAAATTTACATAATAAAAATTCACAAATTTATATATGTATATTTTTAAATACATTTTAATATACCTGTTTCCAGTTATTAGAAAGTTTTTCATCTAATCCGAATTCGCTTTCAAAAATTAAACCTTTACTTGTTCCAAGCAAAATAGAACCAGTCGAAAGTTCAGTAGTATCATTATGATTAAAAGCAACTGCTGTGATTTCGTGATTTCTGTATTTATCAATTTTCTTTGGTTTGTCTTTACTTCTATGCAAATAAAGTAATTCAGGTTGGAGTCCAGTTGCTTTAGGTGATAAAGGTATTAAGAGATGATTACCAGAAGGATCCAAAAACAATTTATTTACTGTATATCCTCCTAAATATTGTTCTAAGAAAATCTCTAAAATTATATGTACAATTTTAATAAATCAGAATTTTTTACAGAAATTTAAAAATTAAAAATGTTACCATCTTTATTAAAAGGTTTCTCTAAGATGAGTCGGAGTAAAACTTGATGTGACATCAAACATATTAACAAATTATTTGAAACAGTTAAATGAATTATTTTTTCTGGTAAATTTATTTTAATTTGTGATTTAGAAAAAATTGGTTGTTCACTAATAGTGCGACAATCATAATAGCTAGTTAGTAACTCTGTACAAATGTTGTCGTCAATTTTTGTTCCAAATGAGTTGTATGATTCCAAAGCCTTCTCCATTTTGCTTGTTATTGTTTTTATTATATTCCTATTTTTTTCAAAACTATTTGAAAACAAATGTAATTTCTATTTTTCTCTCATTTCAATTTAAATCATTTCAATCACAATTCAGAAAAAAATAACATCTGACAAGACAAGAGTGACAATTGAGTAATGACACATAGATATAGTAATGACAAGACAACTGTCTTAACTGTTTCAAGTAGGGTTAAAATTAAATGCTTTCATAAAATTTGAGGGATCCCCATGGTTTGGATTTGTGAATGCAAAATAAAGCTGAGTTGAAACACTTTGTGGTAAATTACACCAGACAAAATTAAATTAGTCGTAACCTTTTCCTTCTTCTCTACTTCTCTTTTTCTAGAAACAAAAAGATTGATGCATTCGAAGGGTCGAGGGCTCGTCTAATTTACCACAATGATATTCAAATGGTTATTGAAGAAAACAACAAAGAATAGGCACTGACACACGAATTTTAGGTGTTGCATGAAGAAAAAAAAATTGGAGAATTATTTTATACGAACCTTCAAAATTAAATATTTAATGGAAAAACAATTATCATTTACAAACGGTATATACTTAAGGGTTGAAAATATATGAGTCTAATTGAAATCATATATAAGTCAAAAATAAAATTAATTCATATATATTTCTATTAACTAATTTATATATTTAAATTTAATTTCATAAAGAATTGCCCGTTTGGTACATAAACCCTTAAGAACTTATCTGATCTCTCTTGCATCAAAATCAAATTTAAATGAAAATATGAACTCACGCACCCAAAATAAGTCTATTCAAAATTACAATGTGGAATGTAATTGTGTGGATAGTACCATTTGTATCCATCCCTGAATTTCGGAAAAACCATTTTTGTTTGTGTTGTCTGTTGTCAACAAAATGTCAAAAATGTAACTGGGAAAACTTAAAAAAAGCCATAAGAAAGAAAGCTGGAAAACTTATAACAACACTTGTAACGAGAACTATAATTAATTATATAGTCTTTCTTTGATTGCACTGTATGTATTGTACTTCTTATTTCATTTCATCTTGCAACGAAATAATCAAAAATAAGTACATAGTTGCATTTTTAAACATTAACTAGTTTATTTTTGTAATATATTACGTACTATACAAAAATAAATGTTAAGTTAAATTTATTTACTATATTATATGGCTCGAAAATAAATAAAAAACAAGTGTTGCAAAGTGTTTCTAAAAACATATTCTAAATATAAATATTAAATAACAGCCTAATATAATATTGGACCTGTTTTGAAGAAAACAAAAGTGGAATGCATTTGAGTTTTACATATTATATATATATGTATTTACATTTTGGATAAATCAAAACATTTAAATTCATTGCACAATAGTATAAGTACAGATATAAATACAAAAATAAATACGCATTTATTAATTTTTTGAAAAAAAAAAATAATCATCTTGTGACTCATTTTAATTAACAACTTTTCAATTTATTTTATCTTTACTTGAAAGTTTTTTCCAGCATATTTTTGTCAATAAGTAAAACGTAAGATCAAAATGACGATCTTTTACAGTGTTATATCTAGAGAAACTACAATTCTAGCTAAATATGCAGAATGTATAGGAAATTTTGCAGTAGTCACTGAGGAAATATTATCAAAAATTGAAATGATCAATCATAAACAAACTTACACTTATCAAAATTATAAAGTACATTATATATGTGAAAATAAAATTGTATATATGTGCATAGCAGATGAAGTAAATCAAATTTAAAAGAAATTAAACATATATTCTGAATGCAGATATTTCTTTCTTTAATTTTAGGACATTGAAGTTGTTCGAGCATTTTTATTTTTATCAGATATTAAAAAGAAATTCAATTCAACATATGGACTTCAAGTTGCAACTGCTATAGCCTATGCTATGAATACGGAATTTTCAAAAGTTTTGGCTGAACAAATGAATTATTTTAGTCATTCAACTGATGCGGATACCATAACGAAAATTGGTGGTCAAATTGTAGATATAAAAGATATTATAGAAAAAAATATAGGTAAAAATGATAAATAGTAATCAGTTTTTTTTATTAAATTTTTAAAATTGCATCTATTTTTAGATTCATTAGCAGCGCGAGGGGAAAGAGTCGAACTTTTGATTAATAAAACACAAAATTTAAGGGACAATGTAAGTGCATAATTTTATTATTTTGACATCAATATGATGTATTAATTTTGTACATAAATATCTACATATATATGTAAATATGTTAACGCCAAAATAGGGAAAGAAATAGAATCTAAAGGTACAATACAAAACCATAGCCTTCCAAATGTGGCAAACGATAACGATTGCAGAGCTATATACGCTATTCCTAACAAGAAGATAAACTGTTAAACGTGGACCTTCCCTAATGGTGAAATCTATGAGAAGATCAAGTCATATTAGGTATAAAACAAGATATGGAACCTTAGAGCAAAGAACAATAAAACTAATCGATGCAACAAGGTCCGTAATGTACACAAACTTTTCCAATAGCAATCGCAATAAACCTGCATAAACACCCTTACACTGTCACATAATTAGCAGGTGGAACAGATGAAGTCAAATAAAACATAGATTAAAAGAAGCGGCAGACCAAGAATGTCAAAACGCTATTTAATCAAGGGATTAGTGCCGCAAAATATATATTTAGCATAACCTACAATATATAGAGTAGCAAATATATAAGAGTAGCATAACCTACAATGATACTCAACAACTGGAAAGAATATTTTGAAGAACTACTAAATCCAAAGTTCCCAAGAGAGTGTTCCAGTGTTAACAATGCTAACGATGACAATAATAGATCATCCATCTACACGAAAAGTATGATTACGAAAGATTCATAGCGAGCTCCGGTTTTTAAAATTAATGGCTGAAACTGTATGAATATACAAAGGAATCAGAACTACTGAGGTATATGTATAAAATTCAACCGGACATTTAGAGTCCATGCCTTAGAACCGAACTTAAAGGTTCTTTATGAGAAAGTTAGTGACACTAGCTAGACGACTATGACTGCGATGATTAGATAGGGTCATAACATCTTCACAACACGAGAAATTGGAGATTATCTACTCTACAGTAATATGAAGGAAGCGTATAGAAGAGACATAGGAAGAAGAAGAATAATTATATTAATGTTGCAATTTATTGCTTAGATCATTTTGAGATTGTCTAAATACATATTTAAGATTATAATTAGACTTCTTTATAATCTCTAAAGGAATCCCTTGCATAATATTGAACAAAAATATTTCTTAAAATCGCTTAAATTTATTTATGTATACAAAAAACAAGTAGTTACAACGTAGTAATAATTTTTTTTTTAAATTTGAAATAATTTTAATCAACCTTTTTTCCAGATATTGGATAATAAAAAAATTTTTTTTTACATTTTCAGTCTGTTACATTCCGAAAAACTTCCAGCAATTTAGCTAGAGCAATGTTTTGGAAAAATGTTCGAATGTATGTTATAGTTTTTTCCGTAATTTTATTCGTTTTGTATGTAATAACTAGTATGGCATGTGGTGGATTAACTTGGCAAAGTTGCATTCATAAAAATTAAAAGGAAAAATTTTTAAATTATATTTTTTTTATTACTTATATTAAAATTAATTTATATTACTTAAATTTTTTTTATATATTTACATATATACGCCCGTAAACTAATGTTATTATGTATGTATATATGTACGTATAATTAAATTTCAGACGAATATAAATCATATTATTTATCAATATTTAAAAATAAATTTAAAAAAATTTTTGAAATTCCAAAAATCATGACTAATTTGAACATTATAACACTTAAAAATATTTTATTAATGAACCAATTTTTTTTAAAGAATAAAGAAATATCTTGAGTATTTGATTTATTTAGTATCTCTCAGTTATCATATTATTTAAGATTGGATTCGAATTCTAAAAGAATTTAAGCTATTTTTATATTTAAAATTTTATAATTATTGACTGTAAAAGTTAAATATCTTATAGAAGTTTAATCGTTTTAAAGTAGCGTTTTGCACTAAAAATGTTTCTATTATTTTCATCTTATTCTCATATAATGTATATACATATATATAAATATTTTGTTATATTTTATTTATATTTTTAAGTTTGTTTAATTTTTTTTTTTTCGTAGGAAAAATAAAAAAATTGAAACACTCTCGATTTGTGATTTGTAATTTTGTGAATTCAAAAATGTTAATATAAAAAATTCTTGAAAAGTTAAAGTATAAATTTATATATAAAATAAAAATAATTATGTTATTTAAAAAGTTAGTTTTAATTCATGAAATATGTCTATATGTCTGCAAAAAAAAAAAATTGTTTATATCTTTTAGTTGTTTTACTAAACCATCAAGGATTTTCCTCTTGGACGTAATTTATGTGACGGCTTCTAAAAATTTTAATCCTAGCTTAAGTTGATTAGTATTAGTGGTATTAGTTTTATTTTGTTTTTAGAAACAGCTTACTAGCAAAAACTTATTTTTTTAATAATTTTGTTAAAACTTAGTGATTTTAAAAGTCTTAATATCAATAAAATCATTCTCATATGTTGTATCTAGTAAATACTTTATTTTACTCGTAAATTTATTCCGAGTATAATATTTTGAAACCGTTTATAGCTCAACTGATTTCGAATTTAATAAAATAAATTGCTTTCTCTGGCATAAGAATGTTTATTTCAAAGGTATACATCTTAAGTTTTCATTTGAATCACAAAACCATATTTCGGTCGAACGATTTGGTGTACAATTTGGTTGATGGGCGCCTTCAGATATTTTGTCGTGAATTGTTTTAACTATTATTTTATGATCTACTCGGAATCTATGATCATTTCAGGATCTATATCTTTTTCTTATTAAGCTTTTTCTAATTTCCACAACCTTGTAAAAGTTTTTAAAAAAAACTCTGGATCCCATTGGCGATAAAATGAATTTTTTAGACTTATTTCTAACCTCTCATCGAGAGAAAGATTCCATATCCGTCTGGACTTTGTAAATATGACAATTGTCTTGTAAATGTCAGTTTTATTAGAAGCACATTGACCAGCCAAAATATACCACACAAAAGAATAATCTGGCATAATAACTGCCTTACCCGGGATGGTTTGTTTGAACAATGCGCTTCTAACATAAAAATTTTGGCTGCAGACGTTATTAGTGAGACAATCCAGTCAGGTATGAATCTTTTCATTCATAACTCGTTGAAAAGTAGAAAAAAATCATCCTACAACTTCACAAAATCCGCTTTCATTCCTGTAAGTCTACTTCAGCAATGTACCCAACGCAATGGAAGATTATGCTTATGTTAACCCTAACATGTTAACCCAATTCCCAAAAACGGTGACAAAATTGATCCCTCTAAATACAGGCCTATAGTTATATAAAATTGTTTCTCTTTAAAGGGATATTGACATGGATATGAATACGATTTTAGATCGCACCAATCCACCGGTGATTTAATGTCTTACTTTAACGAGAAGTTAAATATCTGTTTGCAGAACTCGGATGCAGCAAATATGGCTCATGATGATATTTCTAATGGAATGGTGCATTATTAGCAAAATGAAATATCAAGCCATAGATCTGGATGCGTCTTCTCTCAAATGAATTGAAAGTTTCCTGTCGAATCGTGCTATTGAAGTCTTAGTTTAGCTCCGATCAATTGCAAATAAACGCTGGTGCTCCTCAAGAATCAATTCTCACACCTACATAATCTCTTATATTTATAAATGTTTTGCTAAAAGCCAGCTTGAATCCAATCTACAGCTTTGCAGATGACAATCTAGTGGCTCTATACGATATTCATCAAAAATCTGAAGCTTCATCTATCGCTGTATGAACCAAATGAAAAGTCATGGCTAGTTCCCTCAACCATAACTTGGTCTCAATAGCTAAGTGAGGCTTCAAAAATATGGTTGAGTTTAATACCTTAAAAACTATCTCCAGAAAAATGTCCATTTTTGATCCTGATGTCGTTTCAGGAAGATAAACTCATTCTAGAATAAAAAAAAGATAGAACTTAACTTATAGAACTAACTGGCAATATAATAAAATTTATTTGAAATTTTTCTTTACTAAGAACTTTATTCATACACAATAAATAATTCATAAATTTCTTAAACACATCGAAAGCGAACAGTGAGTAAGAAAGTTTACTTAACAAAGAGTTTTTTTTTTCTTTTGATTTTACGTTTTTCTTTTTTCTTAAGTCAATACAAAATTTTAATTTTGTTTCTTCTACTTTCACATTCTTATAATTATTAGTATTCATTGCATTTACTTTGTCTTTAATAATGCATAATTGCAGATTAATACTTATTTTATGTAGGTATTCTGGATATCATTTATCCAAGATATTTTAGCCTGAAATTAAAATAATACTCAAACGCTGATTTAAAGATCAAATGAAATAAAATAACAATAAACATTCATATTTATAAAATGTGTAATTTTAATAATTTTGTAATTACATAAAACAAAATAGTCAAAACCTCCTCCTGATTAATAAAGATTGGATAATTTTATTGTATTTTATTTTATAAATTAGAAACATAAACAACATCTCCTTTTTTAATTTTGCCATTTTGACGAATACCTAATTGCAGACCCATCATAGGACTTTTGAAATCTTTTGTTAAACGATATCTATAAAAATATAAAAACAATATAATAAATTGGTACAAGCTATGCATCTATGTACGAGTATTACAACAACAAAAAAAAATTAATGCTTACGTTTTCAAAGTTCTTAATGGTTCCATATCTGGACTTCTTTCTCCATTTTCAGGATCAATATTTGGTAAAATACAACGATAACATGGTGCCAGTGTTAACATTATAACATCATCACCAATTTTTATCCATTTCCAATTATCTTCAGCATATGGTATATTATCATCGGTTTTAATATAAAAATTACCACGGAAAGCCAATGGATTCATTTTTGTACTTAAACGTGTATTGAGGTCATCGACCGATGAATTATTAATTAACATATAACTTGATACATCTTGTAACGAACCCTGTAAAATTAATTTTTATCTTTATAATATAGTATTTTAAATAATAAATTTATTAAACCAAGTAAAGAGTATAACACAGTTAGGTACTATATTAATTTATTATAATAAATTAATAATAATAATAATAATAATGAATATTATAATATGTAGACATACAGACATACATAAATTACATATGCACTCAAATAATCAAATTATTAAATTCATCATCAAAATTATCAAAAAATTAAAATTTCTTTGTTTCTGTAGATCTAGCTATTTTAAATTATTACAAAAAAATTCTAATAAAAAAAAACAAAGAAATATAGAATGCTAGAATTGTTAATACATACTACTATTTTGATTGTGCGATAAAAGTTATTGTACAAAAAATACCAAATGAATGACAAAATTGATGCTACAAAGAAATATACAAGCAATCAAAGCGGGAATGGTACAATTTTTCTAGTGTGCTTAAATCACTGCATTTTTTTTATATTATACCTACTAATGACTCCCACCCATTCAAACGCAGAGTGTCTACAACTCAATTGTCAAACGTGAGTTGGCGTTAACATGAACAAAAAATCTTATGAAAAGTATAAATTATTTAAAATAGATTTCAAATATTTTATAGGGTTCTGATAAAAAAAAATTAAAATCGTTAAAATGATCTAGATATCTTTTAGGAATTTATAAGTTTAAAATGGTAGTTAAGAACGATAATTAGAGACCTATCCCTCGTATTTAAATACAATTATTATTTAAAACAAATAATATTTTTAAACATTTTTTTATTTTCTTAAAATCAATTTTTGTATTATTAATTAACAAGATCATTGTACAAGGTCATTAATTTTTTATTGCAGAATGATAAAGCATCAAGAAATTAAAAGTTGATTTAGGTCAAAGAAATTAAAAAAAATTGTTGTTGTTGTTATCTTTTATTGATGCCAAAAAATTTTTTTTAAAAATTAATAAAAAAAAATTGCATCGTTAACCGAATAATGGCTTAGTAATGATAATTTCTCAAATGACAATTTGAGAATGTGACCTAGCTTGAAGGTACTGATAGCGGTACTGATGGGAATCACAATCGTGGTACTGATGCGAATACTAATTTTTTTTACATCTTAGTAATCTTAGAACCAAGATTAAGATTAATTATTTTATACCGTGATTACTAGAATAAGAATAGGTCACACTAATTTAATTTTTATATTTGATAATACAACACCGCCAAATTGTGCTTGTGGAGCAAACCTTACTATTAGGCATCTGTTCGAAACTTGTATTAGATATTAAAGAGATTTAGATAGATATTTAAAAAGTAATAGTCTAGATATTTTAAAAAGTGATGAATTGATGATGAAACCAATTATAGAAAAATAATAAATTTCCTAAAAGCTATTGAACTATTACTAAAACAATTTAAAACAAAAAATTAAATAAAATCAATAAAATATGTTAAATGAAAAATATTAAATGTTAAAAAAAAAAACGGAATAAAATAAAAAATATTTAGTTATAATAACTATATATAATTAATATATGTATAAGAAAAATTTAACTATCTGAATTATTTTCTATAGAAACAAATTAAAAAATTAAAAAAATAATGTAAAGACCTGGCCTGAAAAAACCTATATTGTGTTCAATTCAAAGGCCACTTAAATAAAGTTATAAAAAAAAATTATTTTATATACGAACTTAGGTTTACAAAAACTGTTCGTAAGATTGTTTAATATCAATAAATTTTAGGAGTTCGTTTTCGTTCATTAGAATTCACTACTTAAACACATTAGTAGGTATTTGTAGTGTTAGAAGACCTATGCAACTCCTGATTTTTGTTTTTGTTTAATATTATAACTTATTAAAAGGTAGTGTAATACTACAAATACCTAATGATGAGTTCAAGTAGTTTTGTCACGAACGAAACAACTCCTAAAAGTTATTGTTATTAAACAACCTACGTAAGTAAAATTTCAGATACAATCGTGATATTTACTCCTATATCTACATATGTGTCAATGCAAATGAATAAATAGAAAAATCTGATAGAAATTTTAATAATTTCTAAGTAAATTTATTTAATAGCAAAGTAATAGATTTTACGTTAAAATTTTGGTCGATTTTTATAACTCACAGATGTATTATTGAATGACATCTTTTAATAGGTTATAAAAACAACCAAAGCTAAAGTCAGGAGTTGTATAGGTTGTTTGTTAGTTGTAAAGGTATAGTTAATTGAAATGATAAAATTATTATAATCATAATACATAATGCTTTAGACATACATTGTTTTTTATTTATTCTATCCTAAGCAATTGTCACATATTATTAAGTTTCTATTCTACATGGTCCAACAGAATAACACATATTAAAAAATCAAAAGTAAAGTAAGAATTCACATAACTGTATCAATTTAGTGATTTCCCCTACTGAACTTAAAAACTAAATTAAATAATATGTGAAGAACTTCAAGACAAAATTATAACATAATGAGAAAATAAAATAAATAGGTGACTGTAATGAATATAAGATTTACGATTTACCACAGTGTACTCGTAATGAAAACCATTAAACAAAGAAAATTTTCAAGAAAAACCAGATCAAACTGGAAAGCATATAGGTACTTATTTTCATGAAATGCATAGTAAATGTGAAACAGTTGTAAAACTCTTAAAACCAAAGCTCTTCAAACAATTTTGATAAATGAACCTGGGTAAACCGACAGTTTTAAAATTTCAAAAATTTTATTTTACAAATGGAAAACAAAATATTTCTTTTATACTTTTTTGATAATTTTATCTTTTGATTTCTCTTATAGGCTTTGTTTCACTCTATGCATGTAATATTTGGCTTCAATCCAACTAAAAATCTTTCATTTTTAATTGTTTATTTACATTTAGAAAAATAATGAAAATAGAATAATCAGTTTAAATTTTAATATTGTGTATGCAATTTTGTATCTACAGTGACAAGGCGTTAATATTCTCATTAAAATTAAATTTATTTAAAAAAAAAAATTCGTGTAAAGTAGGGTTGGTCGTAGGCAAATGAAATGCATTGCAAAATATAAATTGGGCTCTTCTGATGGAGATATTGTATCGGCGTAGGACCTATAGACCATATTCCAAGGATAGCTCGAATTACGAGTTTTCCAAAAATATGTGGCTTAAGTGGCGCATCTTATTCTTTAAGGACGATTGAAAATATCCTTATTGTTTTGATGTTTTTATATAAAAGCCGTTATATCTATAAATCTATTAGATATATGTATAATATATATATATATATATTCAGTTATAATATATTCTAGAAAGATAACGGTATGGAGCATACTTTAACATGTATATACATATTTTTAATACATCAACATATATAACGATTTTTATACAAAAACATCAAAACAACAAGGATACTTTCAAATTTCCTTTTCGTCCTTAAAGGATAAGATACGTCGCCAAAGACATATATTTTTGGATAGCTAGGAATTCCAGCTATTCTTGGTATAGGGTCATTAGGTCCCACGGCGATACCTATCCCATCTATCACTCAGAATCTCCATAAATTGCTAAGTAAAAAGTTACAACAAAAAAAAACCTAATCAAAACAAAATTATGGTGAATTCAAGAAAAAGTTGCCTGAATACTGCGTTTTTTATTTTTTTGTGTTCGTTGGTCGAAATAATGTTAAATTGGAAATAAATTTGAGGGCTCTTCAGATGTAAATGTTATTATCGCGTAGGACCAAATAACTATATCTCATATCAGATACCTGGTATTTCCAGCTTTCCAAAAATATAACCTTATATAATGGGGCTTACGAACGAAATACCTTATAATGACGCTTAAGATCTTATTCTTTAAGAACGAAAAGGACATTTGAAAGTATCGTTGTTGTTTTAATGTTTTTGTGTATAAACCGTTATATCTGTTGAGGGAGCGGTACGTTATCTTGTTTTTTTTAAATATTGTTTTTAAAAATCTTCTTTTTCCTAAAAATCTTGCTTTTTTCAAAAAATCTTGTTTTGCAAAAATTTTAAGCAGTGATAAAATATGAACTGATAAAACTTTGTTTTCGTCACTAATAACAGGGTTTCAATAATATAGGACGGAGGTTTAGGGTGCCAGCCCCCGACTTTAAAAATAAAATAGCTTGTTTTTTAAATTTTTTTTACTAAACTCTCACCGTCTACGTATACCTCTGCCGGCAAATAAAAGGTTTCAATAAATGAGTAGTGGGGGTTTTTTTGGCAGTACCTTCGACTTTAAAATTAAAATACCTGCTTTTTATATTCCTCACTAAAATCTTTTCTCTAGCAACACCAGAATTTATATTTTTATATTATAAAGATCTTGGAATGCCTTTATTTTGCATATTGAGTAACGGTGTTTTATGGGCGCTGCGAAATAACTTCGATAACTTCGGAACACAAAATCCCCCAAACAAAAAAAGTTTTTATCTTATTTATTTTTATGCGTAACTGCTTTTGGATGCAAAAACGGGGGATATATTCTTTTTACAGAATTACAGAATTTACCTTTATTATATTTTATTTTGCTTATTAATTTTTTTAATTAATATTTGAGTTTTTCGAAAATAACTGAATAATTACATTCAAACATCTTATGCTTTTAATTATTTTCAATTTTTAATTATAAGATAAAATAAAAATTATATGTTATTTTAAATAATAACTATTCTTAAAAAATTTTAAAATTAAAAATAATTATAAATAATAATTAATCAAATAATAATAAAAAACAAGATTTTGAAAGACCAGATCTTAAAAAAACAAGATTACGTAGTAGACCCATCTGTTGATCTATTTGAATTTGATATATATATATTCTAACTTCTAAGATAGATAAGATAACGGTGTGGAAAATATTCAAATGTTTGTTTGATGATGTTAGGTGCTGCCATTACGGAGATAATGCAGTTCAAAGTTAAAAATTTGTACCTCGATGTACTTATCCGTTTCAATAAATTTCATATTTGTCAATTTGTTGCACCTAAGAATGTTTAATAAGCTACCTATTAATATAAGAGTTTTATCTTAATTTTTTACTAAAACTAAGACTTAGCTTAGGACTATTGGTGGATATGAAGTTGAAAAGCTAAACAAATCGTTAGGTAATTATCACTGATTTCTTCAAAATTATGTAATTTTGTTTATTTTTTTCTTACCAGAATTTAGCTTCATTTTAGTGTTCTTTAATTTTTTACCTTTAAATTTTATGTAAATATCATTGTAATCTAGTTCAGTTTATAACTTTTTATTTATTTTTTTTACTATTTTTAGTATCAGTAAATTTTTGTTTTCTTTTAGAAGTTAGTTTCCCAATTTAATATTATATATATTTAAATTTGTTTTATTCTACTAATAACCGTTGATTTAAATTGTAAACTCATGTGATGAACTATTCGAAAGTTGACTTTGCAACAGAATGATTTGTAACTATTTTATTTTTATAATTTGAATTCTGTAGATGATTTAATTGTAACTACATATTCTATTAATTTATTTACTTTGTTTTTTTAATTTCAAACTTTAATTGTAATGAATTTTAATATTTTATAAAATACAATACATAAATGAAAATATAAATGAATAATTTAAGTGAACATTTTTTTGTTTCATTAAATTTATAATAAAATTTTCATCTTCACTATATTCTTATAATTATAAAAATGAAAATGTATAGTTAATATTGCACACTAGATAACTATAATTTAATTTATCTTCGTAAGATTCGTTGGTATACGATATTTTGAGTAAAATATTTATCAGCTTATATTTCATTAATAAATAATGATTAATAATCACTAAAAACAAAATCAAATGACAAA
The DNA here is from genome assembly GCA_963942445.1 of Argyra leucocephala. Lineage (NCBI taxonomy): Eukaryota > Metazoa > Arthropoda > Insecta > Diptera > Dolichopodidae > Argyra > Argyra leucocephala. The sequence goes on along the minus strand of OZ012678.1, from coordinate 40,495,702 downwards.
GCAGTATATATAGGAAATTTGCAAATGGAGAACTTTTTCAGTTTTTTTTTTTTAAATGAATTATAAAAGATTTAAAACCGTGAAAATGTTAAATTATAATTATTTTCTTAAAACAATTTCAATTTAACCACATAAGTCATTATTGCTAAATTCGAAACGTCAAATGAACAATTTGTGAAATGATTACTTCGTCACTGATTTAGTCTATAGAATATAAGTAGATACTGGTGTAAATTATTAGATTTGGATGCGTTCACTTATATTGTATTACGAAATAAAATAGTGTTATTCAAATTATTTATTAATGTAAATTCATCACATTTATGATTAAACATTTATATTTCAGGTGAATCAAAAAAACAATGGTGGTAAAATTGCAAATAAAGTGACAATTTTTTAAGGTTTATCTAATTTCATTTAAAATAAATTAAATGCATTAATAAAAATTTACAATAATGCAAATGTTAATAATTAAATATTGTAGAGCCAGTAGAACATTAGATAATAGAAGCATAGTTTCAACATAGAATAAAATTGTTTTTATTTTATTTTATTTTTTATTTATTTATTCAAATAATCTAAAAGAGCCTAATCTTTCAAGGTGTATATAATTATTATGTTTTACAATTGACGCAAACAATAACGAAAAAAAAATGTTTAGTGCAAGTTAACAATAAATCGAAATCGTTTCTATGAATATATAATATTTGTAAACATTTTGAAAATTAGAACGCAGAAAAATGAGACATGAACAATATAAGGTAGAAAACCCTTTATCCTAAAATACGATATTATTATATCACAAACTATTTACACGATTAGTATTTTGATCTTATACCTATTGGAAAATAGATTTTTTTTAAAAATTAAATTACATATTTTGTGCATATAGTTACAGTACATCACCAGGTTTTTTATTTATACCAACATAGCACCAAATTGTTTTTGATAATCAGATTTGTTTTTAGTGATATGTTTTTAGTGAGAAGTCGCAAAGCACTGATAAAGGAAGTAAGTTGCTTCCGAAATATCGATATTTGCAAAATAAATACAAATGATTAGTGAAAGGAAACTCGACTTTTATTCCATAAATCTATAGCACCAAATGTTGCATTATTATATTTTTAATAATTTGAAGTTTATTGGATCACTCTAACTTTTACGTAGAAACTTTGCATACATATTAATATATATATATAATGAATATATAACATCTTTTTTTTTAAATTTGTTGCGATATATCAAAAATTCAATCATCATGAATACAACAGCATATCAATTTTTTTTAATTATTTTAAAAATTTGATCATAAAAAAAATCATTAAAATTTGTTTTCTTTTCAATGCCACACCGTCTCGTTCTTATGTGAAAATTGTATTTTTATGTAGAGGATTCTAAATTTTTTTAAAATTAAGATAATATTCGTTATTAAAAAAACCATAACTGAAAATGACTAGAAAATATTGGAATTACATACCTTTATTATATAAAGGACTATTTCTTGTTTTCTTTTAAACGTTGGAAAAAGTTAGTTTTTGTTATAGAATTTTATTTTAAAACATTTAACAAAGCCAAAATAAAAAAATTGAATTAAATTTGTCTGAATAGTTTAAATTTTATTTTATTTAAATAGTGAATCAAATATTAAATCTTGTTATTATCAATTAATCTATTGTCAAAAATTTCTCTTAAATATAATTTAATAATAATAAAAATATAAATTAATATAATACAAATTTTTCGTCATTAAAATAACTTATATACTAAACATAAAATTATTAATTAAAAACACAACATAGAAAAGACAAAAAATAAATAAATAAATTTTAAATATCATATCACAAAAACTTAAATTAAATACAGAAAAATACTATTATAGATAAATTTTAAAATTAATTATCATTGTCAAAATATAATTTAGAATAATGCACTGTTATCCATGGACATGAAACAATTTGTGATATATTCCATCTTTCTATTGGATCAATTGCTAGCATACCTTCACACATATATTGAAATGGAATAATACGATTTTGAAATTTTTCATATGATATACTATTACTAGAACCACTACATCCACATTCAAGTTTTTGTCCATAATTTGTCATCATTTGAATTAATTCATTAAGATCTTTTGCTTTTATAAATGGATTATATGAACAACATAATTCATATAGAATACAACCCAATGACCATATATCAGATTTAAAATCACATTCTCTTCCTAATAAACTTTCTGGTGCCATATATAATGGTGTTCCTAAACAATATTTATTTTGATTATTATAACTATTATTATTATTGTTATTATTATTATTGTTATTATCAAATGAATTTTGAACAATAAATGATAATCCAAAATCAGCAATTTTTGGTCGTCCATTTTTATCTAATAAAATATTTTCTGGTTTTAAATCACGATGTACAATACCACGAACATGTAAATATTCAATTCCAAATAAAATATCACAAAATATATTTCGTACTTCATCATCATTAAATGGTAAATTAATTCGATTTTGTATAGCATTTTGTAATGTTCCACCACATATGTATTCCATAACAATGTGAGCAAAATTTTTTTGTATATAAAAATCTAAAAATTTTATTATTCTTGGATGTTTCAATTGTGACAAAATAAATGTTTCACTATTTATTAAATTTATTAAAGTTTTTTGTTCAATATTAAAATTAATTTGTTTAACGCAGACATTTTTTTTTAAATATTTATGATGACACAAAATAACACTACTATATGTACCACTACCAATTATTGAAATTGGTTGAAGAACTTTATTATATACATTCATTTTTATTTTTTCTATTATATTCCTTTAATTTATCTATTTTATTTTATTTTATATTATTTTATTTTTTAATTTTTAAAATTTTTTTATTTTCTAATAATTAATATGTATATAGTGGTATCTTTTTAATTATAAAAATATTATTTAATATGTACTTATTATATGTGAAGTTGCTTCATTTTTATATTCAAATTATATAATTAAATATTTGAAAAAAATTAAATAAATTAAATTCCGTTATATTTCAATATAGTGAGTATTATATTAAAACGAGTGAATATCATACGTCAGGGGTGGACTAAAATAAATAGACAGGACAGGAAAGAAGGACAAGACATTTTGAAATTAGTAAAAAATATATTTTTTTTAAATTTGATTTTCAGTAAGGTAGGTACAAATATTTATTTAGTTTTTAAGTTGAAGTATACTCTTGCTTTTGCTGAGAACTTTTGAGTACATTAGTTGAAAGAAGAGAAAAATAGTCGTGGAATCGAAAATGCGTCAAATTTTCATTTTTATGCAAAAACTTTTATTTGTCACAGTCAGGTAATGCTAAAGCAAACATTTTGTACGATTTTTATATGCCCGGGAATATAAGGTTAGACAATTCTTAGTTTTGCAACTATTTGATATTGCGCAGTTGTGTAGTGTTCCATTATGTATATGCACACATGCAACTGCTCTTATGTGTGTGTGATTTCATTCAAACGAATGAAATGCAATAAAATAGTTGAAAAACTAAAAATTGCATATCTGCGCCTAGCCTAAATTGTCGTGAAAATTTGAAAACTTAAAAACGTCAAAACAAAAAAAATTAAAATAATTAAAAACACACTAAATTGAATCTGAAATTAAATTTTATGATATTTTGAATTTTTCACTAGGCTATTACATATATAGAAAAATTTCACGGTGAGATTTCATAGGTAGAGCATACTATTCTTTATTTAGAAAACCGTTTTTAACATTCAACTAAAAGTTTTCTCATTCAATAAATATCAAGAATTAAATCTTTGAGTAGACCTTAATCGAGCACTAAGATACCACAAATATCATCTAAATTACCATATAAAATTAAAAATTAAAACAATTGTTACTGGTGTACAATAAATGGGATCCATCCATCTAACCATTTTAATAGAATACTTACTTAGAGAAAAGTATAGAAACCAAACGAAAGCAACTGAAATCAAAAATAGTTTCAATAATTAAAGGAGTATTTCGTTCTTCCACAACAAAAATAAATTCCTTATAAAATCTAACTGATAAAAATTATACTCTAGAAATTGGTTATTAAGTATATTTTTATGATGTGTAATGTAATTTTAAAATTACATATAAGTAATGTGGTAATAATGGAAATAATCAAAAATTTCAAGAATTATAACCCAATTGCTTTGTTATGTAAGAAATGGCCATATACCCAAGTATGTTAATATATACAAATGTCATGGGGGAGGGTATATATAATATACATAATATGGTATCAATCAAGTTACCAAATTGCTGGGGTAGTACCATCAAACACCAACTTATCTTGGACTGCAAAGATGGAAGGCCAATTTCTGCATACCTCTAAATTAAGAATTTGTAAAGGAAAATGGAAATTCCTCAAGTAAAAATTAAATAAATATAGCAAAATTAGGCATCCAGTAAATTTCTGAAAACTGATTCAGGTAACTATATCGGATGCTATTTTCAGGCTATATGGGAAAAAGAAAAATGTACAAACCAATAAAAGGTAAGATTTATTATAGTTATTATTAAAAATAGCCTTAACGTTTATCCCTTGCAATAACTGGTATTACACTACTCTCCCATTTCTTCATATAAATACTGAAGTAATATTCCAAAGGATTAAAGTCAGAATAGAATATATTTTCAAGATCGAGGAGCTGGAACAATCTAATTAGCTGGAAAGCATTGGGTAATCTGGATATTGAAAATCGTATCATAAATTATAAATAATGGTAAGAATGGTCTAAAAAATTATGACAGTGAGACATTTTTTTTTATTTATTTTTTGTTTAACGTCCTGACAGTAACTTAGGTAGAATCACCTTTTCGTGCTAAATTAAGTACGGTACTGTTATTTTGTACTACAATATCTACAATAATTTTCAATTAAAAAAATTGAAAATTTTGAGTATTTATTTAACAAATTACTGGCTTATCAACTCATTAAATGTGGAAAACTACTGCTATTGTCACGAACTAAGCCTTCTTAAATAGAATAGTTTCATTTTATTTAAGTCGTTACCAGATTATACTCTCACTTTTTTTTCATTTATTTTAACCCAATGACAAAGGGTACTAGACCAGGCCAAAAAACCAATAAAGCATTTTTTTTTTGCTTCATTGGGAATCAAACCTGGAACCTTTCGGTTGAAAGGGAGGAGCTCAACCTACTGCACACCCAGCGTGTAGACTAAAATAAAAAATTTCGAATGGAATGTAAAATATCCTTTTGTACCTATACGCTTGTTGGATTTTGCATATATTTTGAAAAACCTGACAACAACATCACGAAACACGACCAAAAAAAAACTTAAAGGATAACAGTTTTAGCTGAAGAAAGTACCAAATAGAGAGTATACGCTTGTAAGTACAATGTTCAGAAATTCTTTGCACATGCTCAGCCCAATTTGTAAAATTTTCTCAATTGCTCATTTCGTTTGTTCTCAACTTACTCATACTACCTATTTTTTAAGTTGCTCTTCTTTGCCAAGAATTTGTATGCCTAATGTAAACTATCTCAAAATACTTACTGATGTCGCAAATAGTAAAAAAAAAATTATTTTTTTTTTGTCAATCTATATGTGTATTCTACTTGCTGTAAGTAACTTTTATCCATGTCCATATCCATTCATTATAAGTCAGTTTACAATTATCTTAGTTTTATTTCTCAACCATTATCAAACTTTTTCTTGAAACTGCTGAAAATAAAGTTGGAAACAGCGAGCATTTTTTTTTATGTGCTTCACAGAAACTTAGGTATGGGAATGATTTTTTCGTGCTTAAGTACGGTAGTACAAGTTTATACTACAATACTACAATGTTTTTCGAGCATTTATTTATCAAATTACTAACTTTATCAACTCATTAAATGTGGAAAACTACTGCTATTGTCAGGAACTAAACCCACTTAAATATAATAGCTCCATATTATTTATGTTGTTACCAGATATATTATATACAACTCATGTATATAATATATCTTATATATATACTAATTTTGTTTTTGTCTGAAGCTTTTCATAACAACGTATAATACGAAACGAAATAACGAAAAAACAGTTAATTATGTATAAAAGAAAGAGAATTGAGAGAATATATAAAATATTTTTTAATGTATTATGGAAGTAGGTACAGATAGAAGTGAAATGTATAGTGAGAAAATAATATTAATGCATTATCATGAGAGATGATACATAGTTACTTTACATTGTTGTTGGTGTTTTGAGTGGTAATGTGCATACTTTTTTGAACTGCACTCAAACTTTACTAGATTAGCAATGGCATTATACTAGTAATATAATATTTTTAATAATCGGATTTATTTGGTAATTTATTTAATCATTAATAGTTTTATTTTACGTAGACATATTTGTAAATAAATAATTATATTTTTGAAGCAAATTCACCACTTCATTTCTCTGCAATGCTTCATCTTTAATATTAAATTAATTGTATTAATAAATTGAATTATAATCAATTTAATTTAATTTATACAATTTATTATAATTTATTAGTATATATTATTTAAAATCTTTTATTTATTTATTTATTTCACCTGATAAAAATGTATTTTGATTAAGGATTTAAACGCTGTTTAAATTTTATTATTTATTTATAATTTTATAAAATTAATAAATAATTAATATTAATATTAAAATTTGCATTTAAATTCAATATCAATCTAAAATTGGTTTGGTACTGATATCAATGATAAGACAAAATGTTAGTTGTATTACAGGCAATAATAATAATGGTTATGACAGTAATGATATAAATTTAAAATAAATTAAAAAAATATGATGTTTCAAATGGATAAAGATCTGAATCTTCTTTTGTTGAAAATATTCTGACAGAAATCTGAATAAAATATAAAAAATGTTTAAAATTTTTCAAAATACTCTTAAAACTTTAATTAATTTTTGTTGAAAGGTTTGGTGTAGTGGTGGTGCAAGAAGTGATACAATTTTTATATATAAAACTGCTTTATTAGTTATAAAAAAATGTGCAAATTTTAAAATGTGCATTTTGGAATGTGCATTTTCCGTCTTTTTCCGGTTTTTACCACTTACTTACTTTTACTACTATATACATATTAAATTTAGTATGTACATATTATTTTCATAGTTGTCGTTCCCTGAAAATCAACAAAGTTAATTTTTTTGAGTTTAAATAAAATGAGTAAAATTTCGTTCTCTATTTATATTATATACTTGTCAGTATAGTAAATTATTGGGTATAGTTCTAGTAATTTAAATATTACATTTTCGCACATTAAGTGCGATACATACTTCAATTTTTACTATATAAAGGCCATTCTCCAATGCTGGCGTCGACTTGTAACTTTGACTTTCAAAAAGTTTGAACATATGGAAATTAATGTAACCTTCTCCAATGTGAGCGTCGACGGTAAGCGTGAAACTTTTTTAAAGTTAAAGTCGAGCAATGTTCAAAGCTGAAAGCTGAACGCTGAACTATTTGACAGTTTGATTGAATTGACATTTTTTTTTTTTGGGTTGTTTTTATTATTTTGCTTGTTTTTTGTAAAGACGTAAACAAAAAAAAATACTTTTTTTTTAAGAAAAAAGAACGGGATTGCAATAATTTTTAATTTAGTTTTAAATCAAATGAAATTTATATAGCTATTTTTTTTAAATCAAAAAATAAATTTTTTATTTTAATGTTATGGTTTTATTTTAATTTATCATTAAAAGTAATTAGTAGAGTGGTTATACAGAAATAATATAAATTTGTGATATAATAAAAGTACAAAATATTTCAAATATAAAATTAATTTCTAAAATCAATATAGTATAAGTAATTGATCAGAATATTTCGTAAACGGAAAGTATCTGTGTTTTTTTTTCTTTTCAATTCTTGAATATCCATAATCCATATCCATATCCATTATTTTATTTTGTTTATTTTTTTTTTTTGAAATTGAAAATCAAACAATATATAAATTCTAAAATTCAATTGTCATAAATTCACTGACACCAACAATTGAAGTTATAAGTTAACGCCAGCATTGGAGATTGAATTAATAAAAACGCTGACGTCAAACTTTTTTAAAGTTAAAGTTACAAGTTAAAGCCAGCATTGGAGAATGGCCTTAAAGTGGAAGGTGTAATGCTTGTCGAATATGTATTTATTTCTGGTGTATATCAACTAATTAAATTTGGAAAACAATTACTATATTGTTAGAAACTATTAGGCCTTCTTAAATATAGTATTGCCAAATTTCGGTTAAATTTATTACCAAGTAATACTCTTAATTATAATTTTATAAAATATAATTATTTTAATAATAGAAAATTTCAATTAGTTTCATTATTTGTTTGTTTAAATGATATCATGTACAAATATACACCTTTAATTTATTAAGAGTGTAGAATCAACAATAATGTAGAATTCTGTATCATTTAATTTGTAGGCCAGTAAAGATTTTAATATGTGTACACAAAATACTATTATTGAATTGTATTGAATTTAAATTTTTGTTGTGAATTTGAATTTTTGATTATTGAATTTTATTAGTGATTTTTATTGAATATTTAATTTTACTAAATATGCTAATCATACTACAGGCACATACGCGTATTTCGTTTACTATGCTTGCAGACTTCTTCAGTATATCAGTTGATTTCAGTTTACTCGACTTATTGAATTATTGAATTAATACTTTGTCTATCACAACTTATCAGAATATTATATATTAAAAATTTAATATTTTCAAAGAATTTGAGCTTAGCTTTCATTGAATGTCAACAATATTATCTATGTATATTCTAAAGCTATTAAAAATAATATTAATAATAATTGCTTTATTTAATATAAGTGCTTTCTCCCATTATCTGTATTCTAAAAGCTTATTTATATATATATATATATATATATATATATATATAGATTAGAATAAAATTATAATTTAATTATAATAAATTCTATATAAATAATAATCTAAGTAATTATAATAAAAACAAAACAACAATAACAAAAAAAAAAATCATATTACTTACAGTATCTTCGTTTCTAAAGAACTTCGTTGCAAATTCTTTAGCTGGATCTCTTGGTTTTGTTGCCATCAGATATGGATAATAAACTAAACGTAATCCATCATTTTTATCTAATAAAAATTTTGAAAACCATTTATCATATTCTTCACCACATAATGTAACAAAAACATCAACACTAAAAATTTTCGCTTTAATATCACCATCAGTTGTATCTTTTAATTTTTCATATGCAATACGAATTGATTCCATACCAGGTGCAGTTGCATATAATTCACCATTTATTATTTTTGGTCTAATTTTTAACATTTTTGGATAACCTCTGGCCGATACTAAACTATTATTTTTATCAATAAGCATAAATTGACGATCTTTAAATTTATCACTACGTATTCCAATATCATCACAATCAGCTGAATCCAATGCCAATGGATAACATGATTTTAAAGGAAAATAATATAATTTATCTAATACACCAATACGTTTCCAATCAGTTGGTGGTATAAATTGTTTACGATGCTGATAGTACCAACCTGCAATTGCTGTTGCACCAATTCCAACTCCAGTTGCAAGTAACATTTTTGATTTCAATGAATCTTAATAAATTAAAATATGAATTTAATGATTTTTAATTAAATATATCCATATAATAATATAATTATGTACATAATATAATATAATGTGTAAACAAAGAGAATTGCAATAAATAAGTGAAATTAAAATTTAATTTACCAGCCATTTTATATAATTAGTAAAATTTTGTATTATTTTTTTGATACCATTGACATTAATTTTTTGTTTTTGTTTATGATCAGATCACTTTTCTATGGCATCTCCAATTTCACTTTAGTATAAAATATCAAATTTGTTCTTGGTTGATGATAATAATTTAAAATTTTTTAATTTGAATGAGTCTTTGATCTCTGCACAATTGGAATTGATTTGTATACTCCATAAATGTTTCTAAAATTTTTATTTTATTTTGTAGTTTGATTTATTCTTGTTTGTTAGTAATAAAAAAAAAAAAAAAAGTTTAGAGAGAGAAAAAAAATTGATTGAAAATAATTAGTTGAAAATATAAAGAGCATAAGAGTATCGTATAAAAGTTTACAACATTTTTGTAATATAGTATTATATAATATATAGCATAAATGTACATTAAATAATATTATAATTTAATACATTTGAAAGAAAATTGTTAAAGTACATAGCGAGTCCGATTTGTAAAAGTATAGACTGAAGAGTAATGTACAATGAACAAACTGTATACCATACGTTAAAGAATTATGGAATTAGGAACCAGAGCTATAGAAATATATTAGGCTCATCAATCTGCGTGGCAAATTTCAAACCAAATTTTCGAAATTATGTTTAGAGAAATGTAATAGACCTGTTAGAGATGTTGGTATAGCTAATGCATCTTCAATATTTAAAATAACAAACTGAACAGTATCCATAAGGTGTAGAAGACCATTGGGCAGGTACAAAAGGAGACTAAGAAGAATTCTAAATTCATATGCGACATCGATAGGAACCGATTGAAAGATTCAGAAAAACAATCAAATCGAAAGATTATGTTAACCAGATCAATGAACAACTAAAAATGGATCAATATACTTGGTGAGTGATATACTTGGTAAATGAAATTATTGCAATAGAGAAGTATAAATAATTAAGACCAATTCGGATTATGTGTTTGATATCTGCTATGCTAAGAATCCTTTCTAATATTGTTTTATAAATTCCAAAACTAATAAATATGGTCCGTTTACGAAACATTGACAACATTATAGGTAACGGGTATATTTATTTAATCACATTATACCCAAGAAGGTGCATAATATTGTTTTTTTTTGTTATTTTCTACATGTAATGCAAGTACATCATCCACGCTTTTAACGTAGCTACGTAATCAATTTATTTTAGTATATTTTTTTTAAAAAATTGAAGAAAAATGGGTTTGAAATGAAAAAATTAATTTTCTAAATAAACTAAATTGTACCGGTAACTAAATCTATACAAATAAACTAATTTCATTTAAGTGAGGCTGAGATAAGAATATTTATACCTTATACAACCAGACCAGATACCTTTATTTAGAAACTTGTTTAGTTCTATGTTATAATCTAAATATATATACACATTAAATTTAAATAATATTGTACTTAAAGAGGTCTGTCTGTCTAAGTCATTAAAAGCTTTAATTAATATTTTTGAATTTTAAATTTTATTAGTATATGTATATAGATAGTCTGTATACATGTACATAATAAATGTATGTTTAGTTATTCGATAAAAATGTGATATGAAATGCCAGTGGAAAACAAATTTTAATTTAAATTTAAAGTTTAGTAAAAGTAATAAAATTATAATGAGAGTATATTAGTTAGTCTGGTTGTTTACTCTTTCGAATAGAACGAACATAAAATATTAATTGTTATTATTGAATGTGGATAGTTGGATCGAAGTCTAAACATGATGTACAGTACAGTTCAAAATATTCTTATTTTAAGTTAGGGATTACTTATAAATATTATGTTAACAAGAAAGTTTTCTGATGACGTCATTAGAAATACTATCAGCTTAAAAAATATATTTTGTAAGCTATAAATTAAACAAGAAATTATTAGAATCTGCTGTATTTTTGTAATTGAAAAATAGAAATAAAAAGATATTAAGGTTTAAATAGAAAAGAATATAGGCTTAGAATAGGCAAACTTAGAAGTTTACTTTCAAACTGAATAAAAACTGATAAAACAAATTTTGCATTTACCCTCTATAAACAAAAATTACTGCAGAGGAAATTTCTACTCGCCTGCGCAATTTTTTTGTTCACAGTTGTCAGGTAGAAATGCATATCCATGCGACTCTAAAAACACGAGCTCACTTTCAAGACTTTAGTGACTCAAAAAAGTAATTTTCTACTTACAATACGGCCAGACGTGAAAATTGTACTGATTTCTAACTGTTATATTTTATGCAATTTCAAATTATGATAAATGAAAAATAATGTTAAAGTATATTTTTATTTATTTCATTATTCATTTCATGTACATATACATGAAACGGTAATTCTCTACAAGAGTATACGATAGAACATGTAAATTCATTGTACTTAAACTATATACTTAATCTATGGAAGTTAACAATAAAGCAAGAAAAAAAGTAAAAAAAATTTAAATTTATATAAAATTTTGATTGTAAAATACCTCCTCCTAACAAAAGCGTCTTCTAAACATAACAGCAGACATGACAAACATTATTCCAAATAAAAATGGTCAGCATTAATAAGGGTTACAACTAAAATACATCTAACAAAGCGAGTAGAATTTAGAATTACATAATTCAGAATTTAGAATTACACAGCTGAGAACGTTTGGTAAACAATTCCATAACGCAACGCATAACTAAAAATACTGCTATGACGGAATCTCCTACATCAGCCAGTTTTTTCCATTCAAAGGTCACCCAGTTTAATGTAGTTTCACATGAAGATATTCTGACGTATTTATAAATAGAATTTTTCTGTTAAAGTAAGTGTGTTTATGTTGGTAGATAGTTTTCAATAGTGCAATAAAGTATGACATCTTTAATACCATCAAATCTATACCGTTTTGTCAAAAATCGTGTAATTACCTTAAAATTGCTTTTACCTGGTTTTCAAAATGGCAATAAAATATGACTTTGGAAACATCTTTTTATCAAATCTACGCCGGTTTGTCACCAAGCACGTACAGGCATTAAATATTACTTTACAAAAATAACCATGTACATCGTACGAAGCCATATATGTCCTATTATATATCCTTATTATCTATAAATATTATTGACAAGCATTTAAGGACCTGCGCAGTAGACACCTTTTCATTTTATTTTGCTTCTCTTTAATGAACTCCTAATATATAAATAAATTGTATATAAAACAATAATGCGCACACAGTTGAAATTTTTTTATTCATATGGTTTTATTATTCACCAAATACATTCTGTATATATGTGGGTTCTTGTTAAAATAAAAAACAAACAAATCAGTTATTATTATTACTTGCATGGAACCTATTTGCATTGTACATATATAAAATAAAAACAAAAAAACAAAAATATATCTAAAATAAAATATATAAAAACAACAAAAAAATCACTTGAATTCTTCATTTTTTATCTGTTTAATTAACTGTTTCTAAAGTTTGATTATTTGTAGTAATAATAGAGTTTTTATTAAAATTATGCATATGTAGGTTGTAGGTATATACCTCTTTAATGACAAAATTTTTTATTTTTAGTAGTTTTATCCACTAAATGCCACTTACTATAGTGAATATATCGGAAACGAAACAGTATATGAGGGAGGTGTATTTATATGCCCAAAATAAAACTAACCTCAAAACTTTTTATTAAACATGAGTGGTTTGATCTTTATCGTGAGAAGTCTATGTCAGTACGTAAATTACTGTTTTTTTTTTAAGCTTTACATTTGGATTCAACTTGAATTATAATTACTCAACAGGGGCCCCTAGTATGTATATATTATTATTTGATATATAGTTTCCTGCACATATATGTCAACTCGACGGAACGATTGAATATATATACAAATTGTTGTGATCTATTTAACATAAAATAAATATATTTCGGTACCCACAGTGAAACGCATTAAACATTAAAAATAATTTAAAATAAATAAGGAAAAGCAAGTAAAATATTGTGGACCTAGCAGTATATAAGAACTCAACGGAATATATTCAAATGTAAAATTTACGATATAATAAAGGTACGATAAATTCGTAAAAAAATACGTATTTTTCTTAAATTTGAAATGAAGTTTGAAGGAAAGAAAAAGCTACAATTTATTTTGCTGTCGTCATTTATGGCGGGTTACAAAGCTAGTATTGAAATAATTATCAAATTTTGTTATATGTTATAATATTTTATAGTATCGATTTTGAATATTCTTTTTTGCATCTTCTACATTTTATTTAAACTAATTTAAAAAATTGGTTTCATATTTTCATCTGTACTCAAGAACGGGTAACTAAATTAAAAAAAACTAAAAAATTAAATGTTAAATTGCATATGCAATATAGGTACAAGTACATCATGAAATATGATTCCATCATTTGAAGAAATTCAAGTTTAAAATTATGCATGCATTACAAGAAACTTTTAATTTTTATATTACACAATTCTATGGTTTAATGCTGGTTGGCTCAGTGATATTGGTTTAGATTTGTGACAATTTATTTTGATGTCAAACATGTTCTATTTAAACAAATAATTACATTATTGAAATACCACAATTTTGTTACAAAGTATATAACAAACATTGATACGCGTGTAAATTATATATGTAGGTACATATTTCAGCATATCAGTTGTGAATGAATAAATATGTTGCAATAAATAGTAATTTTGTATTTACTATGTGAAAATTGTTAATTATATTAAATAAATAAATATCACATTATGTATATGATCCTGTCCCCTAATACATTGTGTCCAACAGCAAAAAGTGTTTACATATTCTATCTTATTTATAATAATTACTGTTCATAAATCAGAAGTATGCCATGAAGTAAGCCAACATAAATACAACGAGAACAAGATTGTTTTCGAAGATTTACAAGCCTGCAGTATTTTTAACTATATTTAAGTTCATATAAATCTATCATACTAATATGATGAGAGAGAACATGTTATACAATTTCTGATATGATTTGGAAGGTGATAATATATGTAGGTATCTACGATTATGAGTGGTATTGCCTTTAATTCTGTAATGGAATATCTATTCATTTTTACGATTTTACAGAGTAAAACATAATGTTAAGCATTTGCCCTTTGTTTTCAATTATTCAATTAAATGACATTCAGTGACTGACCGTACAGTGTAAATATTCCAAAATTTGATCACATTTACACTGTACGGTAAACGTTTGTGTGTTTTTGTCTTTCGTCATAAACGCCACTATTTACAAAAGTGCATAATATTCACCATGAGAGCATATTTCCGTGTGCGTAATTATCGTGTGGGAAATTTATATGTGAGCAACTTTTCATATTACGAATTTTCCAGTGGGGTCTTTCTCAGAACCCTTTTTGAAAACGAAAATAATGATATGAAACTACTTTCAGCTACTTCAATAAATAATATTTTTCTTTCATTGGAATACCCCATACCAGTAAAAATATTATGTGCATAATTTGTAATAAAATAATATTAGCTTTTTCATTTTTCTATAGCTAGTTACGTAAATTCTTTAACGTTTACGAGTATGTAGAATAATTGAATATTTTTTAACATAGTAGCATCATACATATATAATGTGCGGAAAAAAGAGCAAATAATTGATTTTAATTTGGTATGCATTAAAAAAATATATTATGTGTATATTATATTAAATATATAATGTAATACGAACTGATGTATTTAAGAGAAAAGTTTATCACAAATTAGCTAGATAACAAATTTATTATCTTTTTATATAATTCAAAACATAATTCAATCGAAATTCAGAAGCCATCTAAAAACCTATTTCATAGAATATATTGTAGGCTCAATAAATATTAAAAGCTCTAAGTTAATACGCTTCGCTAATTTTAATTAATATTTAGATCGATTTCGGTTATTACATATTCATTTCAGTCTTCTAATGATGGAGTAATGACTGAAATTGAAAATATTAATTGAAATTTCTCATGTCATGTAATTTCTTTAATCTGGTGTTGGAGGATATAGTGCGACGTTCCGGTGTGAACACACAGGACACTATATTTTACAAATCGGTGCAGCTCCTGGGTTTCGATGACTCCTGATGACGTCGATATTATCGGAACATCACGACAAGCAGTCATCGAAGTCTTTACACAGATTGAAGAGGAAGCAGGTAAATAGGGTCTTCTCATAAATGAGAATAAAACAAAATATATGTTGTCGACAAATAAAATGTCCTCACAATAGGACACAACATTACTGTCGGTTCATATAATTTTGAGATAGTTCAGGAGTATACCTACCTTGGAAACAACATCAATTCCACCAATAACATCAATGTTGAAGTAAGGCGAAGAATTACCCCGGCAAACCGTTCCGACTTCGGTTCGTCCAAACAACTGGGTTCAAAACTCTTATTTCAAAATACCCAGGCACAATTATACAAAACGCTTATCCTTCCGGTGCTGTTATAGGGTTCTGAATCGTGGACATTACCAAAAGTAAGGAAATATGCACTTTGAGAGAAAAATTTTTCATCGCATTTATCGTTCTGTGTCTGACGAAGGGGTTTGGAGGAGAAGATACATGGCCGAACTATACCAGCTGTTCAACGGCATGAACCTAGCCAAAAAACAAGTCAGAATAAGACGTCTTCATTGGCTAGGATATGTACAGTGTATGGCTGAAAATGCTCCGGCTAGGAAACTCTTCGAATCCAAGCCCCAAGGAATGCGTCATCGAGGGAGGTCGCAACTTTGTCGGAGAGATGAAGTATCGGCAGATATGAAAAAACTTCAAATCGCCAACTGGAGAGATTCCGCTCGTGACCGAAGTCTGTGGAGGACAATTTTGCGTCAGGTCCCGTCCAGGACCTTCAAGTAAGTAAGTATAATATGAAGTACAAAATTAGTTTTGCTGTATATGAGTTATCTTAAAATAACTTTATATTTTGGATTTTGCTTAATAAAACAAAGATTGAATTTCCAAACTATTTTTTTTTCTTATAAATTTAAAAGAAAAGAGCTATACTGTACAAACAGTATTTCAGATTAAAAAATAAAACATTTATTTTGGCGTAGGTGCAAGGATGAGTGAAAAGTGCATAAAAATTGCGTATATAGCTAGTTTTAAGTAAAAGGTTCTTAAAATTTTGATTTGTGTTCCAAAAGACTTTGTTTTTATGTACCTCTAAAATATAGCTTATGAACCATACTGCTACTAAACATTAAAAAAAATAATCGGCTCAATTTTCTTTTATTTCGTCTCAAAAATTTAATTTTCTGCATGTACGACAAAACAATTGGGGGGGGGGACGATATCTCTGAAACTACTATAGCTTAAATAAAGTGGATAAGTGTAATAGACGCAGCACATTTTAAGTCCCCAGAAACAACTACTAACTCCCAATCAACGATTTGGCACATGGAGCAAACTAATATTCAAACGGCGAAGTGTTACCAAAAAAGCCTATTTAAATTTCATTCCAATAAAAGATATTTAAATAGTCATAGAAAATTGACTATATAATTGACTAAATTATGAACTAAATAATAAAGAGCACTCATTCTTTACTAGACTTATTCATTTGTTTTTAAATTTCCCACCAAATATTTGATTGTTTAAAAGGTGAAAGAAAATTAAAAACTAGTACATATAATTAAAACACTGATGGTACCGATTAATTTTTGTTTATTTACTAAACTGTAAAATAAAAGTGTTTTCATCTAAATATAGAATAAAGTACATAGTCGTCAATTAATTCATTAAAATTCTGAAATATTTATCTTTAGAAATCAGAATCAAACAGAACCAATATAATGTACATAATACAGTTATTTCATTTTAAAAATAGAATTCATGCAATTTAATACAATGGAACTTACAATCTATTGAATACAATAGAAAAAAAATCATATTTTCGCTTTTAAAATCAACTTTTATATACATATATGTACATATGTACAAATTTAAAGTGAAAGAATCGCATGCTAAAAAATTAAACAAAAATTTAAAACAACAAAAAAAAAATTTGTTTTCCCCTGAATGGCATTTAAAATATTCATAAATATTTAATTGAAACTAATTATGTTTTATTATTAAATAGTGAAAAAAATAGTTTTTGCAATATATAAAATTCTTTTTAATAAAATTATTTACTTATTAAAAATGAGATGCAATCTTATGTCTACATAATTAAATTACTTTGTGAAATAAAAAATGTACCACTTTAGAGTTTATGAACTGTGTTTGTAGGTGTTATATCAGTGGTGATATTTAACCGATTCTATATGTACCTATTTTGTTATATACTGTCAAATTAATGCTTAGAGTAAGTCAATTACTAGACGAAAGCTTGCTACATTTGATTGTGCAATATATCGTCACCCAGTAGGGTTAGTAAAAAACCGCCACTGTTGATTAGAAATATGTTAAAATGAACCAGATACAACAACAAAATAAAAATCATAAATTAATAATGTCAAGAACTATACTTTAATTAAAAATACTTTAAAAAGTTAGGCCGAACTAAAGTAAATATCAAAGCAAACAAATAGTCTAAGCTATACAGTAATCCCTCTAAGCTATACTTTACTTTCGTAAAGTATATAATTCGTAATACGAATGAAAAATTCACTATTACGAACAAAACTGTGAAAATTACTTTTGCTATAAAAATCTATGGTAGACGAACAGGAACTACGATTCACGATTGCATTGGAGGTAAAGCTTAATGTTTTACGACGGCTCGAAGCAAGTGAGAAAAATAATGAAATAGGAAAAGCTTTAGGTCTCGCTACTTCAACTGTTTCTATAATCAAGAACAAAAAAGATAAAATAAGAAGAAATAGAATCTATTTCAGGTGCTAATTCAGATGAACTATCATCTACTGGCTGAGACACATCAGATTAAGCCACCAAATATAACATTTATAATTAATATTTTTTTCTTAATAGCTATGTAATATCAAATTCTCTTTTTTTATGAATAATGTAATTTTTCTTTTATTTTCTAATCACACTGTTTTAAATGTTTCTAAAAATAGGGTTTCGTTAACGAACATTTTGGGTACGCATCTATGTATTTTTAATACAAACTTATACTAATATGGATCTCGTTTCAACAAATATTTTCAATTTTTGTTTTTCAATGAATTATTTTCAATAGAATACCATTCCAATTTTGGGCTCGCTTTACGAATATTCGATATACGTACACTTTCACAGAACGTATCCTGTTCGTAAATCGGGAGATTTACAGTACCTAAATTATAACGTAATCGTTTTTATTAGTTAAAACACTTTAGTTGTCGATTAAAATAATTAGAATATGTCACGGAGAATTCTAGTACTTAACTCGAATGTGGAAGGGAATGTGAAACAACTCAATTAATCAAAATACAACTGTTACAAGTTTTTTGCATAACAATGAAGCCCTTAACAATTTATCGAGATTTGAAGCTGATTTTAATTAAAAAATAAATTCGTAATTTTAATGAAAAAAAATCATACCGAGACTGTGTAGTCACTCCGACATTTTCATTAAATGGCGGATGGAAATCAATTTCAATGGAATATGGTTTTCTTAAAAGATTTGGATAATATCTTTTATTAATATAATATTATATAATATGATATTTGTATGAAAGATTAACTAATATGTTAAAAGCTCAGCTTCGTAAGGGACGTCAATGAATATTTCACTGTATTTTACATGATTTATTTTATAGCATGTAAATTGTATAGATGTAAGTACATCTGAGCTCTGCAATGAAAAGTAAAATAAAATTAAAATAAAATGTAATATGATATATTGAAATAAATAAACTTAACTTATCTTATACAATGTAAATATGGTAAATATGGCTATACATATTTCTAATAGTAGATATTTATTTCTGCTATATTTAGTTTGTTTTGTTTCAAGCTTTTAACAGCTCGAATTAGCTTTGAATGTTATTTAACAGTCACTCTTTTTTTTCTCAATATAAAATATGTAACGTTTTTGTTGTATAACCTATATTTAGTTGCATATATTATAAATAAAAATGTAGTGTTATATTATTAACATGGTATTGTAAAATATACATTAGTATGTACAAATTTGACCCACCAATAATCAACTGTCATGTCAGTCTGTTCGGCTATATTATACTACTGATAACAGCTACAGTTTAAACCGATATTACTTAGGACGTTTCCGAACCTATCGCATTTGCCCTTGATACTTGCACTAAACTTGTTAAATCCCACTAAATTTTTTTTTTTATTTTCACTTTTAATAAATTTAATTTTCCGATATCTAGTGTACTTGAGACTATACTCTAAAATTTTGACAAAAAATCAAGTGGGATTTGACAGGTTTAGTGCGAGTATCAAGTGCAAGTGCGAGAGGTTCGGAAACGACCTTAATGTACTTCTGAACTATAAATTTTATTTTTGTCTTGTAATCTATTTTTCACGGGTCTACAGCTATAATTTTATTCCAGTTCAGTTATAATTTCATTCCATCAGTACTATTGAAATATAATAAAAATTTTGTAAAAATTACTACGACGTCCAGAACTATATTACAAAATTTCATCTTCTAAGGTAAAGGTGAAATATGGGGATAGAGTCCCTAAATCCACAAAAAGCAAAAACTATAATAATTTTTGCCCCAAAAAATATTGCTTTTATATTCATGCACTTTATTATCTACGATATTGCAATTTTCTACTACATATTTTTACTATAAGGTTTATTTTCGATTAATTTATTTTATCAAATTTCCGGCTTATATAGCTTATCGAAATTTCGCCAGTCAAAACCCCAGCGGGGTTTCATCATTTGAAATGCTTTAGGTAAAATATAAACATTTCGGTATACATTTCATTTTTTCAAAAATATTTACCTAAATCGTTTTTATGCGTAGACGCTCTGTTTGGTACAAAACAGAGAATATCTCCTTTTTTCAGGATTAATCTTACTTCAATTTTATGGATTTTTTTGTGGACTAACTCTGAAATAAGATATTTAGATTTTTTTTAAAGTTAATTTTTGTTACTTCGTGATTACATTTTGTTTTTATAAGTAACAGGGATAAGGTAATGAAATTCAAACTTCATAGTGCGATCGTAAAATTAGCCTTAATTAATTTGACAAAAGTAATTAAAAGAAAACATTTTTATTTTTTAAATTTGTTCGATATCAATGTCTACAGACATTTAATCTTTTCACCATCAAATTATGTTATTCTAGACCAAATTATGTTCTTCTTTTACAAAATTCTAGAACCGTTGTTCAAGCTTTATTCTCTTACAATTGACGGACGGTAATGAAAGAGTTAAATGAAACTATTGTTTTTTTATTTAGTAGCAGGATTAGTTATCAATTTTCTAACTGTAATTATTGTTCATTATTTTGAAATTTACCATCAATTATACAAACGTATTTTTTTCTGTACCAACACGTAAGGAGGTATACTTTTTAGACGACGAAACATGCTTAATTAATATTTTCTTTTAAAGTTTTATAGTTCTTATAATATTATTCATGGGATATTTTTTTTTTTATTCTATTTTATGTTAAATTTTAACACAGTTTTATTTTAGAATATAACTATTATAAGGCTTAATTTAATCAAGTCAACATTTATTTACTCTCATCATGTGTAATTATGTTATTTAATTTTACGTTATTATTGTATTACACTATTGTATTCTAATTAATTTCTTTTCTAATATAAAAGAAAAAAAAACAAAAAAAAAACAAAATCCAATTTGAAACCTGGTAATTGAGAATATTCTTGAATGTTAAAATTTTTGTTTTTCTATTTTTCTAGTTTAATTCCAATTATTTCTTGAGAATTTTCTAAAGATGTGTATAAAAAATCCGTAGGCGCATTCATATTATACTGAATAAACAGTGATAATGCAAATTATTAAATATTTATTTCAATAAGAACGACAATCATGATAATTAATTTGTTGACCCTAATAATTTCAAAATGAAAATATCTAAAAAATAGGGTAACTAAATATGTAATTAAATTTCCTAAAAAATAATATCTTTACTGCTGCATTTAAGAGTAAAAAAGATGTTCACCTCAACCCAATCGTGGTTGTCAGTTATCAGTATTATTTATCCGTATTTATGACAAGTTTCAGAAATTCTGATACGCCCTATCGACTATCGTGATTGTCAAAACTATCAGTTTTTCTGATCGATTGTGAATTAACGTCTCTGATAAATTGGTATCGGGGTGCTTAAAATTTGTCATATTTTCTGATAATTGTCATAATCTGTATCAGTTACAAATAAGTTGTGTGATAAAAATAGAATTTACAAAACAAGCGGAATATAAGGATAATATTAAAATTGTCAAATAAAATTCATTTAGATTAAAAAAACTTTAAGTATAATTTTAAAATAACAAAAAACAAAAAAACTAACTTGAAAATAAAAGAAAATTATTAAAGACTAAAAGAAAAAGACCAGAGGACCAATAAAAATTAGAACGGGATTCAATTAACATTTTTTTCATATGAAACAATTTTTAATTGGTTTTGTTTTGATATGAATTAATTTTATATTTTCTATAAATAGGTGGTGTGTGATATAGCAAATAAAAGACTGATAGTTAGTTTGATTCAACCACAATATTTAATTAGCTAATTTTTAATTTTATTTACATTTGATTTATTTTTTATTTTACAAAACCTCTTTTGTTTACTGAAAAAAAAAAAACAATTTTCAAACTTATTTTATTTCACTTATATTTTTGTCTTTTCTATGAAATTACTTCACTTTATTTTATTCTATTTTATTCTACTTTCACTTCTTTTTTATTTTATTTATATTAGATTAAGAGCCCTATTACGCATCAATCATTCGTCAATCATTCATCCATATATTGTCAATCATTGACCGTTGATTGACCGTTTATTGATGAGAAATGATTGATGGTGGTTCTATTCTCATCAATCATGCCATCAATCATGCAAGCAAAATTCCCATCAAACAGCGAAATTAAAAAAATGGCTTTTTGGGGAATGTTCAAATATTATTTTTTGGGATTGTCAGATAAGGTTATAATATTAATTTGTGATGTAATTCTAAAAAGAATAATTTTTATATTAATTTTAATAATTATAGCAATTATTGTAAAAAAAACGATTGATATATTATTCAAATGTGCAAAAAAATAATTTGTTGTTTTTTATACCCAACATTTATTTTTAAAATGCAATTTAAACTGAAGTCAAAAACATTCCACCAGAAATTATATTTTTAATATTCATATATGTTTCGAAATTATCAATATATGTATTCAGAACACTTCCACAGTGTGTTCTTGCAAAATGTATAAAAAGATTGACGAGTGCATGATTGATGTGTCATCGGTCATCATTCTTTTCATCCATATATTGTCAATATATGGACGAAATGATTGATGAAAAGAATGATGTGTAATAGGCACCTAACACTTTTATTTTTATATTTGATTTCACAAAACTAAACAAAAAATAATTAATTCAATGAATCAGCTGATTTTTGAAATGTCAAATTATCAGTATTCACAATAGTAAATTTTTTTCAGTAAGTTTATCAGTATGTATCAGTATCAGGACCACGATTCCATTTCTAATAAATTTTTTCATCAGTTATCAGTTTACTGATAACTAACAACCACGATTAACCTCGAGTCAAAAGAATGAAATTGATAAAATATTAAACTAACTGTGCCACTATACATGTCAGGTATACAATCAGGTAAAGAGTCACCACAAACTTTTAGGCAATATGGACGGTGGCAAAACATAAATGAAATCCGGGGGTTACTATAAAAATTTGTGTTTTCGAATTCATGCATTTTGTATCCAACAGCGACTATATATAAAAATGATTTAGGTAAATATTCTGGAAAAGGGAGATACATATACTCTATTTTGCGTATTCAACAGCGGCTACAAAATGCACGAAATACCATTTAATCCTTTACCTTTACAATAGGTACTGGGAAATAATACTACGGGCAAATGAAATACATGCATATGACCCCAGTGGGAAATCGAGAAGTGATTAATCACTCAAAATTAGTTCTCGAATTATTTCCAAGGTAATAAGTTACAAAACTAATGGACAAACCATTAGAAGTTGTTGTATATTTTATCTATTAAGAACTAGTTACTTCCACGATTACATTTTTGTAAAAGTAATGCTGAAAGTAAAGCTGTTTTTTCTTTACGAATAACGAATAAAATTATTTTGCTGTTAAATTTTTTTTTTTATGTACTACTAATTTTTTCCACGATTACATTTTCGTAAAAGTATTGCTGAAGGTAATGAGTTTATTTACTGTCGGCGCCAGAAATATGCGTTTCGGGATTTCAATAATAATTTTATAGGCAATTCAAAACAACAGAAAAAGCGAGATGGATTACAATGTTGTAATTCGAAAATCTTTCAAATGGTCGAAGAAAAAAAAGAAACACCGACAAGATCATGATTCTGAATTGTAAAAATCAAACTTAAAACTACTAAGTAAATTCATATCACAATTCATATTAGAAGTGTTAAGTAAAAGTTAACACTATGTTAATTTAAAATTTATTTGATTTTGGTTGAATAAAACTTATTTTTTTCTTAAACTAGAATGAATTATTTAAAAAAAAAAAAAATTAAATATTCCTTTTTTGAACCAGTTCTGTAACTCATTACCCTTTTCAACACTTTTCACTAGTTCAGTAACTAGTTCTCAGTAATGAGTTCAGTAACTAGTTCACAGTAATGACTTTCGTAACTAGTTCCTGTTATTCAGTAACTAGTTCTTAGTAATGCAGGAGGAAGTTATTGCTTGATTCGTAGGACATTGTGTGCAAATTGTAATGCTGGATTTAACTTAAGGTAACCTAAAGTGTAATGTGGTATCTGATTACAGGTAATTAGTTGTGGAATACATGCGATTCAGGTAATTACAGGTAATTACAGGTGGAAGTAGTGCGTAACTAGTCGGATTTCCTACTGGGACTGTACGCTCGCATCAAATCCCCCATTAAACATAATCAAATACTATTTTTTAACATTTTACGTATAATACATAATAGTAATAAAACTCTTGCATAAAATTTTAAAATAATTACAGTTAAGTTATTGAATAAATACTTAAAAAAATAAAAAAAACAATAATATATGTAATTATAACGGCAATTTTATTTAACTAAACAAATACAATACACAATAATAAATAGCCATTAACAATCATTATAAAAATCGAATTCAAGATTCATTCGATCACACCTTTCATGGCCGAATAGTAAAAGTGTATGACTCAAATTTTATACATATAAACATTGTAATACAAATATATCGAAATAAGTGATAACAATTGATAACAATCGAATCTTCATTATTATGTTTAATTATACTACTATCAGAATACATACACATTACACACAATTATTAAATTGTTATTAGTAAGATGATTTTCTCACTGTTCAGTTTACTGGATTGTTATTTATGTCCTTTTGCAACTCCTTATTTTTCATTTTTGAAATTATATATTTTTTATTATCATACATAATGCTGTTATCATAATGTAAAGGTTATTCTCTAATTTATTACATGCATCAAGAATCAGGATATTTTTCAATATTATTCCGATTTTCGATTGTATAGAATAGATTTATGTATTATAATAACAGATTTTTTCACTTTTATTTTCATTATCAGAAATATTTTTAACTCTTAAATAAATTTAAATAAATTATTGTTAAAATTTTAAAATGAAAAAAAACCGTGATTAAAATTTTTTAATATTGAGAATAATTAATTTAGTTAATTAGCACTGTGATGTGAAATAAAATCATACTTCTTCTTATTAAAATGAAATTTTTAATGATACCAAACCTTAAATCAAGAAAACAAAATAAAATAAAAGAGTGTAGTTAAAAAAATGCTCTTTTAAAAATAAAAATAAAATTCTCTTAATTTTTAAGTTTTTCCACTCATTCTTATTTTTAATTTCTCTGT
Source organism: Argyra leucocephala (assembly GCA_963942445.1). NCBI lineage: Eukaryota > Metazoa > Arthropoda > Insecta > Diptera > Dolichopodidae > Argyra > Argyra leucocephala. The sequence goes on along the minus strand of OZ012678.1, from coordinate 40,469,924 downwards.
ACTACAGTGTGTCGTCGTATCCGCATGCCCGTACCGTATCATAATTTTATTTGTATTTGAAATTGTTTCGCAATTTTTTATTTACATTTTCTTCAGAACTGTGGTCGTCGTGTAGTAGTATTGTAGTTTCAATTTCAATTGAAATGTGTCTGGCTATCCCTGTATATACTATACATTCCATATTTGTTTGAAATGCTTAAATTCTTTACTACACGGTACACACACAACACACTATTATTTTCGTGTTCTGTGTTATTTTTTTTGGTTTTTTCAATTTAAATTTAACTTAAACTGAAGTCACTACACTTTATGTAAAAATTTGTAAGTGAGAGGAGAAATCACATGTTCATAAAATTCTGTGAGACCAGCAAAAATAATCTTTTTTTAGAGGAAATGTACACAAAATTTGAACAAATTTGTACAAATTTCTTTAGGGCAAAAGTTATTTAATATAATTTAAGATAATTTTTAGGTTATAAGAGTATTTTTTTATTTTAGAAATTGATTATTAAATTTTCTGAAAATTTTTGAAGAATTATAATTTTCAATTTGTAATTGATAAATTTTTGATAATTTATTTACTTTAATACTTTGATAAAACTTACTCTTTATTTTGATGGAAAATTTCTTCACATTCACATCACAATAATGATGTATAACACAACAACAACAAAATAGACAGTAAATGTTTGCAGAAATAAATTTGCAAAATTTGGAATAATTTACATAACAGACAACATATCCTCTTTTTACTAACTTTTCTTTAGCTTGCATTGTTATTTATTTATTTATTTTATTGGGCAATGTAGGGGTCAAAATAAATTTTTATTTTATATCTGTATTTTGGAGAAATAATTTTAAGCGGTTGTTAGCTGAGTTGGTTAAGGCGTCATGTTAACATCACAAGGTTTGTGAGTTCGATTCTCCTTTGAGTCAAATTATTTGTATTCAACAGCAGCTACAAAGCGTGTTTTAACATAAATTATAAATCTCTCTTAGATTTATCAAATTTTTTTTAAAGAGTATGCAAATAAAAAAATAAATATACTGCACAAATTGTGAAACTTACCATTATTTATTTATGTCATCTACTGGGAAATTAACCCTCACATTATGTTGCTTAAAAACTAAACTTCATGAAATATATTACATGTACATTTAAATATAAATATGTATATATACCTTACAGATTTTTGCTTAAAGCCAAACGTAACTAAAAGTACAAAATACAATTAATTTTGAAAAAAAAAAATTGATAAATTTCTCTTGAAGAATTGCCTACTCCATATAATGAAAATCTATCACGGAGGAACAAGTATTAAATAGACGTTGAGAGTTAACTATATTAGGCTCAGTAAGACCATAATTAGTTCTATGAGATTCGAGATATAAAAATCTGCGAGATCGTATATTGCTCATTGGAGCATTTAAATTATATAAATTTAAAATAGATGAGCAATTTATTCTGGCTGATAAAACATCATATGAAAACATCATCATCTTATAGCGCTCCACCTCTGGGCGAGCTTTGGCCTTAATCACTATGCTCCTCCAAAAAGGTCGATCTTGTACCACTTGTCTCCAATTTGGGATTTGTAGTCATCTGCTTCTTGGTCTTCCTTTACCACGGTTACTATCGGGCTTTCTATTCAGCGCCACTGCTTCTTTTCGACTTACGTGGCCAGCCTATCTTAGTCTTTGAGCCTTTGCAAACCGTACAATGTCCTTACTATCGATCATACTATTATGCTCGTTGTTGCTTCTGATTACAAATTCTCCGTTCTGTAATCTTTTTGGCCCGAGTATTTTTCGGAGAATTTTTCTTTCAAATATGTGCAAGCTATTCTTCATGTCCGCGTTCACAGTCCATATCTCGCACCCATACGTCACTATAAAGTTTTATGTATCTTCATTTTTACCTTATATTAGTTTTGATTGAAGCAACTTTCTGTTTGCATAGTAGCATCTATTTCCGGCCTGAATTCTATTATGAATACAACATTGCATACTATTATCACTTCTTATTGTTGCTCAAAAGGTATGTAAAGCTTGTAACTCCTTAAAAGTTGTACTCTCCGATTGTTATATTCTGATTATTTCTTATTTGTTCATTTCCTGACATTTTTACATATTTTGTTTTGTCTTCGTTGATTTTTAAGCCTACTTTTTTTGTCTCGGTTTCTAGTTGTACAAATACTTATATCTGTAATTTTTTGCCATGATTACTATGTCATCCGCATACGCTACTATTTGGGTTGTCATATTGAATATACTGCCTTCCTTTTCTAATTTTCCTATGGCGTAATGTAGTATTAAGTTAAATAATAGTGCGGATAAGGCATCTCCTTGTCATACTCCCGTTTCTATTTTATTTTCAGGGGTTATTTGGTTTTGTATTACAATTTTAGCTTTTGATTCATGCATTGTCATTATGGCTACGTTTGACAATTTCTGAGGTATTCCTGAGGACTAATTAAATATATAAGTTCTTAAGTGTGTATAGATCAATAAATTGAAGAGAATTTCTTTTAATAAAACCAACCATACGCAATGATTTAGCTAAGATAAAATCAACATGCGGATTAAAAGTGAGTTTATTGTCTAAAATGTTCCCCAAATCCTTCATTTGATTATTAGATCAGCTTTCATATATCAGAGTTATTCAATTCAATATAGTCAAATTCAAAAAAGTTATTAATTCTGTAAAATCTCATAACTTTACATTTGTTAATATTTAAAATGAACCCATTTATAAGACACCATTTAATAAAATTTCTCAAGATCAACTTGAAGTCTGTGCCAGTCATCTAACTTTCAAATGATGATAGCAAACAATTTTGTATCATCAACAAATGACAAGATAGAGTTAACAATATTCAATTCGCAATCATTCATGAACAACAAAAACAATAAGGGTCCCATGTGCTAGAAATGAATGAGATTTTGTATTAGAAATTTTTACTGGAAGTTTACGATCAATTAAGTAAGATTTTATGTTAAATACGACACGCCTTGGTAAATAATGATGTAATACACCGTGATTTGCGGGTGTTAAGGAGGAGATTAGAAGCATAGCGGAAGATACCAGATAGGATTAGCTGCACATCCAAACAGACTGGCAAGCACCTTGTTGGCTACAAGTGATGTAAGTCGCCTTAAGCGTCCTAGCATCTTGCAGCTACCCAATAGACAATAGAACAATTAAATGAGGGCCAAGAAATTCAATGGAGTATAATATTGGGATCATGGATGGTTGACCACTGGTTTATCTCATCCATTAGTCAGTGCAATTTACCTGTATAAATGACATTTTTTTATTTACAAGCTACTGAATGTCTCCTTCAGAGACAGATTGTAATGCTTCATTGGGAAAAAATGACACAAAACTACGATTTATTTTGGAAAGTTATTATTTTAAAGGATATTAGGTAAATCAACTTCATCAACTACATTTTAATTTTTTTTTGTTTCAATATCTTTGAAATAGAACCATCCATAAATTTGTGTCCATGTGGAAACTTCCAAATAAAATTTCCATATTATTATTATTTTATTTTTATTGTCCTAATAGATTTATACAATATTTTTAATTTCATATATTTTAATTCAATATTTTTAAAGGCTTATATTATACTAGAATATTTGCACCTTTGATTTGCACTTATTTAGATTTTAGACTAACCTGACCTGAATTAATTATTTAGAAGAAATTTAATTATAGTAAAGGAAAAAATAGCAAGTAAAATACTTTAATTAATTATTTTTATGCTAATATAAAACCGAATTTAAGCCTAACCAAAAGCTTAACTAACGTCTATTTACTAAAATAAATTTCTATATGTTTTTAGTAAATATTAATGTAAACATTTTCTCTAATCTGGGCCCTTCTTGTTTAAAAACAAAAAAATATTTCATCGAAAAATATATTTTATATTCATGAAAAGAACATAAGAATGATATTATTACAATATGCATATGATATACATTCATGTGCATTTTAGGAAACGTTGTGTGTGGTGCTATGCTGTTCTCTGGCACTTATTATGGTAGTCGAATGAAATTGAATGGAATTGGATTATTATAATACTACTCAAAATATACATTTCTACATTTTATACAAAATAAGCAATACGCAATAACGAATATATAGTTTTCCATTTGCATAATATTAAAATTTTCTACAATAATAAGAGAATGATATACACGTACCCAACCCAAGTGTGTACAAGAAAGAGTATATTAATAAATAAAAGTGAGAAAAAAACAAAAATAGTTTTCTGAAAATTACAAAAAATAAATTTTTTATCTGCTTTTCTTTTAGGATTTAGTAAATTTAGTTTTAGTATCACATAAACCGTGCTCTAGTATTATGATGAGTGGTGTAGTCACATAGTGTTGTTTTGTAAAAAAAAAATTATATTACCTCATAGTATTAAAATATTTATAAAGTTTTTTTGTTTTTTTAAATATTTGTATTAAAATTTTTATACTTTTTATAGACATTTTTAATAATACATATATATGTTATATGTTTTTCAAATACAATTTATTTAAAATATTTAATATATACATTTTATGAAATTTTAAATTTTGAAATCAAAATGCCTGGTGAGTTTTATTAATCGATATTCTCAGACAAACTGAGATCAATAATAGTAAAAAATTTATTTTAAAATTAGTGAATAACGTTTAAAGTAGTTTAATTAAAATGAATACCTAAACAGTTCAGTGCAAAAATAAAATAAAAAATATTTTTAAAATTAAGTATAATAATAAATAAAAACAAAATTAAAAATTTAATGTTTTTTTTATAACAAAACACTATGAGATTTTTATTACCGGCATCCTAAAGCATATTTGTTTATCATACACAAATAAATAGTTAATATATGTATATGCCAAGTTTTTCTGTGTTGGTAAATTTGAAATGAAAATATAAAAGTCCTTTTCCAATATACCGTCCCTTTACCTATTCTGTGTATGTTTATGATTTATGTTTTACTACTGTTTATATAATCCTTACAAAAATATTTTTTTACAAAATAACAAAAAAACAAAAAAACAAAAAAGAAAGAGAAACTATACTGTGTAGTGTATTGTGTAATGTGTATATTTTTGTTGTATTGTGTAATTTAAAAGAGAATTGTGAAATATAAATAAATTAGCCGGGCAGCCGGCTCAGTTATATTATTTTACTTGTCGACTGATTACTTTTTAAATGAACTCACTACTCTATGTTCACTGTCTGTAGCAAAATTGGTTTGTTCAAACATTGAGTAAATATTAATATTATATTTCAATAATAGTTGAGGAAAAATACTCAACTTCATAGTTTATTAAATATTTACTCATTTTTCCTCAACTATGAAGTACGAAGTAGAGTTTCATATTGATAAATTTTCTTGCAATATTTTCTGTTATATTTTGTTTACTGAAACTAAAAACTTTATTTTATAAAATTGCTTGTATTCGAACAAACCAACTAACGTTTTTAATTTCAATTCATAATTTGTGTTTTTTTTAATAAATGTTTAGATAATTATTCTTATCTTATATTTATTAAATTAAGTAAATACATACATACATAGCTTTATGTTATTATTTTTATTTCAATCTATTTACTCTATACGGTGCAAAGTACTTTTAATTAGTTTTTAAGATAAAAAAACTTATGATTAAGAAATTCAAGTCACCAGGTTTGAAATACAAACATTCCCCTAAATTTATAAGATTAAAAAAAGTTTAATCAAAATATTAGTGACAAATGATTTCACCATATTATGTTGGGACAGAAAAAAGTCAAATATTCTATTGAAATGTATATTTGTATTTAATTCTTTCAAAGTATTTGATAAAATTATTAACTCTCTCCCAAATATTTTGTGTTCAGTGGTCTTTACTTTTATGAATATAGAAAAATATTTTTATGGAAATTCAAGTGAAAAACCAAGAACATGCTTTCAGTTCTGTGAACAAAATTTACAGTTCAGTGAAAATATCATGATTTCCATTTGATTTTTGAGTGGGTTGTAAAAATTCAGTATGCTACATTCCGTCTTAACATAATTTGTGTAAGTCACCGATTAATGGAATCGTAAAAATAGGATAGAAGATATTATGTGCTTCTAATATTTTTATATAAGTCTCTAAAATAGCCCGTTCATAAATGTATGATTATGTTAAAAAAAGAAAAATGAAATCGAAAATAAGTGTAAGTAAAGAACATAGAATAAAAAGAAGTCTCATACCATACAAATTTTTAAAATAATATTTTTATATAGGGGGTCGTTACATTACAACCCGATCTCTCATTTTATTTTCAAAACAACCGGCTCTTTAAAATAATAATTTTTGCTCTTCAAATCTTATACAAATTAACTATTTACGAATATGATATGAATATACATAGCTACATACCTAAATAATAATAAAATATCAGAAATTCAGAATATCAATATAGGTACAATACGTACAATTATTGAAATGAGTATGTTGTTAAACATATAATAATAACCGAATCTAAAAAAAAAATGTAAAAATAATAATAATAAAAGAATAAAATATATTAGGTATGCATTACAAATCGTGAACTATCTACGGAATACCGTTTTGTTTTTTTTTCTCAAAACTTCGTTGAAATTTAATCTTATTATTTTAATTTTTGAAAAAGTAAAAACAGGCGACAATTCATTTTTGCTAGATTGTTTGTTTGTTTGTTCGTTTGTTCATTATACGATTGATAAATACAAACAGACAAAACTAACAAAATCAAAAAATATATTATTTACTAAAAATTTATTAATATACCTATCTACTTTTCAGTATACTTTTCAATACAAATAAAAATCCATATAGAGAAATAATGCAGGTGCATAAATTCATTGCAGATCGTATGTGTTTGAATATTTTTTTATTTTTCTTATTTTGAACCTTAATTTGAAAAAATATTGAAATATATCTACATGATGGTATAAGTTAGGGCTGCAGATGCTAAAAAATTGGCAATTATAGGTGTAAGGCTGGTAAGGGTGGAAAATGTTTGTTTATTTTATATATAAAATAAACGATTTATTCTGTGTAGTATGTAGTGTAGGTCTAACACAATCAATGTTCATTAACAATATTTTTTGTCATTAAACACCTACCCTATATAAAGTACACAAAATAATGATTTTAATCATTCCGTGATGTTTTCAACAAAGAGCTTATTAAATAAAGCCGCTTCTGTGCTCTTCACAAGGGATCTCCTAATTTTATTTTCATTATTTTAAAAAGAAACATATTTAAATTAAAAAGAAATCTGTTTGAATCAAACAAATTCATACTTGAGGATATTTTGAACCTAAATCTGTTTAAAACAACAATATTTCTGGTCAATAAATTCTTCTTTGTTAAACAAGTTTCATTTTGAATCAAACATAAATCTATTTAAATAATTTAATTTAATTTTTGTAAACAGAAGAGTCTTTAAATTAAATAGAAACATGTTAAATAATACTTTACATATGATTTATTTTAAACAGAACCGTATTTGAAATCAATGAAAATCTGTTACAATATTTTATTTTAATTACTTCGAACAGAACCGTTTTTGCATTAAATAAAAATCAGTTAGAATTAATCAAATATATGTTTGACAACATGTTTAACATGAATTTGTTTAAAACAAACATATTTTCTTTCAAAAGGAACATGTTTCTATTTAAAAAAATTATAACAAGACCATGTTTAAACACGAAAAAATTAAACTGATTTCTATTTAATATTTTCATTGTTTATTTCGCTCAGTGTATTTTTATTTTTATTTTATTTTATTCATTTTATTTCGTACATATACATGAGACGGTAAGTCTCTATAGGAGTATATAAAGTATAATGTGTATCATTATATATTTATATATAGTATGTATAACACTTAGAAGGAATACTTTTTTAAGCAAATTTGGATTCTACGTCAAAAAATATTTCCCATTTGAAAATCTCGATTTCGCCCAATTTCAGCGATTTTCGGTCTTGAAAAACCCTTTTCCGGTCCTTCCCGGAAGTTTAAAATATCAGCAATCAATAGAGCACACTCGATTTAGTTAATATATTTTTTATTAAATTTTAAAATAACGGCTCCTTCTCCTCTTAAAAAGCTTATACGCATGCTCTGGAACACCCGGTATACATAAAATTAACTTTTCACGATATAACATAACATGCTTTATTTTTTCTTAGATTTATTTTATGTTTGCTATTTCGGTCTCTGTTTCTACGAATTTTATGTTTTCTTCAACTTTGATTGATTTAAATTTGAAAATTTAATTTTAGAATCTATAATTATAATAGACATGCATTTAACGATCTGCGCAGTAGATTTCTTTTCATTTTCTCCTTAATGAACTCTTAATATGTAAATAAGTTGTATAAATGGGCATACGGGTTGAAACAATTTCTATTTTGTTTTATAATATTCAAACTTTTATATAAAATATATCCCTTTTGTGCCATTCAACATCTTATTATTTTTATACATAATCAAAGGAAATTTATTCTATTATTTTTTTTAAGTAACTCTCTCAAATTATTGTTTCCTATATTTTAGTCATTTGTAGTAATCATATAGTTTTGGTTAAAAATATGTATAACGTTACAAAAATATTTTATTTTTAGTAATTTTATCCAGTATATGTGGGAGGTGTATTAAAGTGTCCAAAATAAAGCTAACCTCAAAACTTTTTATTATACATGAGTGGTTTGTTATTTATCGTGAGATGTCAGTACGTAAATTACTGTTCTTTTCAAAACTTTAAATTTGGCTTCAACTTGAATTATAATTACTCAACAGGGACCCCTAGTATTATTTAAATTTGAAATATCTACTACTTAAAAAGTTAATAGCAAAATTAATTTAGAAATTTTTTTAAATATTTTATTTTAGGTGTCTTATCATCCGAAAATTCTCGTCTTACAATTGCTGTTGCCGCTGGTATAGGATTAGTAACAGCTGCTACTGCAGCAGCATATTGGTATCGTAAAAAATATTTGGATACTCCACCAACAATATGGCGAAAAGTTGGTGAAGTAACTGATTTAATAGTTTATCCAATAAAATCATGTGGAGCAATAAGGGTTTCTGAATTTTCTTGTTCAAAACTAGGTCCGATAGATGGCTATTTAAGAGATAGGTTTGTTATTATTTGTCTGTTATTATTTAAATATCTTTTATTAATTAATATTTAATTTTAGAATTTTTATGATTGTAACAAAATCTGGAGAATTTACAACAGCTCGCACATATCCGAAATTAGTTTTAATACAACCAAAAATTGAAAAAAATAGCATAAAAATGAAATTATCTGCACCCGGAATGATTGATATTGAAATTAATATTGAAAAATTGTATAAAAAAACTCTTCATAAATATGTAGTTTGGGGACAATCTATTGATGCTGTTGATTGTGGTGATGATGTATCAAAATGGATATCACGTTTTGTATTGGGTGAGGATTCTGGACTTAGATTAGTTTTCTATCCAAAAGATATCACAAATCGAGAAATTCGTGAGAAAAATAAGAGTTTTGATAATTTAAAAGTAGAAGACTCAGTAAGATTGAAAAAAATAAAAATTTAAGTAAAAAAAAAAAACAAATATATTTTTTTGTAATACATTTTAGGGAGCTTTCCACGATGCATCTAGTTTTATGCTATTCAATGAAAGTTCTCTAAATGATTTGAATACTAGATTAAATGATCCAGCTATGGTGTTAAATTTTCGACCAAATATTGTTGTTAGAGGTGCATTAGCATATGAAGAAGATTATTGGAATTGGATAAAAATTGGAAATAATATTATTTTTAAAAATGTTAAACCATGTACTAGGTATTTGTTTTCTTCAATTATATATAATATTATGTGTATAAAATTAATTATAAATATTTTTTTTTTTTTGTAGATGTATATTTACAAATATTCATCCAGAAACTGGATTAAGAAGTCCCGATGACAATCCTTTAAAGACATTAAAAACTTACCGTAAGTTGTCAAATGCTGGTGAAAGTCCTGTATTAGGAATACATTTAGGTTTAAGATCATCCGAAGGTAAAATATTTTTAGGTGATCCAGTGTACGTTGAATGTTAAATCATATTATTCAAATTGATTTTGAAAATTGATGTGAAATTTATTTTGTACATACATTCATACATTTGATTGATTATAAATTATGATATTTTTACTTAATTATTCCAAAATATATAATAATATTTACAAAAAAAAAAAAAATAAAGTCGTTTGTTTGATTGCAATTAGAGTAAAGTACATACATTAAAAATGTTGTACTATAAAACGATAAGGTACGATAAAACTTTTATTTTTTTTTATATAATTCCAAGTCTATGGGATGAACACCCTAACTGCTTTTAAACAGAGATTTGGAATACACAATCACATACAATAGCTTTTTCTGTAGAATTTTTGTGGTATAGTGGTATAAACTAATTTAAATGTGGATAACTATATCTATTGTAAAGTACTTCATTTTATTTTTAGTGATAACCAAAACTCTCAACTATCATTTATTTTAATCCAATGATAAAGGGCACTAGACCAGGTCGAAAAATCCAGAAAACATTTTTTGGCTTCGTCGGGAATCGAACCTGGCACCTTTCGGTTGAAAGAGAGGCGCTCTACCTACTGCACCACCCAGCGTGTGAATTTAATTGAATTGAATTAAAATTCTGGAATGTCCCGAAATTGCATTAAATTTGTATTATTATACTACTAAACAATTATTATGACTTTTCTGAGATAATAAACGTTATTCATAAAAACAATACTGTTTAATAACAACATTTTAAGTTTGAGCAATTATTACACGAAAACGGTAAGTCTGTTATACCCATTAAAAAAAATTTCTGTTAAGATGGGGTTTAGTTGGTAAACATTTTGAGTGTGATAATATTTTATTGGTTCTAAATAGGTGAATAGCTTGTTGAGTTTTTTACACAAAGAAATATTGTTAAACCGTCAAAATCATCTTTTATTCGTCTTTTATATACTTTTACTCAAAAAATTGTTAAAAAAGTACATGTAGTCGGTATAAACCAACTTTTAAAAATAAATTTCATCAAAGTATAATATTCCTATAGTGTTTAATATATCTAGTGAGAAAATATCCCAATGTTAGAGATAAATATCTCCAGTAAATGATATCTAGTGTAGTTGTAGTTTAATTTTAAATTTGTAAAAATAAACCCAATTCCCCGGCTAGAACAATTGTTTTTACTAAAATACCTACTCCAAGGAATAATCCCTCAAAGAAAATTTCCACTTAACGGAAACCACGGACGGAAAGTTTATGCTTTTACAAAAAAACATTGTACGAACTGAAAAATTAAAAGTCAAATTTTACTTGTCGAAAAATTTATTGGAATATTTTGAAATTTTTCATTTTTTTTTTTTTACAAAATATTTTTATTAATTATTTTTTTTTTTATCTCTTAAAATATCAAATCGTATTTATACATACATATACACATAGTTAACATACCTTCCAAACAAGGATCAACTTTTTTTATATTTTTAGTTTATTTTTTTTTTTTGTATATTTTTCTGTTACAATTTTATTAAAAAAATCTTTGACTACCATTTTTTTTCATTTTTTTGTTATTTTTATTAAAATTTCTTAAAAATTAATTTGTTTTTTATGCTGTTACATTTTCATTTCATTTATTTTTAATTTATAAAAAAAAAAAATGTAAATTAATCAATTTTAAAGAAAATTTTTTGAATATTATACACTTTTATATTTATTAACTTGCCAGCGTCTATTTATTAATTTACTAATCTATTTTTTTAGTTTTTATTCTGTATATTTGAATATTTTTTATACAAAAACTTGTAAAATATGAATAGAGTTTATTTTTATAAATTAATGGCGATAATTATTTGCATTTTACTGTGCGTGTTAAGTAAATTATTATTATATATAATATAATGTTCATTCACACCAGTAAACTAAAAGGTTTATTGTGTGTGTGTTACAATTCAAATTATGGAATTAAATTTAAAACTGAATAAGAAATTTAAATTTATACTTGGAAGTTATTTGTAAATATAGAATTTAATATTTATAAAATAAATTTGACTTTGAAATCAAACTGAATTATCAATTATTATTACTACTACATAAACGTTAAACATTCTATTCATTTAAATATAAAAAAGATTTCAGAATATATTTTTTTAATAATGCGCAAATTATTTTTCTATTATTAAAATTGATTATTTTATTCTTTTTTTTTATAAATTTAAAATATATAATTTTAAAATATTTTTACTTTATTTTAACAACGAAAACACTAATTACCTAATATAATGTAAATATAACATAAAAAAACACCACAGTCATATATTCTATGTAAATAAAAAAAAAAAAAAACACAAAATAATAAAGAATTGTAGAAAAATAATATAAGTATATATAAACATTAAAAAATATTAAATTTGAAATATTATTTTACAAAAGTTTTTTGTTTTTAAAGGCAAGAAATTCATAATATTAAAAAAAAAAATTGATAAATTATAATTAAATTGAAAGAAACATTTTTAAGAGTATTACAGAGTAAAATACTTAATGATATAAAGTAATCTTAAATAAATTAAAAATTTAAGTACACATAATAGAAATTTATCCATAATATTTCAAATGAATTGAAGCAAATTATACTAAAATTTAAATGCTTTTAATTAAAAGAAAAAACGAACTAAAAAAAAAATCTTCAAATATTCGTTAAAAAAAAAAATTGTTAAATATATCAAACATTATAAAGCAGTTTTATTAAAAATATGTATATATAAATTATAATATAATATATTATTTTTTATTCGTTCGCAGTAGTAGAAATAAACAACTATTTACACCTTAGTATCTTATTGAATTTATTATTTAATAATATTTTATTTTATATTATTATTATTATTTTTTTGCTACCTATTTAAAATTGCATAATATACATACATTAAAATATATTTTATATAAGGAACAAAAGGAAAAAAGTATATATATATATATATACATTATATACATATATATATATATATATATATAGTGAAATGTTCAAATAGCAAAAGTAAATATTATAGAAAATTAAAATAAAATATAAAATGTTAGTAATTAGAATTACATATTTTTTTTGCTAAAGATTAAACAAACTAGATAATTATTTAATTTTTTTTCACTGCAAAATAATTCACACGATAAATATTTTAAATTTTATTTTCTATTTCTTAAATATAATAGTATAATGGAAAAGAAAAATTAATATATTATCGCAGAGTTATCGGCTGGAAGAACCACGAATTTTAGGCCATTCTATAATGTTGGCGTGGACTTCACCGTCAAACTATTTTGAATATACAAAAACTAATGTAAAACCAACTTCTATAATGTGAAATTTTGACGGTACCTAGATGTCAAATATTTTTAAAATTAAATTTGAGTAATATTCAAAGTTGAAAGCTGATCTATTATAGAATGTATAGAACTGAAATTTTTCTTTTATTTAAATGTATTCAATTGTCAATTGTTACTTTTTAGGTGGTTTATTGTTTTTGTTTTTATACTGATATATAATTTAACGACCACCCGCCCAGCATTGGAAATTAAATTAACAAAAAATACTGGCGGTTTAACTTTTTTAAGAATTAAAGAAAAATTAAAGAATTCACTAATTATTACTAATATAATATTATTAGTAATTATATTAGTAATTATATACAATTTCTATATATCCGTATTAGCCGTATATATCATAAGCCGTATCCATCGAAATTTTGCAGTGAAATTTTTTTTTTTTTATTACTATGTTTCAGTGTGTATTCATTTACAGCTACAATATGATTTTTGATATTGTACAGATTTACAGCTACAATATGATTTTTAATATTGTATTGTAGTTGAATTATTATGTTGATTTGTTGTTTTTTTTTTATAAATTAATTTCTAAACACATAAATTTGTTAATTTTTTTTTTCATTTTCTACATTTTCTAAACATCAATTTTTTGTTTTGTCTTTTTTTTATTTTTGTATAAAAATTTATAAAAAAAAAATAAATATGAAACTATATGAAATCAAAAAAATTGTTGATTTAATAAAGATGAAGAAATTTTTTTAATAAAAATTTATTTATTATTCGAAATTCTGCTATATCTTCTTCGGCGAAAGCAAATATTTATAAAATTTGAAAAATTTTTTTATAAATTGAGTACTTTTTTGAAAAGATTTTTTATTTTTAAAATGAAGAAATTTATTTTCTTTTTGAGTATTAATTTAAATTAATGCTGTAATAAGTCTTGCTTTAAAGTTGACTAATCTTTCACTGGTAGCGGCAACACGCTAAAATTAAAAAAAAAAAAATTGATTAAAATATTTACAAATAAAAAAAAACAAATTAAATAAACAAGAAGTTATTGGAATAATATAATTAAAAAAAAAAAGAATTTGTTCTTTATAAAAAAATAAGTAGAACGAAGAGCAGAAAATGGGATCATGGCATATCTCATGATTATTGGGCTTGTAAAACGACCATTGTCAGTAGAAAAATGATGTATTTAAAGAGCACGCAAGATCAAAAATTTTTATATACTAGAAAATATAGACAAAGTAATAAAAAACGAACTACTGGGTCTATTGAAAAAAGTTTGTCCCGCCCGTTGAACTTATTATATATATTTATTATCTGTATTTTTTTGGTGTTCTATATGGCAAACTTTTGTATTAAAACCAGCAACATAAGTCACTACCGATAAAACCAACATCATAAGCCGCATCAAATCATTGTCTCCAATAACATGTTTAAATGTTTGATATTTAATATATAATATATATATTTATATATATATATATAACAAAAAAAAGTAACTGATAAGGAAAACAAGTAATTTTATTATTATTTGTGGTAAATCAAAAAATTATTTTATGAAAAATATCCAAATTAATTTTAATTTGAATCTTATAAAACATACATTCAATTTTAATCCTTAAAATTCCATTAAAAAAAATTTAATATTCAAATAGAACTAAAAATTAGAAAAGGTCAGTGGTACTAACTGTCAGGAAAAAAATGAAATATGAGTAAATAATTATTTGACGTGGATCGTTTTTTTTTGCTGTCCTGCACAGCTGATGCATATAAAACATCATCAAAACATATAATTGTATAATGATGTATAGGCAATTACTCTAAAAGCTCTGATTTCATCTTATTGATCAAATGTGAGAAAAAAGTGAAATAATATGTCACTGTTTGAATGGTTTAAATTGAATTGAGTTGAATTTAAAATACAAAAAAGATCCGCTTTTTTGTAATAGAGTAGTATACATAAGATTAAAATTTCAGATATAGAGAGTATAAGCATTGAGTAAATATATTATATCTATTCAATGATATAAAAGAAAATGTATAATACGACTCTTAACACCAATGAATTATGTACACTATCTAGATAGTCAGATAACAAAAGTATTATGGAAATTGATATATTCTGCTATACCATGACAGTTAGAAACATGTACTCGTACTGATTAAAAAAAATTGTTTTGTTTTTAAATTATCGATTGCAATAAAATAAAAAAATTTAATTAAAATATAATCAAAAAAAAATTACCAATATCAAATCTTGAATGAGATTAGCTAGACCACGATTTGCCAATACAACTAATCTTGTAACAGGTCCGGGAATACCTTCAGTATAACCATTATTAGCATCAGGTTTTGGTTCACCATCTTCATCGGAATCTGTATCATCTGAAGCATCATTAGTACGTTGATCACCACCTTGTGATTGAACACTACCGGAGAACAGCTGTTATAATATGATGGAAAGGAAAATAAATAAAATAAAATAAAATTCATAAATTGATGATGAACTTAAAATTAAAATTAATAATATTAAAAAGTAGCACATTTTTATTTTACAAAGCTTTTTGTGTGTGAGTATGTGTATACATAATATTATATGTATATTCCTCAATTTATTCAATATATTAGATTGTTTTTAAATTATAATAATAAATTTTATTTTGAGATGACTTACCCGAAAAAAGTATTTAATAAAATCTAAAATAAAATAACCTTAAACTGATCTAATTATTAGGTAAATTGATTCGTAAAAAATGGATTTTAAATATAATCGAACTATGCACATATATTAGAAAATAATGTAATTATTTATATTATGTACAAATATATTATTAGGATATTTTACAAAATGTATATTGTACATATTAAGGATAATTTATATAATACATAAAATAATAACGGTAAAATTCATATGTATTTTAATGAAATAATTTTATTAAAATTTTTATTTTTACTATCCTTCAGAAATTTTTAATTTTTTACGAGAGAAAATAAAAATGCAGGAAAATAAAATCGTTGGGAAATATGAATTTTCCTTGAACTACCAGTCATATAAATACAATTACGACCTATATATGATTTTTATTGACTTCAGCAGACATATTGTATTAGAAAGGGCTTATGGAGCACAAATTTGTTACATAATTTTTCATGTAGGGTGTACCTACTAAAATTATTAAATATGTACAACCATTGATTAATAATACTATATTACTATAGTATTCTTAATCAATGGTACAACTAAATTAACTTACTTAACTTAACTGTGATATGAATAATAAAAAATTAAATATTCTAATTTTATTTCAAATTTTTAAATATTATTTTTAAGTTAATTATATTTTATATATTAAAAATATATAATATGTACATTCAATTTTTTAGAATACATATATATATATATATATATATATAATATGAACATATATTACAAATTTTTGAACATATAACATATATTATAATATATCCATTATCCTTACAATCCTTTAATTTGTAGTATATATGTTTATTAAATTTCTAGTTATATGTATATTGTATGTAGTAAAAAATTGTATTTATTCCTCTTAAGGGTACAAATAAAAAGTGTGTATTTGTGTTGTCACTGTCACAAGTCGTTATCCTTTTCATATAAATTAAGTAATGTTGAAGTTAGTATTTTCGTTTACCAATATTTTGTATTAAAACCATTCTGTGTCTGTCTGTCTCTTGAATATAACAAATTTTATTTTATTTTTTTTTTTTACAAAAACAAATTATTTTATAACCTTCAAAATTTTTATTTTTATTTGAATTTTTGTACAAGGAATTATCATAACCAATTCCATCCATTAATCGATTTATAAAATTTATTTTAATTAATAAAAAAATTTTAATCGAAATTTAAAAATTATTGTTTACCCCTGAATTTGCTAATCTTGTCTTTTGGTTTGAATTTTTTATATAATCATCATTTGGATGTAAAGGTTTGTATGAATTTGTATTTAAATTGTAATTATTATTTTTATTATTATGATTATTATTATATTGATCGTCAAATTCATGATTTTTATTAAATTTAAATCTATAAGAGTTTTCCACTTCATATTCATTGTCATCTGAGATCCTTTGATTGTCATTTTTTCCTTTAATTGTTTTGTAAGCTCTGTTTACTCTTTGTCCAGCATTTGTTGTTTTGTTCTAGTAGTTGTATTGTATATGTACATTAAATGTAAGTTTTGTAAATTAGTTGTAAAATAAAATATAATATATTTTATTGTTTGGGAATAGTCACTAAATGTATATATAAACTGGGTGTTATAATTTCTCACAGAAGGGTATAATGTGGTCTAATTTAATCATCTAAAGTTAATTAATAAGTAAAATAAATTCAAGACTTTAAAAATTTGCAAAGAATTTACTTCATCGCTCGAAAAATAAATTAGTCTTAATCTTAAGATTGAATAGCCTGTGGGCTCTAGATGACATATTTTAAAATGATAATAAATTAAAAACTACTAATTTCTATCGATTTTAGTTATTACATTATTATCAGAAGATACCATTAGATGGTGTAATAATCGAAATTGGTACATACTCGTATGTATAGTTAATAAAAACCCAATACTTTTTATTTATTTATTTTAAACTTAAAAATGTTGACGAATTCGATATCACCTACCCTTCTGTCAAATAATATAGTTGTAATGTAACACCCTGTCTATTGTCAATTTTATTTAAAATTCTATTTAATAATTATAAAATTGAATTAAAAATTAGTTAATACGTTTTTGTATATGTTGTCCTTTTTGTTCAAATAATTTCAGTTGTCGTTAGTTAATTACAATTTCAAAATTATCATCTAATTCAGTTCAGCTCTGAGTGCTTTATTTTTATAAATTAATTGAAATGTTTTTTGTCAAACTTCTATTATTTATGCTTAATTATTTTTAAATTTATTCATTCCTGATAAACGTATCTATATTTTTAAAAGTAATGCCCATATTATGTTTATCTATAGTCAATGAACAGTTTTCAATGTTTCAATTCATAATTCAATGGCTTCAGGACAAAAGTAAATATTTAAGTTTAATCCACTAATCCACTAATCCATTTTATTGAAACTTCAATCAAATAAAGTATTTTCATCCAAATTGGAAAATTGATCTTTTGGTAAAGTTATAAGATTTAATGAGGAGATTTTTCATGGTAGTGATTTTAATGTTAAATGCGGTAAAAATTTTTTTCTCGATTTCTAATTATGGTATTTTTGCCATAAAGCCATCGAATTTTGTTCATTTGTTTATTTATATAGATGTAAATAATTGAACATATTGTGATATGGGACTTATGATGCAACCGCGTGACAAATTTAATATTTCATCCTCAACGTATGCAATTTTAATCGCATTCCTAAAGATACCAAAAAATTAGAACGTTTATCACAATACGACATACGTTTGTACGTTTGCGTCCTCCGTAATAAGCTACATTGTCACAATCATTGTCTATACTTTTGGATTTTACAATAAAAATGTTTAATAGATTTTACAAAATAATAAAAAGTTAACGGCTAAAAGTTCATCATTCATGATACTGAAATTTTGTATGATTGTCATGAATCCAATTCAAAAATCAAGAGAAAATGTATTAAAATTTGTAATCTAATTATATAGATGTAACGATAATTTAAATACGTCATCATTAAGGTAATTAAATAGTATTATTTATATTTTTAAATTTAAATAAGTGTGTACTATATTGTTTAAATATGTTAAATGAATTACCTAAATCGATTTTAATTTACTTACATTTTTTTTTTTAGCTACAATCAAAATAAGCGATACGAATATATTTTAATAATTCAATTAAATTCTATGTGATTCTGTGACAGAAGTTAAAGTACAATGATTCATGTATTCTTCTTTAATGTTATTAACATTATTTAATTTTATTTTTAGAAAAAATAATTTTATAATTTTTATTATTTTAATATTTTTCCGAATTCATTCATTAATCGAAAATTGTACCGACCGTTAGATTGAAATGATTCAACAAAATATCATTAATTTATTTTCAAATTGGTAATTATTAAAAACCAAGAACTATATCAGTAATTGAATATTGAAGTTGTCAAAAATGTTTTCACTAAATCCCAGATTTCGTATTTCATATCAGTTATTTTGATTTTAGCCTTAAATTAAATTTATCGAAATAAAATTTGTTATACACTGTATACTTACTCTGATAATATCGAAAAGGAAATTTCCGGAACCAGCACTACCTCCAGCACCACCTCCGCCTCCACCAAATAATCTAAAAACAAAATTAAATAAAATTAAATTATGAAAAAAAAAATATTGGAAAAATTTCAAACATGTAAACATGTAATACGAACCCTTGTCTCTTATTACGATCATCACCATCGACATCATCTAATGAATCCAAACTTAATTCATCAATGGCTGGTGCTTTTGATTCCGATGCTTCTTGATCCTTATTTATACTTGGTATATCATTAACAGCTTCATTATTAATGCTATTTGCTAAGGAATTTTCGTTAAGATTTGTTTGTCTTGCAACACGAATTGTTTCTTCTAATTGTTGATTAATAGCATTCAAATCAAGTGAATTTTCGCCACCAGTTAACTGTTTTGGTGTTTTTTTTATTTTGTTTTGTTTTTTTACGATTGAAATAAGAGAACGATGTAAAACAGGATACAAATTATTTTAATTAAAATTTTTCCGTTAATATTTATTTTTTATATTTTTAATAATTAATTTTTTATTAACTCGCATTTTTATTTCAATTTTTCGTTGTTCACAATTTTTTTTTTTTTTTTTTTTGTTTTGGCAAATTGATGTTCAGTTCGTTTGATGTTTTTGCATTTTGTGTAATTGGTTGAATTTGTTTTTTTTTTTTGTTTTTTTTTTTTTTTCATTAAATGTTTGATGTTGTAAGAATGCATTGCATAACAATGTTTTATGTATAAAATAAATGTGATTGTGTGTATGTGTGTGTGTGTAAAAAAGTTTTTTGATTTGAAGTAGAGTAGAAACATAATTTCAAAAATATATATGTATACAAGATATCAAAAATACAAAAATAAATAGAAAGAAGAAAAGAGAAAGAAAAAGGAAAAAGCATGAGTTTATGATTTTTGTTTTGTATAAAATTCTTATTGTTTTTTAGTAATAAAGTAAATAAATTTTTTATTACATAAATATTTTTTAATTAATTGTACCTAAAATGAACAGTCATTAAAATGATATAAATTTAATTTTGTTTTTGTTTAATCACAATTAGAGATTATTAACGATTATTTCAGTAACTATTATCTTAGATTATATAATTTTAATAACGGTTAACGAATAAACAAAAAATCCAAGAACGGTTTCAGTAACTGAAAATTGAAATTGTCATAAATGTTTTTAACAGTTATTATATTTGTATCAAAAATATATCAAATTTCAATAATTGTTAAAATTTTTTTCAATTAAAATTAATTCATGAACAGAAATTAATTAAAAAACAATTGATAATTCTAAATATGATTTATTTAATGAACTCGAAAATACGAAAAGCATCGGTTATATGTATGTTTAACCAGAAAATTATATATTATGTATATACATAATTTCTGGTTTCACATACAAAAATGAACGGTATAATACAGTAGTTACAATTTGACAACATAATGTTGTGATTGTAATTAAGATTAAATACCGATTATTAAAGATATCAAAAATAACAGTTTAGTAACTAAATCTTGATTTATCAGTATAACAGACCCATTTAATATTTAAATTTAGTAAAATTGGAATTAAATGTCGCGCGTGCGCGTTAATTAGCGCGTTAATCAATCAAATTGTGATTACTCCATAAAGTTAACATTTTAATGATTGCTAAATATTGAAAATAAATTTGTTATATTATGTATGTTTGTTTTTATATATATGTATATTTATTATAAAAATAATTATATATGAATATTATCAATATTTCGAAGAATAAATAAAGTAAATATAATTTTATTAACAAAGAATAGATATGGATGGATATTAAGAGACTAAAGAAAATACTGAAGTACAATATATGAAAGTCCTGCATTTCCGAGTATTTTAATCGGGTTTTTTGCAAGAATTTTTGTTCACAATGACATTCCAATAGTTTATTATTGTGATAATAACATTCAAACTACAATGACGATATTTTCTACATCAATAAAAAAAATAAATAAAATAAATTCCTTAAACCGTTTTCCTTACTAAATTGATGACAATGCAAATTTCTAATTCTAGTTCTGATGTTTTTTGTTTTTTTTTTTTTTTTGTTTAATGAAAAAGGTTAACAAATACGAATTAGAATTTTCTACAATAGCTAAAAATTGACATTTTATCAATTCAAGAAAAAAAGAGAAGAAAGAGAAATGAATACAGATGCGACATGACAAAATGACGTTTGTTTGTATATAATATTTCTATTAAAGTATCAATTTACAAAGTTAAAAAAAAGAGAGAGAGAGAGTAAGAAATAGATCGAACTTACTAAAAGTTAGTAATTCTAAAGTATAGTTAAAGAAATAAATATAAATAGTAATAATAAAAAAAAAAAATACATGGCAGAATTATATATAAGAATCTGTCAATGATTCTTAGAAGATAAGCATTTATAATATTGTAAATAAATAACTTTTATTTTACTACTAATGACGTTTTGATTTTAAAAATTGTATTTTTTTTTTTTTTTTATATTATCTACTTATATTACAAAATTTAGATTTATTAAAAAAAAAATTTGTATTTCAGTTACATTATTTTATCAGTGTTAATTTATCCGTTAAATAATAGATATTATTCTATAGTTAAATTGAAACTAAATAAATAATATAATTTACTTGTCAAAATTTGATATAACGGATAAATTTTTTCTACTTATTTAAACGTCATTTTATATAGTTAACAGTTATAGAATGAGTGAAAAATATGAAAAAGAATAGAAGTTCAAAAATTTAACATTATAAAAACTAACATAGAAGAAAATATGATGTTTTTTTTTAAAAATTTATCGAAAGAGATGAATGAATTCATGAAGGTTTTTTTTTTTTTTTTAGATTTAATTGTCATAATCATTTTTCTTTTTAATTCGTTTTAATTGAAGGTATAGTTAATAGATAAGTTAAAGTTGAATTAAAGATGAACTGTAGCAGCTTTTTTATTTTAAATATTTATGATACATATTTTTAATTATCGTTGGTTATTGATATTTCCATTGTTATCGTTGTTGATATTGTTGTTTAAACTGTTGTTGCTGGTATTGTTGTTGTTATTGATGATATCACTAATAAGAAAACCATTATTTGTTGCATTTAATTGTGATACAATTCTATCAATAATTTTAATAATTTCATCTTCATCAACCTCTGAATTCAAACTTTTTAAATAATAACTACGACCATTTCCATTACTTAATGTATTATTGTTATTATTATTGTTATCATCATTTATATTTGTATTATTATCGTTATTAATATTTGTATTTATATCGTTATTAATATTTGTTACAGGAATTGTATCATTAATAGTATTACTAATATTTGTATTACTATCATTATTATTATTTGTATTTATATCGTTATTAATATTTGTTATAGGAATTGTATCATTAATAGTATTACTAATATTTGTATTACTATCATTATTATTATTTGTATTTATATCGTTATTAATAATTGTTATAGGAATAGTATCATTTATATCGTTATTAATATTTGTATTTATAGTATCATTAATATTATTACTAATATTTGTATTACTATCATTATTAATACTAATTGTATTTATATCGTTATTATTATTTGTTATAGGAATTGTATCATTAATAGTATTACTAATATTTGTATTATTAATACTTGTATTTATATCGTTATTAATATTTGTTATAGGAATTTTATCAGTAATATTATTAATAATATTTGTATTATTATTATCACTATTAATACTTGTATTTATGTCATTATTATTATTTTTTATCGGTATATTATCATTATTTAAATCATTAAAATTAGAAATGGTAGTAGCAGCAATAATAGTAGTATCAGGCAATATTGATTCAGTTGTTGTTAAAAGAGAAACTCTAGAATTAATAATAGAACTAGTAGTTGTAGTAGTAGTAGTAGTAGTAATAGTAGTAGGAGTAGGAGTAATAGTAGTAGTACTAAAATTAATGTTAGGAGAAGTACTAACAGTAATATTTGTATTAATACTGTTAGTACTTAAAGTTGTACTTGTAGTTGCAGCACTCACTTTTGTTTCATTATCTGCATCATTATTCGATGGATTTTTACTAGATAAATCATCATCATCATCATCATCATCATCTGGTTTAAATGTTGGTAATTCGACTCTAATACGTGTAGCACTATCATTATTACTATTACTGCTTGTACTGCTGATGGTATTGCTTGTACTGCTGTTACTATTGTTACTGGAACTATTTTTACTATCATTATCATCATCTTTTATTTCATCATCATCATCAAAATCAGCATCAAAATCATCACTTGGTGATGGACGATTTCCTGAATTACCTTGAATTGCTGTACGCAAAATTGTTGGTCCTAATGTACGTAATAATTGTGCTACTATTTTGTTAACTTGTTCTTCAACTTGCTATAAAGTTTTGCAGAGTTTTTGATATTTGAATAATATTTTTATTGTTTTTTTTATTTTTTATAATTTGCATAATGAAAAGATGCTTAACAATGCAATGAAATATTATTTTAAGTGATTTATGTTTTTGTATTTATTTAATTAGATAAAAACAGATATTATATAAATATGACTGAGATTTTTCAACGTAGTTCTTATGAACATTTAAATTTTTAACCGATTATCTTTTTTTTTTTGTTGTACAATATAAAAATGGTATTGTAGAATTAATCTTAATTTTTATTATTTTAATATTTAAAATTGCAAATTTATTTATTTTACTTTTCTGAGATTTTTAAAGTTTTAACATTATTTTGTTACAGATTCCTAGTATATTTTTAAACTAACTATAGATATAAGATTGTTAATACAATTAGGGAAGTCGTGCAAAATATACCTTTACAATGTTTTTATATTTATTTATTTATATGACAGGTTAAATCTTGCCTAAATGACAATTCAAGTGGAATTTCAATAGTTTTCTACTACATATATATATAGATACATAGTAGATACTACCATAATATGCATTTCATGTTTTTAAAATATCATCTGTTCAACAAAGTTTTAATCTTGGAATAATTTTTTATGCTTAATAAACAAATTTCATAATTTTAGAAAATTGTTGTTGTTAAAAATATGATTTTGCATAAAAAAATATCAAGGAAAATTTTGGAATAATATTTCAATTTTCATTACATAATGTAAAATTTTACATATACGTATGTATGTATGTAATAGATGTATTATACCTAATTACATAACTATAAATAAACTGGTTTAAAACAATTTTTTTGTTAATTTCATTTTAGTTACAGCTGTTCAGAAAGGTAAGAAAAATAACTGCACTTTAAATTTTAAATAGAGAACGTTGAAATTTATTAAGCTTTTATATTAAGCTCAGTTGAAAATGTAATAATTTTATAAAAATAACTAAAAGTAGTGAATGAATTTTTTTTTTCTAAATTTAAAAAATTTTCAATAACTAGCTTATTGTAAAAAAAAGTATATGACTCTTGAAAAGAATGAAAATATATAGTCACTATATATGTTCATTTAAATTTTTGAAAAACGCAGAAAGAAAATTTATTAAACAAAATAAAAACAATAGGCTATGCTTAGGCTATTGAAAACTTAGACTATTGAAAACTACAAATTTGTTTTCGATTTACTCAATGAACTCATAAAATATAAAAAGCATATATTTGTTTTTATTTATTTAATACAAAAACAAAAATTATTATTAAACATGATAATTTGAAAATTCTCAAAATAACCGATTTTCTTTGTGTTAGGTTTAATTTGTTATGAAAATGACAGTTCCCAAACTATTTCTATTTCCCTGAAAATTACCCAATTTCTAATAACAAATTATTTTTTTTTATTTAAATAATTTGAAAAATATAAATAAAAAACACAATTCTAAATATATTTGTATACGTGATTTATTTGAAGATGAAAAAAGTTTGAATCAAGAAAAACTCTTAAAATAAATGTGATTTGTTTATAAAAAAAAATAACTAAAATAATTTCAATCAATAGTTTTTAAAAAATTTTTATATAATGTCATCATTATTACTAAATATTATAATTAATATATCAATAATCTGGCATTATTGTTATATTAATTAATAAATAATGTACGGAGGTTGTATTGGGTACAATCAATTTATTGCGAATGCGGCAGCAGCAGCAGCAGTACAATATTCGTCCCATATATACCAATCAATCAACGAATGTCGTATTAAATGCAAACAACAATCATTTAAGAAATTTGCTTTTATAAAAATTCATTATTATGCATTTTCAGTTACATAGAGTCACGAATTATATATATACTTACAAATATTATGAATAAATTAAGAAAAAAAAAAAAATTTTTTCTAATATAAAAATGTTTCTAAGTTAAAATAATATGCCTATATTATGCCTATATCGTTTCATAGCATATAATTTGCAATAAATTTGTGGTTGCATTGTGTCGTTAAAAATTAATGACTCAAAACAAAAATGTGTACAACTAGAATGTATCAATGTTGTGCATTGAATATTTTTATTCTTATAATGAAAGGCAAACTGCTTTTTTTTTATTATAAATTTAAAATGTTCATTACGTTATAAGATTTTATTTGTTTATTTTTGTTTTTTTTTTTTACAAATACGATGTGTGCATTTATTAATTTATATAGACAATACACAAAATTTTGAAAAAGTAATTCAAAAATAAACCGATATCACATAAAATGAAATTTTTATTACATATTATTATTAGTAGACTAAAGAGTTAATAAATCTCTTTTGTTTTATTATAAAATTTTTAGCAAAATATTTAAGTAAAAAACTGGCAAATTTACCAGTAAAACCAATTCAAATAATATCATAAGCAAGTAATAGTAATAGTGGTAAGATAATGCAATCCTAGCTTTTATAAAATAAAAACTATACTAAAAAAAAATTTTTTTTTTAATTATATCATATTAAAATAAAAAAAACCAATTGCTAAAATCCATTGTTTACATTTTTGTATCAAAAAAAAATTTTTTTTTTTAGGAAGAATTTGAATTTATTGTAAAAGATTGATTTTTAATCTTTAAAATTTAATATTTTTTAATATGCCCATTTTTGAAGATATTTTCTATAAATCTATTGCAAAATGGGTAGAAAAGAAGCTCATCCATCACCTAACAAATTTTCTTAAGGGTATACCTACATAACTCTAAAGTAAATACACAACTATGGAAAAATGACTTGTCACAATATGTGAAACTCTAGCAAATAATATAACACTACTTCCGGATAGGTATTTGTTCAATTAAAATATACGGAAAGGTATTTGTTCAATTAAAATAAAAAACTTCTATGTAGAAGAAATATACAAACAAAAACAGCAGCATGAGATAGTCTCAACGTAGCGTTTTGAAGCAATGAAATCTTATAATTTTGATTTAGTTGTTAAACTCGACGTCGTTCAATATTTTGAAGTTGTTATTTACGAAATCAATTCAAGTGAACGTAAATTCACTGCATTAATGGCATCCTAAGTTTATCCAAATTTCATAAAAAACTATTTTTTCAACTTTTATTTGACATTGAAACTACAACTGACCGATTCAGTTAAAAATGTAATCTAATGTTACAATATGATGAATGAATGTCTAATCTAATGCAATGAATGACTGTACTATCATACACATACTAACTAAAATATTTCACAAATTATCAAATTTATTTATTTATTTATTTATTGATCAGCGGACCTGCAGATAGGTCCTTTTCAGGTCATTTTTTCTTTCGCGATGCGAGATGTGGGCCTTTTTAACAAATATATAAACTAAAAACATTTTATTATGAAATTTTTACTAGGAAAATGGAATCAATTTTTAATATCGATGTAAGACCAGGATGATTAATTATTAATATTGACAGACAAATTTTTATAAAATACAATTTTTCATATACGGTTGCGGAAAAACATAATTTTGTGGGTAGATCAGAATTTTTATATATGCATGAAAATTGTACAAATTTGTACCAAAAATAAATTAATTGTTGTGGCTACATTTTAATGTTAATTTTTTCAGAACACATTCTAAAAAATTGTATTAATTGGTTTGACTATGGAATCAACAATGTAATTGATGTAAGGTTTTTCGCATACTAACTATCATAGAATATAAGATTTTCTTTTCATCAAATCAAATAAATGCGGAAACTGTATATCTATTAAAGTGGTTAAACGCTAATTTTTAGACAGATTATTAGTAGAATATAGCTTCGTCTTCATAATTAGCATAGTTTAATTTTATTTTCTTGAATATGGCAAATTTGTTATTCGTAAAATTAATTATAAATCTGCCCTATTTTTTTTAACATCAACTAAGTGTTTTAACTCTTAAATTGCATCATACATGCGTATTGGTGAAGACTAACTAACACCCTAGTTTCTTTAATTTTATTTAATTGTATAATTAGTATCTGGTTTAGTTTATTTTAGTAATATTTATTTTTTCTTGAATAAAGATATATTGCACAATCATGTAGTCTAGAATTTTGTTCATTATTCGGCGTCTTACTGATTTCATAAGAATGATTCAAAAATTTCTAACAATATTCATGCCCTTAGCAAAATTCCAACATAAGTCTTTCTGATTCAGATAACTTAAAAACTACACCATATCGGTTGGCATTAAACGATAAAATAATAGATTAAGCTATATTAGACTCTAGTGGCTATCTAACAAAACTTTAGCCAGCTCTCAATTTAATATTTATTGTTACACCCGGTATTGCAAAACAGTTTTTTAATTGGGAAGGAGTGTTTTTGAATTTTATTATCTAAATCGATGATGCTTTATCGATTGGTGATATTTTCAACTTCGCAAAGGGATCGGATATCGGGTATTACTATTTTAAAACGAAAATTCACCGAAATCGACATTTTCAAATTTTGATAGAAAATGAAAATCGGATTCTACCTACAAAATATAAGAAATATTTTTTTAAGCAAATTCATATGGTTTTTAGTCTCGTAATTGTAATTTTTGATACTCAACGAGGATGTCTGAAGACAAATAATACTGATATTACAAATTTATTTTAATTACCGTAATTTACTAAGCGTTATCTAAACTAACATAATTTGAAATAAGGGGTCTAAAATTTGATACATAGGAGTCTAATAATTCGAACATATTATTTCTAATACTACTAAAATTTAACAAAATTATTTCAAAATATTTTTAATTTTGAATTTCATAATGTCAATTTTTATTTTTGTTTTCGGAAATGCATTTAAAGAATTCACAAAATAATTAATTTTGAATTACAAAATAATTCATATGAAAAATATTTTTGTATATGTATATTGATGAAGTAAATGAGATATTTATATATATATATATATAATTTGTATATGTTATTGTATATTGAAATGATATTATGTATGTATATAATTATGTAATTACGAAAATCAAAATAAATATATTACCTTACTAATTTCTGGGAATAAATCTCTTAATATACCAATAGTACGTTTATTTCTGTCATTGACTTCTGATTGATCACCTAATGTTAGTACATCCAATTCCTAAAATAAAAAAATTAATTGAAAATATATTAAAATAGTAAACACACTAAATTCCAAGTATATCTAGGCATAATATAAATAAAATAACAATTTACTGGTTGCAGTACAGCAGACACAGGACAGGATATGGAATCATGCAACAGATTATTTGAAATTTAACTGAAAACATGGTAGTCTTAATAATAAAACTAATTTTTTTACATTTTAATTCTTTTTGAATAAAATATCTGAATTTTAACTATAGATTTAAAAATAAACACACCATAAACATAACAAGTTCTACTGAAATCAGCCAAAATTAGAAATTAAGTCCAATATATTTTTTTTAAAGAAATGTAACCTTATTATATTACCACATTGCTACTTAACCATTTTTAAACTCTTCAATTACCAAAAATATCAAATTTTTTTTTTGAAAAACTCGATATATTTAAAAAATATTTCTTCAAACAAAACAAAAATTTAAAAACAGAACCAAGTTTTACATTAATGAAGAAAAGAACATATGTATGTACATAGTATCTAACATATAATTGGTTTATGTACAGGCGGTTGAATATGTTTTTAGGCTCTTATTGCCTATATAGTCATGATCAGGCATAATTCCTATTTTAATACTGCAATTCAGAACAATATGGCTAACTTTATGTAATATAAGTAAGTAATAGCATCCAACCAACGATCTAAATGTTCGGCACTGTATAATAATATTAAATGAATACGTAGGTTGCTAACTGAATAAAAATGTTTTTGCTGATCCTAGCAGATCATCCTGTATAAGATCAGACTACAAATACAAAATCCACGTTCTAGGACTTTGCGCGAAATTAGATAAGAAAATAAATAAAAACTATTCCTAGTATTCCACTTTAAAATAGTCAGTCAAATCTAGTTCCTTGTTCACAAGTAAATATTGAATCTGAGAACCATGAAGAAAATCTCTTTAGTATACATCACATATCCTATTATAGGAAATGAAAATTAATAATTCCCTTATTAAATATTTTAATGTGAATTTTCTGCTTCCTTGCGAAATAGTTTAGTTTAAATTGTACGTTTCCAAACATTAAAAATAATTTCCTCCTATATGTTTTATATACTGAAATATTCCAAACAACTACTTTAGTTTCAAATGTTGTTTCAGGTATATTGTCGCCGCATTATTAATTTTTTATTTTTTGAATTTCAAATGTGATTCCTGACTTGGCGGCTTTAATTTTTGTTATGAAATAAAAAATAATTGTTTCTACTTCAGCATTTTTAATGCATTAAAAGCACAATTTGAACTAGATCTTTATCTAAAAATTTATTTTCTTTTCTTTTCCGGAAAAGTATATGCATGTACTCGTATATCAAAATTTGCATTTATTTTGTGGGTTACTTGTATATGTATATGTACTCTAAAATCCTGTGATCGAAAAATAAAACTTGTATTAAAAAATTATAAAAAGATTTTTTTTGAATTGAAATGGAAGGTGAAAAAGGAAGTGAATGAACTAGTTTACGTCATTATTCAAATTGGTATATAAAAAGAAAAAAATTTTAATATCAGGTTGAATATTATTTGACTTAAGGCATTATCTAAATAATAACAAAATTTAAATCTGGTTCTTATAAGGATATTACCTAGTGATTTTCAATCATTTCAAAAATTGACCTGGAAAGCAATGTTATTTTTTTTCTTAATTGAAACATTAAAAATGAATGTATAACGTAGTAGAAACTCAAAATTATAAACAAATATGTACATGTTCATGATGTCTTGTAAACTTGTCTAAAAATATAAAACATGTCAAAATAAATAGTAAACATAACTATCAAAATGTAAATCTAAAATCGGTTCAATAACCGATGATTTTCTTAATTATAGTAATACTAGGGGCCCTTGTTGAGTAATTATATTTCAAGTTAAAGTCAAATTTAAAGTTTTAAAAAAAACAGTAATTTACGTACTGACATTGACTTCGCAAGATATAGCAGAAACCACTCGTGTTTAATAAAAAGTTTTGTGGTTAGTAAGTTTTATTTAGGACACATAAATACACGTCCCTCATATACTGCTTCGTTTCCGATACATTCCCTATTGTAAGTGGCATTTAGTGATAAAATTACTAAAAATAAAAAGTTTTATCTTTAAAGAGGTACGTATATATATACCTACATAATACATAATTTTAATAAAAACTATATTATTACTACAAATAACCAAAATTTAGAAACAGTTACTTAAAAAGTTAAAAATGAAGAATTCAAGTGATTTGTTTTTTTGTTGTTTTTATATTTTTTATTTGAGATGAATTTGTTTCTTTGTTTTTATTTGGCATATGTACATAGATTCATTTGCAACTACATAATGTAAATTATAATAACTGATTTATTTGCTTTTGTTTATTATTTTAATAAGATCTCACATATGCATAATGTATTTTCTGAATAATAAAATCATATAAGTACAAAATTTTCAACTGTGTGCGCATTTTTGTTTTACATACAGTCTTATATATTATATATATTAGAAGTTCATTAAGGAGTAGGAGAATCGAAATAAAATAAAAAGGTGTCTACTGCGCAGGACCTTAAATGCTTGTCAATTATAATTATAGATTGCATAACACTTTTGTTTAGCAATAATTTTGATCCTTGAATATAGGAAGATTTTAAGAAATAATAAAGTTAAGAAAATTAAATCTCATGTAGGAAAATTATATGCGTCATTGTTGCAATGAATTATTAAATTTAATCATATTTACATTATCTATGACAAAATAATTTACTAATATCAAATTGTTTTAATAAATATAAATAATGCAGTAGAATTATCATTCAATACGGTAAATATAAAAAACATATGTCAAAAAATATGTTGAAGGTTAAATTAATATAAGAAATTTAAATTATAAAATGATGCTATAACTGAAATATATTTTTATTCTCTTCGAATTGTACTCGTATACGTAGTTGCATGCCTTCACAGATTTAGATATTTCTGCTGTCTGCATTGTAACATTGTCCATTCTTTTGAGAATATATAGAACTACAATAGAACTAAATTTTCGGCATTAAACTGTTACTAATTTAGAATGGATCTAGTCGAATGACAGATAAATAGTTTGATGGATGGTATTAGACTTGCCACCCGTCCTCCTTTGGGGAGGACAGTCCTCCTTTAGCAAGAAAATGCCTCCGTACTCCCACTACACACAAATATCCACTATTTGAAGAAGTATGCTTAATAGAAAAATTTATACATGTATTAAGGCTTGAAGAGTTATCAGACATAAAGGAAAAATATATGAAAATATTTATAACTATTTTCCGAATGTATGCAATATTGTTAAAGGAATATTCTTATTTATTAAGTATCCCTGCTAATAGTGCGTTTACGGAAAGAGCATTTTCTGTTATGAATCGTAAATGGAATGAAGAAAGAGGAAAGAGTTCAAATGAGTTAATTAATAGTGAATTAATAATATATTTTAACCAAAAAGAAACTTGTCAGGAATTTTATGAGAATATTAAGTCTGATAATAAGTTAATCAATTTAGCAAAAATTAATGAAAAAAACACCTACAAAAATAATTAATATTAATTAGTTAATACTTCATTATTATTAAAATTAATTAATTTCTAGTCCAGAAGAATATAGTTTTGTTAATTTTTTTTGTTCTACTTATTTGAATTTTGTTATCTTTTGGTCCTACTCAGAATAGGTATATATTTAGTTGTTTTGTAATTTTTTTTAATACTAATCTTAATCATAATTTTTATAAATATATATTATACTCCACGAAATAAGAGCATTTTGCTAGTTTTTAATACTTACTTACTTTTTTTTTTTTTGTATGTCCTCCCCTAGTATTACTAAGAGGTGGCAAGCCTAGATGGTATATTTAAATCAGTAAAAATACAATATTACTCTGTTGTCAGGATATCAGGGCCCTACTATGTAACAAAAAAATAAATGCAAAAATGTGCACATTTCATTTTCCATGTGTAAATTAATTATTACCATATAACAAAAACACGCATCGCAAAACTGGGCTGCCATTGAAAATATTTAAACTTGAAACTTTATAATTTGTTTTTGTTTATAAAATTTTTAACATCGGCATTTAGACATTTGTTTTTGTTTTTAAAATCGTAAACAATTTTAAATTTTTTTTCAATTTAAATTAAACTTTATTCTCCAAATATTTTTTACAATGTAATAGACAGGTATATGAAAAAACTTAACATTTTACTTATTAAAATAAAAAAACATTTAATAATAAAATTTTCTATTATTATCATAAGCACTTTGTAGTACATAAAAAATTATATAAAGTGAAACATGCAGTATCGAATGCACTCGTAGAAGATCAATATACATACATGAAGTGCACATTATTATATATAAACAAACCGCATTATTATTTAAATTTAATTTTAACAACAACATGTAGTTAGTAAATGAACAATGTTTTTGTTAAGCAGCAGTATTAATTATTTAAAACTAATTTTATTTATTATTAAAACTAAATTTAAGTAAATTAACAAAAAATTACATTTCTTCGCAAACAAATTATCAAACGAACAAAAAAAGTAAAATAAATTTCAAAAATATTCGCAAGTAGTACACCATGGCACTGTTTACATATAAATTGTAACATACTACTAATTAATACGCAAGACTAAATTAGACTGTAGATTGATAGACTTATAAATTGATAGACTTATAGATTAATAGACATAAAGATTGATATGGTACTGTTGTTACTTATTAATACGTAAATTATGTTATATGCGCTCTACATACCATGATTTCGATAATGTAAAATAGTTCTTAAAACGCCTTTAAACTGTTTTTAAATTTAATTTTTGAAACTTACTTTTTACATAGTATAAAATTTGCTGTAATATTTTTACATTATGGAACACAATTTAAAACTTTTGACGCTTATTTTGTTGTCTTTTTCTGTTATTACCAATGTGTAGCAGAAAAAGTCCAGAATTAACCGAAAAATGTCAAAAATATTGGAAATATAACTAGAAAGAAAATAAGAGTTGTAATGAAAAAAACCTTGCAATACCAAAAGTTTATAAAAGTCATCGAGATTTTTCGACTAGATGCGTGCTCTCCTTTTTTTGCGCATTTGAAACTTGTATTAAACAATATGTAATAGACTAGATTCTAAAAAATTTGTTGTTTACAATGTGAAAGTCAAGAATAGTGTAATTTTTTCTTATGCTATTTACGTTCAGGTTCAGTGTAAGTATTTATTTATTTTTATTTATTTATTTATTTATTTCAAGTATAGCAATACATTGTAGCCTACCTGTTCTAATTGGTAAATTTATCATATTAACTAACATAGAAGGTTTGATATTTGAATTTAATTTCTAATTTAAGTCATCTTACAAAAATTTAAATTGTTAAATTTTAACCCTTTTCTCCTTACTCAACAATATTTTATGATGTTCTATACCGATTCCTATATTCATACACTAAACTTGAAGAATTTTTTGCTAATTGTGAAATGCCTATTTCATGCAATGAAGTTGATCATGAAACACCACTGTAATAAATTATTCAAAAGCACGTTAATATTTGTTCGAAATGTTGCAACAGGGTGATAAAAAAAAGTTAGGAATCGAAAACAAATTAGTAACCAAAATATTTTGTTATTTTAATAAATAAACTTGGTCCTGACATATTTGTCCAATTCTTTTGTTTTTTAATTCATTTAAAGTCACATAAGTTTCATTTTTCAATATCAAGTCTTTGATAACAAGAAGTTTATTATCATTATCCTGAAGTACTATCAGTGGTGTATAAGGCAGAAAACTGTTATTCCCCGAATAATTTTGAAATGTTTGAACTTAAATATTTGTTCTGAACATAAGTCCTTCGTCTGTAGTTGCTACTTTAGCCACTTTTCAGTATATTCCTCTCTTTTGTTCACTCCTATTCTTATTATATTGGGGTTGAAACCCAATTGCTTATGAGCTTTGTTAGGGTTAACAAGAATTACCATCTAAATGATTTGAGTAAGAAAATGAGATGGAAGAAGTTTAGTGACGTAAACTGGATCAAATGGATCTTTATTGGAGAAAATAACTTTATTACAAAAATTACTATATTTCAATTTGACGCACTTAAACATTTCTATTTCGTACCTTACTAACGTATAAATAATTTCTCACATTACATTACTGTGCATTTCCCTCACTATTCGTTTTTGATTTCTCTCATAGATTGCATTTCAACGATAATCTTATTATCAAAAATATGTGTTGTCTTCAATTTTCTTCCATTTATTTGTTTTTTTTTATATGGTTGCCTGGTTCACACAAATCCAGATTATTGGCGATGTTTGGTTAAAATACTATACTTATTATTTCTAAATTGTTTATGAACACCTTTAGAGTTACTGTTTGATTATGAGATTAGATTCAAAACATACGTCACTATTGTGCATTATTTTCGATATATAGTACAGTTGCAGATGTATACAAAATGTATACAAAATGTATAGTGAACTAATTTCAATATGAGCAAAAATATTCGATACCTTGGAAAATAAGAAGTTAAAAAAGGTTATAAAATCATCTTATTGCATTTAGTGACTGAAATATATTTATAGTTTTCTGTAATCTACTGTGTCGTCTAGTATCAATTTCTCACTTATTCAGATTTACGGATAAACGGTTAAGCATTGAATGAGTCTAAAATTAATTTACTCTAAGCAGTTATTACCCTTTACACTTTTCACAAAACAAATTCAAATATTGCATTTTTTTTACACGCTAGTTTGCGCAAAGCACCAACAAAGTTTTTCGACTGAAAGATTCCAGGTTTGATTCCGGATTAAAGGCAAAATACTTTATCAGTTTTTCTTCGACCGGGATCGAAGTTACCTTTGTCAGTGCGATAAAAGAAATAACAAAAAACGAAAATTGTTCCACATTGTGAAAGGAAAAAGGATCTGAATTCTGAAAGCTTGCCAGCATATTAATATTCAAGTTAACTGATATATAAATAATTAAAATTGCATTTTTTTATTTTGTAATAATTTATAAAAATTTAGTTTAAACCTGTATAAAATTTTCACTTAATCAGTTAAATTTAATTAAATTCAATTTAATAGAAAGTGTATAATTAACTATTTCAATTTACAACTTTTATTTTAAGAAATGTTGATCGACCTTAACCCTTTTTTTTTAATTTTTATTTTCAAAACTTCATAGTTGTTCTAGTTTAATCATCAGTATAGGCTTGCCTCATCTCAAATATCAAACAAAAGGAAAAATAAAAAATCAATGACTAAAAATATTATTTAACGAAGCTTTTAAAATAAAAAAATAAATACATGTTTTTTATCGTTCCCATAATACTGTGTAGAGCGTATAAAAAAAACTCATAAATTAACATAAAGTGGGCAATTCATTAATCTTATACATTTATTATATTATATAGAAATTGCATAATTTTCAATTCAGTAAACTTATAAGATTCATATGAGATAATGATTACTTTTTGTTTTTTCTTTTTCTATTTTTTTTTTTTTATTTTATTTTAAATTTTTATCTAATTTCCGCTTAGCCTATATTACTTTTGTTGTGGTTAAGTTTAACATATTAGCACAAATTTATTGATTAAATACCTTGAAAGCATATAATATGTAATGTGGATCCATGACTTCTCATCTAAAAAAAAAACAACAGAAAACAGAAACAAAAAAAAATGATCGTGAGAAATCACCAATTAACATTTACTTTCTTTTTCTGGCTGTCTAATGGTGTTGGTTAAATATCGTAATTTTTTTTTTGTTTGTTATTTTTAAACTAAAATTAAAGCAGCATTTTTTATATTAAGTTGATGGTCAGATTTTTTATACAATTTTAAAAATCTTGAAATTTTACTTTTAATTTTATAATGAGGAAGAATTTTAAATCTGGATTAGGTTACGAATTTATACAATTTGTTTTTGCTAAACCCATAAAACGCTTGTTTTTTTTTATTATATATATATATGACATACATATAGTGACTTGTGTTGATGACAAAACCATTTGATTAAGCATTTATTACGTCCTCTTTATATATAATTATTGTTGTATTTATCAATGTGCTCTAAATATTTGTGACTCTCAAAATGCAGTGAAACCGTAAAACTTACAATGTAGCAAAATGTATATTAAAAGTATATTGACTTTGTACACTATTCCAAAATGTTTAAATACGTAGTGGAAATGTAAAATAAGAGCAGTGAAATAATTGCCAAATTGTAGCAAAACATGTTGATAAAATATAATTTTCTGCCCAAAAATATGTGCTGACCTATATGAAGATGTGGCAATATTAATTTTTATTTCAGAAAAGATAAACTAGAAGTAAATTTATCGAAAAATAAACCAAAAGTTTATTACCGATTTGATTCTAACCATCAGAACCTATTTGAGCCTTTCACAAAGCTATGGGGTACTTCTAAATTTTATACCTACATGATCACCCAATGAATCAAGATTATTACCGATTTGTATTACATAAACACAAAATTATAATTTAAACGTTAAATTGTATGTGTGTATTTTTATATTGTTAAAATGGTATTCCAAAATGTATTGCAAAAATTTTGTTATATATATTTTACAATGAAGTGGTTATACAAGCTTTAAACCATAGTAGAACTATATTTTAACTGTTCTAAACCGTTTTTATTACTGCATTTTGGAGGTCATACCGTCTATTAGGAAATTTTATGTTGAGGCCGCAATTTATTTACAGTTAACAATTTGTTGGTCCAACTATCCGTAGGTCCATATTTAAGCTTACTTTTATGAATTACTCATTTTTGCCTAGTGATATATATAAATATTTGGTTCAATCAGATAATAATATATTTTATTCAACTTTCGGCCAAATTCAACCAATACTATACCATAAACGGTCTTTTAACCTCCCATCACTAGCAATATAGTAGATATCAAAATATGGTGGGGTTATCACAAGATATTTACTTATAGATAGGGAAACATGCCAGAAGACTAGGGTTTCACTCAAATGATTTCTGCAGAGTCTGCAAAGATGAAGAGGAGCATGAAATAAACATACACCTTCTTTGCACTGTCCCGCAATAGCTTACGAAAGAAAAATCCATTTAGTAGCGTATAATTGAAAATCATGTATAAAATTTAGAAGTCCCCATCGCTTTGTGAAAAGCTCAAATTGGTTCTGATGGTTAGAATCCAAATTCTCTGATATTATAATGGATCTCCTTAATCTAAGTGTGCCGTATTTAGGTAGCCTTTTCTATACGCCTACCTTAGGTTCAGTTACTATCTATAAAAATGGTTTTTCCATGTACGTTGAATGTTCAGCGAATCAATTTTTTTGGTGGAATAACTTAATTAATATATGTTGATTTTGTACGACTTAATTCTGCTACTAGATTTCTGCATACACTAGGTTCCCATGCGATAACCGTATGGTTGTATCACCAGTAAACTTTTCTAATTTGTTGCTAATTTGTTGCAACAGTACAAATTAGGTATAAATGAGTGCTTATTCTTGATAATTGTTCATCTCCCCACCCATATTGGTTTATATTAAGTTTATTAATAAAATAAATCATAAATTACAAACAGAATCTAGTTGAGGACGATCATATATTTATTGGATTGATATCGGTGGATATGAAAAAAATTTTGATCTTCAACTGAGCTTCAAAATTATCTTTACATGCTCGATCCCGAAGATAAAATATAGGGTGAAATAATTTCAGAATTTTCAATGTTTCTAACGACCAACATGTAATAAAATATTTAATAAAATGAACGGCAACAATTAAGAATATGGTGATATAAAAATGTACAGAATCATTACAATAAAAGAAAGCTATAAAATGTTCAGATAAATATCTACATACATATAGAAGTGTACATAGTATTCATTACCTTAGTTTTTGAAAAAATTTCAAATATTTTCTATCGCTAATTTATAATGTAACCATATTCATATTTAAATTTAATTTAATTTTTTAAGTAAATGATATAAGTATATTGCTTATTATAATGGTACATCATGGTCACATTAGATTCAAGATTATTTCCAATGTTTACACAAATAAGTAAAATCGTCCAGTATGTGTTAATATTTTATTTCCGCATTTTGTAAACGCTTTGTTAATAATCTAAGTGTATTACTCTACTCGTATTTGATTTTTTAATGGAAGGTATTTAAAATTTAAAAATTTGGAAATTTATCTGGGTTAATTAATTTTTATTTTTTTTTTTAATTTTTGAAATATTTACATTAATTTTAACCGCGGAAATATTTACTGTATTTTTCTTTATTGTCAAATCAAATTTAAAATATAAAAAAAGTATTGTGTCTAAAGGAAAATGGGACGGGGCACAAAGAAATGTGGATAAATTTCTGGCATATCTACTGTATTGAAAACTATTCTATTCGAAAAGTAAATTTTGAAAAGTTTTTTCAAATATAGCTGCATTTACATTACATGAGTACCTATACATACACACACACATACAATTTTAAAATGTGAATTCAAAGTTCAAGAAATCCATACGCATAATGATCCGCTCTAATCAAAAAATTATTTAAGGGGTCAAAAATTCTTCTCTAATTCAGCAATATGGCAATGAAGGGTATAGTGACAGAAGTAGAAACGATATTGCTAGTTTTTTACAATTACAAAATGTAAGTATAATTCAAATTTAACAAAATATCACTTTATGGACCGGCAGTTGTGTTCCACAAAATATAAACAAAATAAAGAATAGGTATACTGGAAAAAAATACTTTTAAAAAAATTCTGCAATACCGTTGAAGTACTTGATGAAAGTTGATTCACAAAAAGTATACTTTCTATCTTACTCTGTGTGCGGGAGAATTTAAGAAAAATATCAAAGTTGGTATGGGATTGTTTGGAAATAATTAAAACCCTGACAAAAACAAATAAAGTCAAAATAAGAGCTTTGAGCATTCTGGCATAGCAGGAAAAGAAGCTGCAGATTATCTAGCAAGAAAAGCGTTGGATACGCCTTTCATAGGGCCAAGTCCGTTCTGTGGGATTCCTTTAAGCATAGTTAAAATGCAATTAAAACCCTGGGTAGGGTAAAAAGCTGAAGATTTCTGAGCCAACGTTCCTGGAAATCGTCAAGCATATGTCTAAATACTCGCTCCATAAAACCAAAACTCCTCTAAATTTCAATAGGTAACAGATGAGTATTTTGGCAGCGATAATAACATACCACTGTTTAATAAAGAAACATCTTTATAAAATGGGTCTAACCGAAAACAACTTATGCAAAATATGTGGAGGAAGAATCTATTAGGCATCTGCTCTGTGAATGCGAAGGGATCACTCGTAGCAGACTTCGCTACTTGAGAACAGCCTTCTCTGAACAATGGGTGCTACCCACCACACCATTGAATAATATCCTGAGTGTTATTACAAAATAAGAAATCAGGTAACCTTAATTACTCAGACGCGGGTTATCACAATAAGCTCATTTGGGGCTGCGGTTCAATTCAGTTTCCAAAATTCACAATCCATTTATTTATCTATCTCTAGCGAATTGTGCCGGAGCATTTTTTAAGATTTTGTACACAGTTACAAAATTGTGCAAATATACTATCTACAACATTTTGAGCACTTTTTTTTCAGGGTTCAATTTTGTCTTACATAATCCTAAATTATTTCTTTGATTTTCTCAAATTCGTGGGTTATTGATGAAAAAAACATAACTCAGCCGACGAGATGACAAAAAATGAAAATTAAACAAACAAATGTTTTCTTAATTATTTTTTTTTTTTTTTTTTTAATTGACTTCATTACTTCATCACTTCATTACAACATAGTTATATTTTATTTTAGTCACCCATACTGAAATATGGGTCATTATCTGAAATATGGTGCAACATACTCAAATTGAATAATTAGTTTCCAAAATAAATTAAACATTTTTTTCTTTACTTCACGATTCAAATCCTGAACTTTCTGATTAGAAGTCAGGTCACATATAACCACTACACCATATCGGTTAACATTTTTGAAATGAAAGAATAATTTTAGATATTAATTTTATGAGTAATCATATAAATTATAAAAAATTTTGAGCTTCAGATACTCTGTTTTTGATTTTATGTTCTGTCTTTAATATTCTGCGCTCGATTTCAAATTGTAATGGCATTGCCATTTCTGCTTACTATTGCAATCGAAATTTATAAATGCTAATTTATAATTCCTTTAAACAACCACATATTCTGAGAATATTATTAACTAGTTTGATAACTTCGTCCTTTATAACCGATGTTCCTACAATTCACGTACTTTGGTGTTTATTAATTAACAAAAAATAAAAACAGAATGGGTCCCATTATACAAAATATAATCAATGCGAAATATAGAAGCTTTTATATTACAAAAAACGTTATTACAATAAAGATAACTTGCAATATACAAAACCATCATAAAAGCAACAGTGATGTGCAGAAACATATTGTGATGTGCATGTTGGATACTTACATTAAAAGATGAACAAAGCATACGATTATTTGAAAAAAAAATTCTTCGAAAAATACTTGACCTGAAACAACCGCAAAACGGAGAAGATCAAAGAAGAAAATATATAAAATAATATTAAATTTGTAAAGGTTGGCATTTTCTACGACGACATTTCATTTTCAACCGCCAAGCAACAAGAAATGCTCAAAGCCAAGCAAGCGGCAGATAAAGAACAAAAGCACAACATCGAGAATGACTGTCAAAAAATTGCCAAACATATGCGCAGGTTCGATATGCTTTAACAAAATTTTACTAAGAAGATTACAGCTTACTTCAAGCTGTATTGCTAAATGAAGAAAATAACATAAAATCATTTTTGTCATTCCAGTGCCAGTCGATAGTTACTAATCTAAAAATTAAACTAACCTTCAAAATGGACACAAAATTTATTTAATAATAAATTGTTACGAAATTTTTTTTTTAAATAAATTTTATTGCAAAATTTATAAATTTTGTATAGATTTAAATCAAAAATATCAAAATACTAAAAATGAAAATTAATATTTTGAAGATAAACGTGTTTTGAATACAGAATTTCGTACAATAGAATTAAATGTCAATAAAATAAATTGTCACATAATTTAAAAAAGTTGTAAAAATTTTTTATCACTTTAACAATTTAATAGCAATGGTTTTAAATATATATGTATGAATAAAAATTTGAATAGATTATATTTAAAAAAATTTATTGCAATCATTTAAAATGAATAGAAGTCAAAACAAATCATCAAAATATCTCACAATAATTTGAATTTTGTAAGATTATGATTACAAACACTACATTAAATTAAATTAAACTTTTTGCGGTCACAAAACCACTTAACAAAACCTTATTATGTAACAGTGTATATTTTCATTGACCCAAACTTATTTCAGAAATTAAATTTAATATATTAAATGTTAATTTTTTATTTTAAAATTTTAGATGATTTATAACATTTTTTAAATGTCAACTTAATTTGAATAAAAACTTTACCACTAACGGAATTGAGTCAGTAGAAATTTTTATTTTTCAAATATTCTAACTATATTTTGTGTCATTCGCGATACATACATATCGTCTAGTGGAAGAAAAATATTTTATATCCCGGAAGAGAATTTAATCCAAGCTTGGTAAGCCACTCGATTGCTTTTTCTTACCGGTCAAACTCTAGGACTACATAAACTAGGCATAAGTACTTTTAGTAATAATTGCCATGAAAATTTATTTATTTATTTCAATTTTAATGCCTTAGAGAGAATGAATCTCGTTATAGGCTATATATAATGTTACAATTTCATTTTATCAAACATTTGTGTAGTATGTAAGTTTTAAGTAAGTATTAAGTAAAGAAATAATGTAGTCAAAAAATACATTAAAAATTTTTATTATTTTTGTTAATTTTTGTCAATTAAATTTTCTTAAATATCATTAAAATCGCTAATTAGGTCCAAGCTTTCATAAATTTCCATTTTATTTTGAGTGGTTATCAAATTACTCTCAATTATTTTTTCTTATTTATTTTACCATAATACCAACCCATAAAGCATTTTTTTTTCATCGGAAATCTAACCTAGAATCTTTCGGTTGTTGAAAAGTAGGTTTTCTACCTCTCCCGCCACCCAGTGTGTTGTGTTCTTAATTACATACAAATGTCCTTGATTATATATACCATGTAAAAGG
This sequence comes from Argyra leucocephala, assembly GCA_963942445.1. Classification (NCBI taxonomy): domain Eukaryota; kingdom Metazoa; phylum Arthropoda; class Insecta; order Diptera; family Dolichopodidae; genus Argyra; species Argyra leucocephala. The sequence goes on along the minus strand of OZ012678.1, from coordinate 40,426,509 downwards.
AAATTTTAAATTCAACACTAAATCCTTGTAAATTAACAACTATCTACACAATGATAGAATTCTTACACACATTTCATTGCTGTGTACAATACCGAAATTTCTTAAAAATAATCTACACAAAACAATCTTTAAATATAATATTCAAATATAATTTAGTCATGTCAATTAATCATGCCCAAATATCTCATCAAATATAATACTGAAAGTAATGTATGAATTAATTTAACAACACCGAACTGAAAATAATTTAGAAACACATACATACATACTTTCATAAATATTTTCATTTCATTTTCTGGTTCTACAATTAAAATCCATTTGACATACCACCATGATATATCGTGTGTTAACGACTACAACCTTTAGTGTTCCACCATATATTGACGATATTGTGTATTCCATTTCAATCATCCTAAATAAAGTTTTAAGTCGTAGTCTCTTAACCTGACCCTCCATTCCATGTTTATTGTCAATACTGAATTGTGGAGAACAAGATTTTTCGTATTAGAAGTTCTTTTGAATATTTGCTACAATAACTACAAAATATCAGAAATGAACGATTTAACTAGTAATTTTAAAACCAAAAAATTAAAAAAAAAAAAACCATAATAACAATTATTGTAATTGTTTTAGACTAGAGGTTTAATTCTAAACCTTTATATAAATTAAAATTGTAACTATTAAAATTTAAACACATAGTAGCAATTTAACGAAAACGTTTATTTGTTTTAATTATTCTTACAAAATTTTGGTGGTTTAAATTTTTACGATATCGTTAAATAAAACTGTTTACGTTTAAAAGATTTTATCGAGAGTTTTATAATTTTTGAAATTTTATATACAGAGTGTCTCATTTATACGGTATTATTTTTTAAATAATATTGTTACAAATGAATTGATTAATTTCTTTTCTTCGAAGTTATGTCGTAGCCTAAGCGATAGGAGGGTCATTGACGTGGGTTTGAAGTTAAAATCCTGCGGGGAAAAAATTTTATATCCTAATTTGATATAAATTAATTTTATTTCCAATGAAAACGAAGAGACATTGTATGTTGAAAAAATATGTCAAATTATGTTTTGAATAAATGTGTTTTTTTTTGTGCTCTTGACAGTAACTAAGGTAGAATCATTTTTTCGTTGTTAATTAAGTACAGTACTGCAAGTTTATATACTACAATATCTACAATATTTCGAGCATTTATTTATCAAATTACTGGCTTATCAACTCATTAAATGTAGAAAACTATTGCTATTTTCAGGAACTAAGCTTTCTTAAATAGAATAGCTTCATTTTACCATTTTTTCAGTTGTTACCAAATTATACTATCAATTATTTTTTGCCATTTATTTTATCCCAATGACAGAGTGGTACTGGACCAAGTCGAAAAACCGATAAAACATTTTTTTGCTTCATTGGGAATTGAATTAGCTACCTTTCGGTTTGGCGCTCTACCTAAAGCGCCGCCAAGCGTGTTAAAATGCCAACAAAACGAGCTAAAATATCGGCGACAAAAATTAGATCAAATTTCAAAATTTGTCTTTGCCGCAGTTTCACAACATTTCATTTTGACAGTTTTAAACCATTAAATGTCTGTCTTGTTATTTGAAAATGTAAATGTCACATTCATTGTACTTGCTATGCGATATTCTATATCGAAAATCTTGGACGAACATGTCGTGTCGTTTTCTTTGGACTTCAGGCTTAATTCTAATATCACATTTTTTTCAAATTGAGTCAGGATCAAAAATAAAAATATTTATTTTTTATTCATTAATCGAATTATATTTTTATTTGTTTTATTTCAGTAATACATTTTTTTTATTTGCTTACAAATATCGATATTTCGGAATCAACATATTTACTTCATTAATTACTAAATGTAATTCAATTCTGATTGTTTGCTTTAATTATTTCTTTTTTATCTATTTTTTTTTTTTGTTTTTCCATGTCTTTGTTTAGCTATAAGTCTAGTCATTTTAAGTAAAATTTTTAAAAATACAAATAGTCACAATTTTTTTGTAATTTTCCACCATTTTTCCTTATATCAATTAAAATAAATTGTAAATCAAACAACAAATGTAATTCAAAATAAAAATTAGAATAAAATAAAACTCGCAACGGTTAAGATACTAATAATCTAAACTCTAACTAAAGTACAAGAAGACTCTGATGTCATTATAAATTATGTATTAATAAATTTTGGAAATAAACGAACTATCTATCTATCTATTTACTTCATCAATGTTTGTGTCTGAAAATATTAAGTTCTAACATTTAATTTTACCAAATGTCCTGAATAAAGTTCAAATTTGTCTCAAACAAATAAAAAATTTTTTTTTTGTTATATTTGCAAAAAACTTTACATGATTGATTACAAAATTAATTAAAACAGAAAGAAATATTTAAAGTTTTAATGCCGGCTTTTACTGTTAAATTATGTAATAAATAATTTTATTTTATATACCTTTTTATGCAAATGTGTATGTGTAAATAAATTAATTCGAAATGTCAAAAAAATAACCTCTATTTTTATATACATAATATTATTATCTGTATCTATACTAGTATATATATTATATTTTGTTTTATATAAATATATTATCTATATATTATCTACTAGTATATTATATTTTATTTTTAACTTAATAATTTCCAATTCAACGGATATTGAAATCGATAATAATTGAAAGTATATATTTACCACCTTTCAAATATACCAACACATTCATAAAATATACAATTTCAATTGACAGTTAGTTATTATTACCAATTATATGATATAACCGGTCAGTGGCACCGTTTTCTGTGATAGATATATTGTACGACCAGATATTAAAAAATGGATTGAAAGTATTTTTTATCTACTTTTTTTTTTTTTTTATTTGTATTAATTTTTTTTTAAACAAAAACAGTTGTAGTTAAAACCATTTACCTACTTTTTTTGTTTTTTATTTGTTTTATTTTTTTATAAAATATAATAAAAAAATAAAAAAAAAAAATTAAAAAAAACTCGTTAAATATCCAGGTGACTAATAATAATCAGTCACAATTTTATAGACATATTTTAAATTTTGATTATTTTCGTTTTTTTGTTCATTTCTTTAGTTAAATATAAATCTATTTGATTGAAATTGAATTGAAGATTAATTGTAGGTATAGAATTTTAAATGTAACTAAATTTTTCTTTTTGTTAAATAATTAATTTCCTTAGAATTAAAATGTATTATAGATTATTGTAAAAAATCAAAAATATCAATGAATAATATTAAATGTTTCCACTACTTGATGTAATACAATTGGATTTTCATTTAGTTTTTCTGTAATATGAGATTCTCAATGATAATAGCATCAAAGCAATGACTATTTAGACTTTTTATCGTTTAAAAATTTAAAAGTGGAATTTCAATGTAAAATTTAATTTATTTTTCCTTTATTGTATATATTTTATTGCGTTTTCGTTTTTCATAGAACATAGATCTGAACGCACTCTGACCCAAATGAGCACGCTCTGAGCAGAGCATGAATAGATAAATTCCGAGCGCTCAGATTCAATACCAAAAAACGATTTGAGTAAACTGTCATTTTTATTTTATTGTTGTTTCAAATTGTCATTTGTCAATAATCGAATTTAAACTTTATCTTTTGAAACTTACAAAAGTGAAGATTTACAAAATGTTTCACTTTGTAACAGTGTAGACTACGTTTTTGACTCCTTTCTCTATTCTATAAAAAAAATTCTTTATTAAATCTATTAAGAGGAGCGTTGAATTCTTACTCCCCATAAACAGTAACATTTTATAATCAAAAAATATATTTTGAAAAAGTCTAAATTAAAAAATATTTGTTTTTGATTAAATAATAATTATTTACCATCACAGCTTATATAGTCGTCCATTATTTCGTAAATTGTAAAAATCAATGCTGATATTTATTTTAATTGTAAAACGGTTTACTTTTTACTATAGTGCAGTAGCGTCATCTATTTTGTTTTAAAATAAAAATCACTTTTTGACATATTCAATTTAAATCGAACGCTTTAAGCAAAAAAAAAAACAGGAATCTTTTTTCGACAGTTCGTGCTCTGCTCTGAACTAAAAAACGAAAAAGTCTATAGATATATAGATGGTTGTCACTGTCAACTGTCACAGTAATAATATTAAATAATAAAATTTTATAGTAATTTTAACTTAATATACAAAATCAACAATCCAGCAATCTGCAGCTCGGCTCACTTCTACTAATTTGAAAAAGCTTCTATTTACAAACAATCAAAAAACTTAAAAAATAAATGTTGACAGACCATCTTTCCAAATACCGGAAACGGACACTTTTTTCGTTTGATTAAATATTTGAAAATAATTTTCGACTGACTTAATATCCCGCGACTGAATGTCGTGCAGTGCATTGTGTCGGCAGTTTTCCATCTCTTGAATATAATAATAAGTTGTCACATTAAAATATTATGAAAAATATTAAAATGAAGTGACGTCATTCAAAATCAACTGTCATTAAATTATAAAATATTTTTTTCGAGTATAATTTTCACTTCTAATTGAAAGGATAAATATCCACTTTTTTGACGTCACTATTTCACTTTTCCATGCATCAAATTTTATCGTTATTTTTTTAATATTCGTAAATTTTTGTTTTTCACATTTAATTTTCAAAACATTAGGCGGCGTTTACACATCAATATTCTTCAATATTCATTGACGATTTTAAATTCGAGAGAGAGACATTTGTGTTTACACTTCACTTTTTAAACAATCAAACTATTTGTCAGTTTTTTCTTATATATTTAGCAAAACTAATATAAAAATAAATTTTTTTTAACCAAGTAACATGTGGATATAAAGCAAATGTAAAATAAAAAAAAAAAATAAAAAATTTACATATGAATGTTGCTAAGTTTTTCATTACTCGCTATATTTAATTTTGTCTCTCTCAATTAATATTGAAGAAAATAGGATAAATTCTATTTTTTTCTTCAATATATATTGATATCAATATGTGCTTACACATCAGTATTTCTTCAATATTCACGCTCATCAATAAATATTGTCAATATGTATTGAATTGTAAGCGCTGCCCAAAATGTTTCTGATATTTTAATATGAAGCGAAATTTTATTTGACTTTGAATTTTGACCATTTGACTTTATAAGTATTAAAGTGCGAACACATTAATGTGAGTGAGATTTTGCCTTACAAAATGACAACGTCAAGTCTGTGTTACAGTGTGTTATACTCGATTTGGGTACGAGTGTAATTTTTTATTATAAATCGAGTATAACACACTAACATTTTATTAAATATAATTAACATGAAAAAAAAACTAAAAAATTCGAAGTATTCTGATAAAGGGACAACCTCGACATAATGGAATTTTGGAATAAAATTTAATTTTAATGTAATTTAATTTGGAATTCTGATTTTTAAAATTTTTCTCTGAGAATTGTGTTAAATTACATTTTTTGAAATTTCTTCATTTGGGATTTATTTTTTTGATAACGGCATACGATGCCGTTATACTCTCTTGAAATGCGTTGCAAGTAAAAATTTTCCGAAAATTTTTTTCTTCCCATCTTTGTCTGACAAAATGTATGTCTTCGGGAAATAGTTACTGTACGTTAAGAACTAGATTCATAATTCAAATGATCGCAATAAATATAATAGGCCTTTCGCCATCAGAATATATAACATAACATCCACCATAGGATAAACTACAACAAAAGTGAGAAAGGTGTGTGTAATATTACTGAACATTGTCGTAGTTCACTTCATTTGTCAAATTTGTATACCTACTTACTTTCTCTGATTAAGCTTTTATATGCTTATATAGTTTTTCTACAAAAATACAAAAATTTATAATACACTTTGTGCAACAACAATGGACTTAACAATATTCATTCAGTCAGAATATCACGTTATTTCAAACGCCAAATTTTTACATTAATACATATATGTATGTGTGTAATGAAATTTTAAAGCAAATAATAAATTTTCATATAATACGTGATGCCTCCTCCATTTTACTGCGGCATTTTAATTTAAATCAACATTAATTTAGTATTGGAATTGTGTTGAAGGTATATGAATTTAAGTTAGAAATATGTTTTGTCTATGTACCTTACTTTCTATTTAAAAAGCTAAACTAATATACAAACGATATATTTTAACTTTTCCTATATATAATTTGAAAATATTACATAAAGTATAATGCTCAGTTCTACATTTACCATTTCAAAATTAAATTTATATTAACTTAAAAAATAGAAATAAGGAAAAGTATATACGTAAAGTATTCCTATTGATGCAGATTCTTGTTAATCTGAATTTCTATACGAGTTTTTGTAATTCTAGAAAAGCTCTAAAAGACCCAACACTATATTGTACAACAATTATATAATGTGAAAGTAAATATGTACATATAATATATGATAATCAATTCCACTGGTAATACGCGTCGCGGAAAGAGCTTATGTATACAGAAATTGTTTGTAAATAGAAGTTTTTTTTAATAAGTAGAAGTGAGTCGAGGTCCAGACTTCGGATTTGAATACTAGAAAAGCTCGAAAAGACCACAGCATTGTACTGTATAACAATTAGATGAAAGGAAATACATACCGGTAGAACGCATCGTTGAGACAGACTGTACAATTTTCGTATTATTGGAGAAATAAAGTATCGACGGATATGAAAAAACTTAATATTTCCAACTGAAGAGAATCTGCTTGTAGCCACAGTCAGTGGATGACACCATTAGCTTAATGCAAAACATAAGCAAGGTATTTGAAACACTTATTAACGACAAATTAAACAAACTATATTTGAAAACCAATCCGGAGTTAGGTACAAGCATGGAGTGATTCACGCCATTACAAAGTTGATCAGATATTTGATGGTTCCTTAACAAAAAGTTTGGGATAGGAGCTTGCCTGATAGATTTGGAAAAAGCTATTAACACGGTATGGTTAGATGGACTAATATATAAACTTTTAAAGTTTCAAGTACCAACATACCTTGTATCAATTATAATTGGTATGATTTACAAAAATCATTTTTTATAAAAAACTGAAGTGACAATCATAAAAAAATTTTCAAGATAGATAATGGCCTGTTACAAGGTACAATACTGTTTTCAATGTATTTATCAGAATAATTGTTCTGACTAGATCGGGTTAGAGGAAATAATTATGCATTGGCATTTGCCGATGACATCACATTCTATTCTGCCGATAGTTTAGTAGATTACATCAAAGGCAAAGTACAAAAAATATTTAATATTACTCGGTACTACTGCAAAGTTTGGCTGCTGAAAATCAACTTCAACAAATGCGAGACAATTTTGTTTCGTAACACTGTTGATAAAACTAGTGTAGATATCAAAAAACACTGGAAAGAATTTGTTAAATAAAATCAGCAGAAAATGTTAACTAATAAAAAAGTAGTAGTACCTAGGGGAGTACAATTACATCGTAACTTTAACTACATTGAGCAAATCAAATATAGTATATTAAAAGGTAACAAAGCTTTCATGGCTTCACAAAAACTTTTTTACAACAAAATTATTAGTAAAAGAGTTAAAATTATATATTACCAAACACTAATAAGACCAATATGGTACAACATCAGTGCGAGCTTAACGGAAACTCTCCGAAAATTTGAAAGAAAGTGCATAAGAGTTTGTACTAATATATGTATAGAAAGCCCAATTCCGAATACAAACATTACCCCTCTAATAAATACTTGTATATCGAAGCAAACATAATTAGAATCGATAATTTTATTATAAAATTAATGCGAAGACATTATGATAAAGCACAAAACACTTTGGAAAATGGTTTAATATCGCATATATTCTACCACAATGAGGAGTACATCAAAAAAACCTTGCTCAAGGGCTTGAGCTATGAACATTGGACTGAGCATTTTATCTATTTAGATAAAAACGGTTATATTCAAAACCGTAATCATGTCTCTCTATTATACCATTATTACAGGTAAAGCTATTGTTTATAACCCGGGATATATTAACGGAAAAAAATTTAAAATTTGAAATGTCCATACCAGATAAGGACAAATTAATTAACGCAAACTATTGGTGGTTGGAAAACTCTAATTATAATTAGCAAAAAGTATAATATACATTATTTTTTTAATTAGGTTAAGCAGTTTTAGTTAGATTAAGATAGATTAAGTTAGACTAGGTTTTTAATAAATAAATATTGGTTTTTACTCCCTTTTTTTCCAATATCATAATTCAAAGAAAAAAAAAACTTGGTAAAGTTTGTACATAATATAAAAAATTCCTAAAATTGTGCATATAAAAAACATAAAAACGAAAAAATTGCTTAGATGTTAATAAAATTAGAAATAAATAGCTGTTTTTGTAAATTTTTGTAGGCTAGCTAGACTAGTGTAAGAATGTGAAAATAGTGGGAACAAATAAAATTTATATTAAAAAAAAAAAAGTCAGTGGACGACAATATTGTATCAGGACCTTCAAAGTCTGTAGTGCTCCCAGGAAGTAATAAAGTAAATAATTCATTTTCTATAACATTATAGATATTGCACCGGATTGGTTTTTGCTACCTATAAAAGTTTGGTGCATAACAGAATCAGCAACAGACAGTAGTATTTTATTACAAATATCGATATTTCGAAAGTGACTTACTTTCTTTATTAGTCTTTGCGACTAAACAAATTTTGACTTTTATTTAATAAAATTGCATTTTTTAACTCTCCTTCATTAAACAACCACATTGCAAGAATAACAAGAGTGAAACAAGAACAGCCATATGTAGTTTAATTTATTAATACTTGGTAATCATTTACACTATACTGATTTTAACATATTAATCAAGTAAATATATTAAATTTTCAAATGTATGTAAAATTAATTATGTATATCAAAGTATTGTATAAATTGAACTAATAAAACAACATATAACAAAAACATTTTTGTTATGTTCAAAATATGTACATAAAGTTGTTTGATCTAATAAATTTGAAGGCCTCACCAGAACTGATGGGTTAATTCACATAAACCAGTCAATATTTAAAATTTATTAAAGCTAAAATGTTACATAATTTTTGGTTTTTGAAAAGCACTTTATTAAATGATTTCAATTTGATCCTCAAAACTTGCTTAACATTATTATATATATATACATAAATATTATAACCGCACCACAATTAAGTTTTATTATTAGTATGCGTATGACAATATGGTGGTAAATATTACATTGAAATACTTTAGCGTCTTGAATTAACAAAGTAGGGTCATTATTTTATTGACAAATGCATTTATGTGTTTTATATTAACAGAGCGAAATAGAATGACTGATAAAAATGAGAAATGAAGAAGAAACAGAGACAAAATATTAATGTATTATAAACATAAATTTCATTGTAATTTTATTATTCACTTTTGTTATGAAATTGCAAAGAAACAAGCTCATACCACAACAGAAAATAACAACAACAGCACAATGACAAGTATATAATATTTTAGTAAGTAGTGAAAGTTCATAAATGATTACTCACGAAAGTTGGCATCTGCATAAAATAAATTTGTGAATACGGTTGGAGGTGCAATGGTGGTGGTGGTGGTGTTTTTGGTCGAGACTATTAAAATGTTGTAGACTTGAATATTTTCTTTTGTTATCTATTTTCTTTCATTTTTATCAACATTTTGCATTTATTTATTTATTTTTTTGTTCGCTTTATTATCAAGTAGTTTTCCGGAAAGAAAAATTTGAAATGAAACAAAAAAAAAACAATTTTTTTGCGCTAAACAAAGGCATTGCCAATTCAATTTTATTTGAAAAAAAAAATTGTAATATGCACGTGCGTTAATGGTCGATCACTAGTTTAATATTTTCTATTGCCAAATTCGTTCAGTTATATTTTCGCGAAAGTTCATACTTCATTATATTATGTATTCGTAAAATAAATGCCCCTTCTAAATATTATAGTAAGACCTGTTTGATTTGAAAAGGTTCAGAATTTGATTTGATTACAAATGAGATATTATTATTATTTCAGGTTAGTAAAAATACATTCAAAATGTTAAAGAGACATTTATGTAGTAAGTTTTCAAAATAAAAAAAAATGTTAAAATAACAGTTTTCATGAATGTTAATGTTTTTTTAAAAAATCAACGGAACATTAAGGAGCAAAACATGAACCTCCTACTGACATTTATACACAAAAATATAGACATAAATATCAGATAGGCGATTTAAAATAGAACAAAAACGTAAATATGCTTTGTTCAAAGAAATTAAAGTAGGTGTTCCACAAGATAACACATAAAGATCTATTAAATATATTTATGAGTCTTCGAGTAAGCAAAATGATAGCAAAATATGGAAAAAGATTGAATGAAATTAAATAGTGTTGTATTTCTTTCATAAACAATAATACAGGAAACATAATACATGACTCAGTATACTATTAGTCTAAATAAAGCTGAAGATCACAGAGGCTGGATTGGACATTATACAAAAATGAACTTGTGTGATCTATAGAGTAATTTAATAATCAAAAAAAAAATGTAAGATTAGGATGTGAAGATGAAATTAATTTCATAAATTAAGCAAATATAATTTTGCTAAAAAAAATGTTTGTATAATTTTAACAGAATAAAGTTTTTATTAGAGTACACATAGATGAAATTAAATATATGAAATCCACTTTATTCAGTTTACAATCTCTGAGCAAAACCAAATCTTAAGAGGAAATGCTTATGGAAAGGCGTCTCTCTCAAAGACATAAAGGTAAGCCTTTCAATCACAATAAGCTACAAATTACGCATTGCTTAACACAACAACAATACTTTTAAGTATTTTCCTTTGTTGAAAGATCATTTTCAAAAATTATTTTCCATTCATGGAGCCTATGAAAATAATATAAATTTTATATGCAAATTATAAATGACATACAAGACAATTTTGTAAGGGGATTTCAAGCTTTCAAAATATTTGAACCGTTAATTAACTTTATTAAATATCCAAAGACAAGTTGGATTTGAAAACTACTAAAATTGATCAATTAGAATGGTTAAAGTTAGAGAATTTAGAAATGCAGTTGGCAGAGTTTCAATCATGCAGCATTGGGAGCAGAAATTTGTAGAATTCAGGAATGAATTAGAAAATAATAAAAAAAAAATATTAAATGAAGAAAAATCCGAAAACATGGACAATATGTTGTTGAAGACATGGTGCTCGCTTCCAGAGACATTTAATGCGATAAAAAAATTTTTTTTTGCTATTTATAGAATTTTTTCATCAACGTATAGCTGTGAAAGATTATTTTCGATAATGATTCACATAATATCTGATGTACGAAACAGACTTACCGACGAATCTGGTGAGGCTTGTATTTCATTAAAATTGTCAAACTATCATCCTGATATTGATGCATTATCGAAAACTATTCAACAACAAAAATCTCATTAAAAATTATGTCAGATAATTATAGAAATAAATGTATGTATGTAATTTCTTATGTGTTTTATGTAGCCACATATGTATTTTCATTTTATCAAAATAATTTTTATTGGCACGCAGTCAAAAAAAAGTTCGCCATCCCTGTCAGCTAAGTATATGTAGATAATATAAACCTCGAAAAAGTAAATGTGATTAAATATTTGGGTGCTATGATATGATTGATAATAGATTAAATTTAAACAATCATGCACATTATTTTAGTAATAAGATTGCAAGAAAAATTGGGTATTTAGGTAGAATAAGAAACTTACCAATAAATGTGCGATAACTATGTATAATACAATTGTACCACACTTGGACTATTGTGCATTATTATTATTCTCATGTAATAAAGCAAAAAAAGATCGACTACAGATACTTCAAAATCGTGCTATGAGAACTATTTTGAAATGTTCAATAAGGTCAAACAAAAATTTAATGCTGGGAAAATTGAAATTTATTTTCATACACAAGATGAAACATAATATTCCGTGACATCGTAAATGTATCGACAACGTCGCCATATTGACATTTGATCTTAAATGTCAAAAAAAAATTGTTTACATTATGTCATGATCGGTAATTAATTTTACAGTGTATCCGCTACTCATTTTCACGACACGGGTTGTTAAATTATGTATCCGAAAATTGGTTGATACACAGTATAGTTTGGTAGTTATGTTGAGTTTTTTTTATTAATCAAGCAATAAATTTATAAATTAAAGAAAAATGAATATAAATTTTACTTCGTGTTTCAAAAATAAATTTAAAAATGTTTTTTTTTATTTTAATTTACTTTAATTTTAATAGCAAATGGACTCCCGAAAGAAAAATGCTTTTATTAACTATGATACTATGCTATTATTGACTATTAAAATTTTCTTACGAAATTGTCCATATTAAATGTCCATATATAATCTTTTACAAATATATTCAATTCAAATATTTTAAAAATTTATCCACAAAATAGGTATCCACAAGAGTATAATATTTTGACATTTGATTTGACGTGTATTTCAGAGATAATGCGTTTAGAGAGGGATCGGAATTGTAAACAAAGTACATTATGTTGCCAAAACACAATGTTGTCAATTCAGAAAATTTGACATATTGTATTTCTATGTATCTACATTGTATCGGTTGAAATTTTTTGGATACATTTCCGATGTCACCGTCTTTGCCTGATATTGTTCATTAATGTCAACAATATTGTTGTTTTCAAAAATAGTTTAATAATTTTTTGTTCATAATGAATTTTATTTAATTTTGAATTGTTCTTATTTTTTTAATTTTAATTTTAATTTTTTATATAATAATAATGATGTTATAAATAGTATTTATATACTAATAAATATAATACAAAAAAAAAAAATACTAAAAATAAAAATTCGAATAATAAATTAAAAAATGAGGATGCAATATTTTTATTATTAATCATCAGGTACCGATTGCATAGTTTTAGCTAATTCTTTATTGAAATTTCATAGAAACATTATTTGAAACCTTACATAAAATCTCTGTCAAATTCAACAAATTTCAGAATTCCATTGGGTAATTAGAACCTTCATTTTCATTGTTGGTTGTATTACTGCTATTTCAATTTTACCCCTTAAGTAAAGAAAATTAAGTTTTAGAAATTATTTGTTCACCAAGATCTAGTAAATTCAGATTCAATATATAAGAGTTATTTTCAATACAAATTTTTGCCCACTTACTCTGGTTTTTAGATTCAAAACTTTAATGTTGTTTCACAAAGAGCAATATATAAGCTCGAATTTTATTAACTTTCATTACTTTGGATATAATTGTTAATGTTTAAACAATAAGAATTTTAGAAAAAGCTAAAAGACGTGTTTGTTTCTTTTTCGAGTGTCTATTTACGCTTTTTCATATCTGTAACACTTTTGGTGTTTGGAAATATTCGTGATTGGTGTTAGAAGTTGTATGGCAACTATCCGGACTTAGAACATTTTAAGTATGTTTCAAGCCAAGCCAAGCCAAATCTAATCATTTTTGATATTATTTGTTTCAAACGAACACGTTATTTTTATATACGAATACAAATTCGGTCTTTATTATTGAATTTGTTCACTCAAGAGTAGATACAAGATTAAAGTTATAGGCAAACTCAATTGAAAACACAAGAAATTTTTCAATAACACAGTTAAATAGCGTCATAAGATCTTTTGAAAAATCAAAGAATTTCAAAATATTATTATATTGCAAAAAAATGGAATATTCAAAAATTCAAATAAAAATATTTTGAAATTTTATAATAAAATCACAGCATGTAGTGTATGTAGATAAAAGATACATTATATTTTCATATTTTACCACTATGTGTACCAATATTTACAAAAATATAGTTTCTTTGAACTTTACAACTATATGATTATATCAGATATACACATATAAATTTCTGTAATAACATTATTATTAATGACATTTTAAGTTATAATTAATTAAAGCATTATTTGCCGGGGTTTTTATTAACTAAAGAAAACATATTTTTTTACTTTAAACAATATCATTACAATTTAGATAATTATTTTTTAGCATTTTTCAGTTAATACAAAAATTTGTGATTTGGTTTTTAAAATAACTAGAATACAAAATAAAAAATTAAATAATTTATTTTAATAATTCTTGGAATAACTCATTTTTCAATTTTCTCTGTATGTAGGAATTTTATTTCAAAACGTCCAATGATAATTTTTTTTCGTTTAAAACTTCTATTGCAATTTTTTCTAAGTGGTCGAATTTGACAAGATAATTTAAAACTAAGTTTTCATATTAATAACGATTAAATTTTTGAATATATGATACAAATAACAGAATTAAAAATTAAATAAGAAGTATGATAAGTTTAATTTTTGGTTTGTAATACAAAAATAAATATAATATGTAGGATTCTATCTAGAGTTCGCTTTTTATTTCATTTCATATCTTTCTACTTCTTTTAATTTGCAATTAATTTCACAGTTTTCTATTTTTTTTAATCTTGTTCTATAATTCTACACTTAACTTTATTACTTTGAATTTTTTTTCTTTTTACCAAACGAACTCCTTTAGAAATGCCGAGGCGAACCTTCTATTTTCTCAACCTCTGCTCATTGTCTCTACTACTACAATTACTATTACTAACAACTACAATTATTATTAACAATCATTCATATCCATTCATTTCTAGTTGGTGCGTTGATATCCCACATATATTTTGTTTTTAATTCAAAGTACTAAATGTTTTGATTAAAATGCAGATTAGAAAATATTGTTTAAAATGGAATTAGGATCTATTCGTCCGCTCCTCGAAATTCGAAGAAGTTTGATAAAAAGTCGTTCCCAGTTTCATTCTGAATTGCTTTCCATGATTTGGGTTTATTCTTGGCACTATACAATTTTCTTCATTGATTTATCTTAAACAACAACCCCATTCCTAATATGTAATTTATTTAAAAAGAAAAAATTTAATTTAGTTTTAATTCTGGCGAGGAATTGAACGAACGATTTAGTTTGGTGAGTTGCGGCAATTTGACAAATTAATATTTTTCTATGTAAAAATGTATGTGTATACTTAGGGTGAAATTTTAAATTTTGAAAAAATATTTGATTTCGCTACGTCTCCTTTTAAATATATTATATCATTTAAAAGAATAATAATGTATATCGGTTATGTATGTATATATATTGGTTATATATATATGTATATCGATTATATTTATATATATCGGTTATACATCTATGTCGATTATATAAATAATAATAAAATGGGTTGTGACATGGGTCAGATATTTGTATCGTACTTTTTTCAATATATTGATAATAAAGACATATTGTGTCAAAATAAATTTTCCTATTTTTTTTTCACCAATCAACCTGCACTTTCTAATGGTATTAAGATTTTATCTTTAAGAAAATATAATCCTTTTAGGGGCGTATGATGTTATATAATAGATATCTATAGCAAGGAAGTCCGAATTTTTGTATTAATTATAAAATGCACAAATGCTTTAATTGGAAAACTAAGAATAGAATATTATCCAAGAGGAAGCAGTAAATTAGCAACGGCACGATCTATATGATGTTATTGTAGTAATCTATCTACTAATTAACTACTAATTAAGAGATACCGATTGTTTTATTAATTTTTTTTTATTCTGTCATTCCTAAAATATAAAATTTGTTGAGAGTATTATTTGGAAAGTTATCTTAAAATATGCTTTTTAAGAAAGTCGAGTTTTTGATGATAGTTAACGTTTCTAACATTTAGTTAGCTGTAAGATGAGCTCAGACATTACTCATTTTAATTATTAATATATAAAATCTTCAGAACTGCACTTAATTTGTATAAAAGTAGTTCTATCTAAATTACTAACAGCATTACATTATAAACAAAAAAATAAAAACTGTACGTAAATTCATACGTAAAGCATGACGTATGCATTTGAATGTCTGAAAGACCCAACAATAGGTTCCAATATACAACACATTTCTATAAAATTTCAAAAATTTGAAATTCTAAAATTGATACAAAAATGAAAAACCCTATAATTTTGTCAGACCGAAACTTACAAATATCTACTGTTTGCAACAATGTATTAAATGTAATGTATTTATTTATAATGTATAATGTATTAAAAATAAATTAAAATCAATTAATTTTAAAATTATGTAAACGAAATTTCTAGCACAAAAAAAAAAAAAATAATGAAAATATTTTTAATGTCTATTTAGAAAATCATAAAAAATAACATAAAAAGTTAGATAATAATAACTTTTATAAATATTTAAATAAATTTTATTTAAACGCTTCAAAGCTAGGTTTGTACTAAATCCATAAATAAATTTTTAATAGATATTATATTATTATTATTAAATTTCGTTTATAACATCAAATTAAATGAGTAGATATGTTTAGCCACTATTTTTTATTATTTCAATTTTATGAATGCAATGGACATCTTATTGTGAATTCTATAACCAATATTGGGCAATAGAACAGAGAGTTATTATCATTGTTGTGAAATATGTTTTAATTAACAAAGATTAATTGCAACATGCAACGTACTCATAAAGAAACCTAAAACCAGCACTTTCATCAAGAGAACTGATCATCACGCTGGATGGCGCCATAGATAGAACGCCTGCCTTTCAATCGAATAGTCCCAGGTTCGGTTCCCGATGAAGCAAAAAAAATATAACAATATAACTTGAAAAAATCCAAAATCTATTTGTAGTAGAGAAAGATAACATAAATGAGTTTGCATTTTTTATTTAACTGGACCTGCGTACTATACGTATTACATTTGACATGATTTGACCAAATTATTGCCATTTGGCATGAGCATTACACAGTACATTAAGGGTATAGTGCACCTTATAATATAATAATCACACAAGTAGACAGTTTACTTTTAAAATTTTATCCTATACAAACTGGAAAAAAAAAGAAGAATGACATTATTTTCAATTATGAGTCTCGGTACTAACATTGTAAAATAAATCAAGTAAATAAATATAATAAAATTCAAGACCTAGTACCATGACCAAACTATATATTATGAGGATAACAACTTTTATGAGAAACACTAGAATAGCTGCAATAAAAATTCAATGTTTGGAAAGATGAATTAGAACGTAACGGTTTTGAAATAACTAGAAGTAAAACAGAATAAATTACTGGCTAAAAAAATTCTGAAATATTAGTCAGAGGTCTAATAAAAATTGACATGATATTTTCACAAATAAGCAGTTTGCTTAAATATTTTGATTTGATTATTCAAGAAAATAGATAAATTGACAAAGATTTCTAGGATCGTGTGAATGATGGATGAATAAAGTGATATGCGGTAACTGAATTAATGTACGACAAGAAAATATCACTAACTAAATCAAACAACTAAAACCATGAAATTAAATTCCATGTTAGTGAAGTGGTTCGACTCTAATTTCAGAGAAGAAACTTAAAGAGACAGAATTAACAATGATTATAGACTTGCGATGAATATTCGAAATAGACATTATTCGAATAAAAACTACACGTGAAAATAGGCTGAGGTGATATAAAAAAAAGGAAAATATTCTATATTTGGATGGCCAGAAGACAATCCCTATTATTAGTAGAGCTGGGCACAATAGTGAGAGAACATTTTGAAATACAACGGATGGGTTTGACTTTAGATGATTGAGATAAACGGTTACGATCAAAGAGAAAAGG
The DNA here is from genome assembly GCA_963942445.1 of Argyra leucocephala. Lineage (NCBI taxonomy): Eukaryota > Metazoa > Arthropoda > Insecta > Diptera > Dolichopodidae > Argyra > Argyra leucocephala. Next base: position 40,408,797 of record OZ012678.1, on the reverse strand, counting down.
AAGGTAAATTAAAAATAGAAAACAAAAAAATACATTGCTTGGATTTTAAAAAATTCGATTAGCATTAGATGTATCTTACGAAACTAAAATGCTTTCTCGAAGATAACGAAGCAGATTAAAAACTGTGATTTTTTAAAACATTATCAAAAAATGTATTTTTTTTAGTTGTTCCATTGAGTTTTATTTAGAGTTAGCAATTTTGATATGATTAGTAGCATCAAAAACGAATGAAATGATAAAAATATTTAAAATTTTGTTTTGAAGTTCTGTACCCAATGAACGGAATACATGGTCGTTCAATTAACAACTAAAAAAACATCTTTGTGAAATTTTGGAAAAACTCTAAAACAAAAGTCATATCTCGAGACGAAACCCATTCAATTTACAAAATTGTAATCTGCTACAAAATAATGAATTCTGTTAAAAATTCAAATATCAAAATAAAACTATATTTATAAAAACAAACAAAACAAAAAAATAAATGCATTTTATAAATTTACTCACCTTTCCATTACTAAGTGGTATATTGAATACATCTAATTCCTGATTACTATTTGAGACTGGTAGTGCACTGCATAAATTTATTGTTGTTGTTGCATAGTATAAAAATGCAATTACTATAATTTTGTATTGCCTCATATTTATTTATATTAATGTATATGTGTATATATAATTTAATTTACTTATTTACTTCTTTTTTTTATTATATTATTTAAATATAAGTTAAATAAATATTTTTTTTTATATATATAATAACGTTTATATATATATATATATAATTAATTTAAATTAACAAAAATAAAATAAAACTATTTGAATGACTGAAATTCGTTGTGATCGTTTGATAATGGTGTTTTGTTGTTCATATATACTGTAATTAAAAAAGAAAAGGAAGTTTTATTTTAGTGCATTTTTTAATATTGAATAAAAAAAATTATATATTTTTTTTGTTTAATTTAATAAATTAATTTAATAATAAAAAAAAAAAGAATTATAGTTTCCGATTATTTAATTTAATTTAAAATCACATTAATTTGAGGAAAATCAGAAAAAATTTAATTAACGACCGTTAATTCAAGTTTCTTAATTCAACAAAAAAGAAATTAAATAATATAATTTTATGTCCTGTAACGCCTTTAGTGGAATACAGAGGTTGAACAAAATTTCATCTACTTTCGCATATCTGAGGGTATGCTAGCCTGGTCAAATGCAGCCATATCTCCCGTCTTGGTCTTGAAAAGGAGCTTGTATCTTCATGTTAAAACCCACTTTCTTTCGTAGTAATAGCAGTTTCGTAACATTAGTAGTAATAGTAGTAGTAGTAGTAGTAGTAGTAGTAGTAGTAGCAGTTACAATAAAATTTTGTTAATTTCAAATTGTAAACTTTTATTGAAGTGGCGCTTAACACTATTTTCTAATTTAAAAGTGTCACTACTACTTACTTACTTGCTGGGCGCTGCAGACCTTGAAGGCTCTGACGCAAAATTATCCTCCACTGATTTTGGTCACGAAAGGAATCTCTCCAGTTGGTGATTTGAAGTTTTTTCATATCTGCCGATACTTCATCTCTGCAACGAAGGTGTGGCCTCTCTCTTGGGGCTTGGATTCGAAAAGTTTCCTAGCCGAAGCATTTTCATCCATACACTCTACATGGCCTAGCCAATGAAGACGTTTTATTCTGACTTTTTTTAGCCGAGTCCATGTCGTTGAACAGCTGGTATAGTTCGGCATTGTATCTTCTTCTCCAAACCCCTTTGTCAGACACAGGACCATAAATGCGCCGAAGAATTTTTCTCTCAAAGATACCAAGTGCATGCTCCCTTGCTTTTGACAATGTCCACGATTCAGAACCATATAGCAGCAACGGAAGGGTGAGCGTTTTGTATAATTGTGCCTTGGTATTTTGGGATAGGAACTTTGAACCCAGTTGTTTGGGCAAACCGAAGTATAGCAACGTTTGCAAGGGTAATTCTTCGCCTTACTTCAACATCGATGTTATTGGTGGAATTGATGTTGGTTCCAAGGTAGATAAACTTCTGAACTACCTCAAAATTATATGAACCGACAGTAATGTTGTGTCCTATTGTGAGAACATTTTATTTGTTGACAGCATATATTTTTTTTATTCCCATTTATAAGAAGATCCGCTTTAACTGCTTCCTCTTCAATCTGTGTAAAGACTTCGATGACTGCTCGTCGTGATGTTCCGATAATATCGACGTCATCAGCGAAACCCAGGAGCTGCATCGACTTTTAAAATATTGTGCCCTGTGTGTTCACACCGGAACGACGCACTATATGCTCTAACACCAGATTAAAGAAATTACATGTAGTAGTAGTACTAATAATAGTATGTAATAGTATAGTAGTAGTATTAGCAGTAGTAGTATTATTAACTAGTATACTTTATTGGTGATGTTTCATTTTTTATTGCTGTTTTAAACTTAATAACAAGAGACTTAGATATTAAAATGTCTTTACAGTTAAAAAGTATATTCTGAAAGAATTTTTCTTGTTAGACGGAAAGAATAGTTTAATGTAGTTCGTTTCAATCTAATTTCTTGCTTCTAACGTATTTATTTCTCTCATCTAATCTTTCTCAGGGGCTGATGTGAAGTAGAGTAGAATTAATTAAGCCTATACTCCGTAAAAGGAACCGAAACATTGTTTTAAACTAATTAGAACATTTTTTTTAAAATGTTATAACATTCTAATTAAACTCATCATCTTGAATATGATAAGTACTACTTGTTATAACAAAAATTATTAGCTACTTAATAGCTACTTGCAATAACAAAAAAAAATTTTAATGCAAAAATTAGAAGTATAGTCATATATGTAAATTATTTTATTAATACGCCAATTAATTTAAATTCGATCATGGTAAAAAAAAAATAAAAAAAAAATAATTAACTGATGGTACATCATAATCATACAAATCAAAATTATAAAATATTTTAGCCAAATTTAATTTTTTTTTTTTGTTTTTATTATTTTTTACAAATACATTCATTTAATGGGTACAATTTACACAAATGATTTTAAACGAATTTAAAAATGTATTTTTTTTAATAAATTATTTTTTTATTTTATTTTTTTTGTTTTGAATTTACCAAGAAACGTCATTTTAAATAATCGTCACACACAGCAATGATTTGATCGCAATTAACTGATGATTACGCAATTGAAAACAAGTTTTGATTATTGTTATCGTTTTTCAAACACTACATATCTTTAAAAAAAACAAAAAAAGAAAAACAACAAAAAAAAAACTCTTTCGTATTATGCAGCACATATGATTATTAGTGATGATGTTTTTGATTATGTTGCCAATGATTATCTGTATTATTTAATATGGTTGGTTGTCAGTAGTTAAATGTATGTCAGTAGTATTTTGTTGTTGCATATCAACTTTTAAATTAATTTGTAATGATAATATTATTATATAGTATGTACTATGTAGTGGTATTCAACTTTAGTAATTTGTTCAATATATTATTATTGATTGAAATGAATTGTATATATACATATTATTATTTTTTGTGTATCAATTTCGAATTTATAATTTGGAATTTCAGCCCTGACATGAACCTTATACTATATTCTTTATTTTATTTAATTTATTTTTTTATTTTACTTTTACAAACAATTTTTCATAGGTCAAGTTTTTAATTAACTAAATTCATTGATATCAATAATTCATATAATACGAGACTATACATACATTTTTTTATTTTCAATTTAAACATTTTTTTTTTTTACATATTTATTTATATTATTTTGAATTAATAATTAATAGTTATTATTACAAAAAAAAAAAAAAACGAAAAAAAGAAAAAAAAGACAATGACATTTTGTTAATTTATGAAAAACACTTAACAAAAAAAAACTAAATACCTGTCTTGTAAATTAATCATTTAATGAATAGATTTATTTTGCAATGGTGAATTTTTTTTAAAAGTGTTATACAACAAAAAAAAAATGAGTATATATAACACTTAATTGTATCTAGATCTTTTCAATAGAGGTCAATAACCCGAATAGAAGATAAATGATTTTATGAATAAATAAATTCAAAATATTTAAAAGCAGGTGATTTTTTTTCTTATTTTGCAATACAGTTTAAGGTCACCTTTACAAATTAATTATTAGAGATTGTTATACAAAACAAAAAAAAAAAAAAAGTTGTTTGAAAAAGAAATTTATAGCAAAATTGAAGATAGTAATTTAATTAATTATTGATTTCATTTTTGCATTCGATTTTTATATTTGGAATTTGTACCGTTTACAGGGTGCTTCGTTTATAACCAATTATTTTTTAGTAGTTGTAAATTAACAAACTTTTCGTCTATTCTAATTTATTAAATCTAATTTAGTTACTAAACTATTATATCTATATTTTATATAGAGTTATACAAAAATGTCTAACGACTTATATGAAACTAATTCAATACGATACAACTGGACAAAAAATCTAATATACCTGTACGAAAGGGTAGAAGAAACAATTTCCTGAGTGTAATCACAAAATCAGGGACTTAATAACAAAACCGGGTTATCATAATAAGCCCATTTGCGGCTGCGGGGATATAGGGACTGAAATTTGCCTCCCGAAATTCAAAATCTATCTATCTATCTAAGGGTAGAAGATGAAAATTCATTCATTGATGACTTAATTTTCTTATACAATTCATCTTTTCATAGTTTAAAAATTTGATTTAAAAAAATAGCCTAACCACATATATTTTTGAACTTATATCTTAAAAGCTAAAATAATCATTGCTGAGTTTGATATCATTAGCGAAAATTAATACAATCATAACATCCTAGCCTGTAGGACTATATGTTAAATCTTCTACATGTCAATTGTTTGAAAAAACATATCAAAGTCCTAAAAATTTTTCACAATTGTTAGATAGTTTTATCATTTATGATAATAGTGTTTTCATCTCTTAAAAATGTAAAATTTTGAAAGCTTTGAAATTTTTGTGAATGACTTTGATAAGGTTAATTTGTTTCTGATTTCAAAGTGGTGACCAACTGCATGCTTTAATCAACTATTAATAGTTTATGTGAAATATTTTGAAACGGCAAGTTTACAAAATGTATGTTATATGTGGTTTTATTACACATGTATACTTTTACCAAGTCGAGTTATGTCTGCACACGCGGAGTACTGTGCAACATCATGTACAAAACTGAAGTAATGCAAGTGGGCGAGTTAAAAAAATGTTTACTATATTAAATATGTAAAATACTCATATTTGTATATACAAAATCATTGTTATACATTTTTTCCAAAATATTGTACAAATAACATATGCCAAATATAACAAAACATTGCGGGGGAGGATATTTTTTTTTGTTTAACTTTTAGATACAACTTTAGATTGAAAAGAAGAATATTAGTAATTTTGTCATTTTTGTAAGAAGTTTTATCATTTCTAAAAATTAGGCCATTTGTCATTGAATAAAATTTTCTAAAATAAATATTCCTAAAATAAAATGGGTTTTCCTTCTGTAGATCAGAGCATAGATTTGAGCGCTCTCTGACTCAAATGAGCACGCTCTGAGCAGAACATTAACAGATAAGCTCCAAGCGCTCAGATTTAATACAAAAACACGATTTGAGTAAACTGTCATTTTTATTTTATTGTTGTTTCAAATTGTCATTTGTCAAGAATCGAATTTAAACTATTAATTTTGAAATTTACAAAAGTTAAGATTTACAAAAAGTCTAAACTAAAGCTTATATCGTCGTTCATTATTTCTTAATTGTAAAAATTACTGTTAGTAGCGTCATCTATTTTGTTTTGAAATAAATATCCCATTTTGAAATTTAATATTCAAGCGCTCTACGTGCTCTGTTAATTTAAATTGAGCACATAGAGTACGCTTGAGCACGCTCTGAACGCCTAAAATAATGCGGATTTAAAGATCTGAACAAAAAAAAACACGAATCTGTTTTTAACAGTTCGTACTCTGCTCTGAACTAAAAAACGAAAACGCCTAAAAACAAACTTTTAACAGTTTTGACATTTGGACATTTGCCATTTAATAGATTTGACGTAAAGAATGTCATTTAAAATTTAACTTAACCCTTAACAGTAACGGTATCTTTTTAAACAATTTGTGTTATGATGGTTACGCAAAATGGTTATACAAAAAATAAGCATGAAAATTTTGTATTTTGAAGATACTTATCAAAGTTTTGTTGAAATTTCATGGACATACATATATGCGCCCCAATGGACTTCAATTGGTGTAATTTTTTGCTAATGAAAATACAATAAAAGTACAAATTGCAAAATTGAAGCTTAAAAATTGTCAAAATTTTATCCGTAAGCTTATATTCAGGTATGATCATTTAGTAAAGTAATTTTAAAAATATAACACTTGTGAATATTTCAAAAACAAATTTTTGTATAGCATTTTAATACAACATGAGTTTCTCTCTAGACATTTAGAGACAGATAATGGCAAGCCTTAACTCATATCCCGTATGAGAAAAAATCGTATATAATTCTACCACAAACTAATATTTATATATATATAAATTACACAAATTTACATAACATATATATAATTATACATATACATAATATACACAAATTTATGAATATATAAATTTATTGAAATATATTATTAATTTGTGATTCAACTATACTTAGCTGTCCCAAACAGAACTAAAGAATAATAGCAAGAGTACACAAATCAACTAATCAACTACAGTTATAGTTATCACTATCAGTAACAGAATTAATAATACCTACGTACTTTAATGCAGAAACGATCAGTTCAGTTCTTCGCTAAGCCTAATTCTATTAATACTTTTAATGTAAATTTTTTTATTTTTAATTAGAGACTAAAAATTATGATCGTTTTGTAGATTTTATAATAATTACTGTACAATTAAAATTATTAATCTGTGCAGTACCTCAACTATTAAAAAAAATTATAAAATAATTACAATAGTCGATATTATTTGTTAAAATTATAATTATAATTAATTGAAAAAATTTTTTTTATTCAAAAACCATAATTTTCACATATGTACCACGTGCAGAAAGGCCACGGTTGTAGTTTTAATTTTAACATAAAATTAGATAAAGAAATATAATTATTTTGGCAAACTTTAGGATACAATTGGTTGAAATAAATATTAAAAATAGTAAAATATATCTTCACCAGAGTCATTTACAGTTAATAACATTTTTTCCTAAGTTATAACACTTATGGAATTGTTCAGAAAACGTGAATGTTTTCATAAAGCAATCAATGAAAATTATTTGTATAATTTTTTAATTATTGATATTTGTCCAGTTTTTGAATCCAACTAATCATATTGTAAGAGTAAACAAGCTTGATAGCATTAACAGTAAATATTTCGAAGCTATAATGTTTTTCAAATCTTAACAAATAGAAATTCAACTAGGCCAGAACTAAACATGATTAATAATCGAATAGAAATCTTTTCATATTATTAAACCGAATAGAATTTTTCATTTCTCTAGAAGAAAGAAATACGTCATATATTCCAAAAATGGACTACATATTTACAATTCTTAAATTATAAATAATTATTTTGGATACAGCAAAATACAGTACATAGTGATAGGTACATTTTGTCAAATGTGTAATATCATAAAATACGCCTGGATGGCCACTTAAGTCTTATAGTAGAAATGAGTTTAACTGAAATATATTTCCTACTCTTTCGTAGGCCATCATATATGTAAGCTAGTTTTTACCAATATATAATGTTCTTAAGTCACCTAAGGATTAATATTCTATTTTAAAAAAAATGACATTACAAATACAATTTCAATCCAATAATACATGTTAGATATTCAGGTTTGTGATACACCTGTGTACATAATATAAATAAGAAAAAAAAAACTATATGAGGAAATTACACATCAATCATGAAGGTAATAAATATTCTCATACAATACTGATGTACATGCGAGCTTTTTCTAAATATTTGTATAATGAGTTGAACAGTTCAAATCTCATTGTTTTGTGAAAGAAATGAGCTTTTGCATTACAGCGTCTCTAATACCTAATATATTTGAAAAACATTTATTTTAAATTTATTCAACGTGAAATTTGTCAGTTTTATTTAAAATAAATCTCTTAGACATTATTATCTGCTTGTTACGTTTAGAATATTTTTACTATAACAAAAAATAATGGGGTTATGTTATGTTATCATTTGAAAAGAATTGAAATAATCAGTTATAATATCATTATCAGCTCCTTACTTCCGTGAGGTAATTTAGGTAATCAATTAACCCTTTCATGGACATTAATTTTTTTTGTTGTTGTTACTTTGAAACATTTTTATGTACCCTCATTTAGAAAAGAATTATTTGCTTCAGAAATTGCATGTTCACTCTTGAACAATAATTTTATTTTAACTAATTAACAAAAACTGGATTCAATTCAAACTACTCATCTTATACAAAAAAAGTTGTACATATATGAACTTTTGACTTATGTTAACTTGTGAAGGAGCATTCAATTGCTTTAAAACATTATTAGTTTACGTTTTAAATGTTGTATTCTGAGTAAAACAAAAACATGAAAATCGAATGAATATCAAACTCCGTTTTCAGTTGTACTCGATTTAGCTTCAATTAAATATCGATAAAACATTATTTTCTTATAACTTATGAAGCTTTGAATACGATCAAATATTAAAAATTTCAGATAATTTGATCATTTTTTTTTAAATATCCTATTATAAAGCTTTACCTAAAGATTTAAAAGAAAGGAAATTTTTAAGGTTAATCTATGAAATACATTGGAAATGAAAATTAAGGTTGAGTTCATGGCAATGCAAGTAACAAAAAACAAATAAAATAAAATACACAAAATAATTGATAAATTCTATTATTAGACTTTGTTCAAAAAAAAAAAAACAAAAAAAAATATATGATGGGTATACTAACAATTAGAAGTAAAATATGATGTATAGTGACGTATAGGTGATATATTATGTGTATGTCTCCATATACGTATATATAGTAGTTGGGAATGTTGGAATAATAATGACGAGATGACTATCTCCAATATTCTTGTTGGCTATCAACATAACGAAATTTTTCACAAGACTTCCAAAAATACAAATTTATTTTAACGTGGACGTTGGTCAATTTTTCAACGCGTCAGGGATGAGTCTTCAAGAATATGGGTGTATTTCTATTACTTTTGGGAACATATCGGCTCTAGGTTTTCTTTGACTCATTTTTTTTTACGCTTTTTTTTTGTTTTAGAGCGTATTTCACAAAAAATTATTCCTTTTTATCGATTTCATTTATTAAACCATTATCAACATAACTAGAAATCTTTATAATTTTTATAATTTTTTTTTAAAAAAGTGTATTTTAAATACTGGCTATTAAAAAAGCTGAAGCATATTCGCTAAAATATGAAATAAACTCAATTAACATTATATCAGATTCTCACATGCAAGTATTCTTTTTCTAAATTGCAGCTTTAAGACCCCTATTCCAAATCAATCAATAGTCAATCAATGGTCAATATATTGTCAATATATTGACCGTTGCTTGACCGTTGATTGATGAGAAATGATTGATCGTGGTTCTGTTCTCATCAATCATGCTGTCAAAATTAGCGAAGGTAAAAAAATGGCTTTTTGGGGGAATGTTCAGATATTATTTTTTGGGATTATTCAGATAAGGTTAAAATATTAACTTAAAATGTTATTCTAAAAAGAACAATTTTTATATTAATTTTAATAGTTATAGCAATTTATGTAAAAAAAACAATTGATATACATATTATTCAAATGTGAATAAAAATAATTTGTTATTTTTTTTCTACACAACATTTGTTTTAAAAATTCAATTTAAACTGAAGTCAAAAACATTCCTCCAGAAATTATATTTTCAATATTCATATATGTTTCGAAATTATAAATATATTCAGAACACTTCCACAGTATGTCCTTGCAAAATATCAAAATTTGGATAAAAACATTGATAAGTGCATGATTGATGTGTAATCGGTCATCATTCTTTTCCTCAATATATTGTCAATATATTGACGAAAAGATTGATGAAAAGAATGATGTGTAATAGGCACCTAACGATATTTAACTATTTATCTAATGCAACACCATGTAATCGTCCAAAATTTCAAAAATAATTTGACTAATTAAATTTTAGGTCCTACAATAAAATTTCACTAGTGTACTTATTTTTTTTATATCACCATCCATTTGAATTTTTTATTTTAATTCTAAGCACACAATCAATCCGATAGCTGCAAAACACAAGCAAAATCCTTAATTAGTCAACATTTTAAATTATTGCGTAATAATATTTTAAGGTCTGTAGACGAACATTAAAAACAATTTATAATTTATTCCCATTATTAGTGAGGGTCTACGGCCTCCAATGTTCCGACAATCGTTATTTTCCATATACCATAATAACTAATTTATACATCAAATCTACAAAGCTTGTTATCTGCGCTCGCGCAATTGTCTTGTAAAACTTAATGTAAATATATATTTGACATAATAATAAATGTAATTGTGTCATATAAATTTATAAAGTAATTTGCTATTATTTCTATTTATTTATTTGTTTATTATTGCAATTATCAATAAAAGCGCCATCATAAAATCAAAAACAAAACATGATTTGTGTTTTCTTATATCTCATGTCAATTTTCGTATTTGTTATTCTTGTTAAATGATAAATGAACAATATTGAAATTGTTATAAAATGTATATATATGTAGATGTAAGTATATGTACATGTAATAGAAATAAATATTTTAATTTGAATAAAAATTAAATTTTTAGAAAAGCAAACCTTTTAATTAATCAATATCGCATAATTATAAAAATGGAGGAATTCCAGTTCGAATTAAAATATAATTAATCATATGTATGTATTTATGTATGAGATGGTGTCATTGAAAACTAGATAGAATAAGGTTTCATCCGATTGATTTGACATTGGAATGTACATTTAAATAATATTACTAAAGTTATTTGAATGCTAGTTAATGTCTATCAGCCATATCTTAAAAGTTTACAGTTAACTGCTTATATTTAAATAGAAAAAATTAAATTTTTATATTATTTAATAAGCGGTTTTATTTTATGCTATTTTAATAAGTCATGTTATTTGATAAGTGGTTTAAAATAATTTTTTTGGTATAAATAAAAATTTTTTTAATTATTTGTTTTTTAATACACAAAATTAATTATGACTGATTTTTTACGAAATAATGAAATTTATATTTTAATGCACTTAGAACCTTTTCGTTTTTCATTTTTATGATCATGTTTCCGTGACATTTTTAGGCGCGCAGCTTACGGTTTTGCGAAAAATTAATATGTTCTTAAACAAATAGATTGACTTGATGAATTCTAAAAAGAGACAGGGTTGGTGAATTTCAGAATAAAATTTTAAATATTCAATGAATATTTTCACGTATTTTCAAGTTATATATTTTTAAAAAAATCTAATTGAATAACTTTTATAACTCTAAAAAAAAAATGTTGGGGATTCTGAGGGGGATGTTGTATCGGTGTAGAACCTAATGACCATATCCGAAGGATATCTGGAATTTCTAGTTTTCCAAAAATATATTTAAGGACGAAAAGGACCATTGAAAGTATCCTTATTGTTTTGATGATTTTGTATATCTGTTGATCCATTAAATATATATATTCAGTTATATATTCTAGAAAGATAACAGTTTGCAGCATGGAGCAAAATATACCTTTACACAGTATATATATATATATATATATATATATATATTGGGGAGCTTTAATGGCAAAATCTTGAGGTATTTGGTTTTTCGAGAAAGAAAATAGAGATGGTTTGTTTTCCAAAATTTTTTATTTTGAACTTCAATATTTCCATAACGGCAGCACCAATCATCATCAAATAGTTAAAATAAGCTCCAAACGGTTATCTTTCTAGAATATATAACTGAAGATATATAAATCTAATGGATCAACAGATATAACGGTTTTTATACAAAATCATCAAAACAACAAGGATACTTTCAAATGTCCTTTTCGTCCTTAAATATATTTTTGGAAAACTAGAAATTCCAGCTATCCTTCGGGTATCGTCATTAGGTCCTACGCCGATATAATATCTCCATCAGAAGAACCATAATTTTTAATGATACTTCAATAAAATTGCCTAATTGAATAAAATTCTAAAAATTTTAACATTAAACTCTCAACGACATGTGTGGCAAGTTTTCGATAGATTTCATATTTAGGAGTAGGTACCTAATTATCAGGAAAAAACGTATTTAAAAATTTCTGTAATAATCTCAAGATTTGTATCGAGCACTCTTAAAACGATTTGATTATGATTTTCTGTTATTCACCCTTTGTAGAACCAATTTTTGAAAAACAATACACTGTTAAAACTCTATAATTCTGTTGAATTATACTGTTCTGTATCGTAATATCAACTATATTTCTAAAGTTGATAAAACTTATCGATAATGAGTCTATATTGATAAAAAAATCTAGATTTGTTTCAACTAAAACTAATTAATTAAGCACTTAAGAGAATACCAATGTGCATTTAGAAATTAAAGGTTGACAATAGGCCAAATATTCTTACTTAAACAAAGTATGGAGAAATGTTATGAATATAACGCTGATATTTATCATATACTTTACAATATAATATAAAATAAAATAATATGATTTAAGTCAATTTTAAATTTTTATAGTTTTCAGTTTTTTTTTAATGTTCATTTTATATAATTCTGTTTAACTTTAGTTTTAGATGATAATTGTACTGAATTTTACACATATTTAATTTTGATTGTGAAACACTCTACACGAGATTTAGCTCTCTTGAGTTCAAAAAATTAAATAAATAAATAAAACAGAAAATAAAATAGAAATATTAATTCTATACAATTCTATCTATTTAAGAAAATCCTTGATTTAAATCACCCTAAATTTAATTTTGAAAGGTTTAGATTAGAATGTCAGAGTTTTGATAATAAAATTTTTAATTAAAAAATATCTTGGGTGTTTACGATTTTTTATTTGAAGAAGTTCAAAAAGATTAATGAAATTTTAGATTTTATTAGCGATATAAATACAACAAGTAAAAATATTCTCGAGAATTTTCTAAAATACAAACTATGAATTACATGACTAGTATATAAAACTATCAGATTGTTATAATTAGAAAGTAATACGTTTATGAATTTTTAACTCGAGCTTTTTTTCCTTTCACTTATAATTACTCAAATTATTATTTAAAAATATAAGACAATAGTTCCGAAAAGCCTTCGTATCTGATTCTATTGAAACATTGTACAGACACAAAACTGTGGATCACATTTGAGGATCTCAGCAAACCCATTTGACATTAAAAGGTTAAAATATCTCTTTGGTGTTTATACATCAGAAAAATATTCATTACAGCTTCAATAGGTTCTTTGAGCAAAATTTAATGAAAACCTAACGCCAAATGTAATTATAAAATCCATTATGAAAATAAAGTGGAACTATACTATTTAATAAGGCCCAGTTCTTGATGATAATTATCGCTTTTTAAATGCTACCTACAAAACCTACCTACTATGAATTAACCCTCCTCTTTTCTACACCTCTTTTCTATCCCAAATATATTCACTTACAATAACGTATATAATATGTCATAAAAGTCAATACAAAGCAGAAATTAGGAATAACGAATAAAATTGAAAAATAAAAAAATCAAACAACATTATAACAAAAAATACAATAATAATCGATGCAAAAAAAAGTTGGTTGAAATTTCAGTTGCAGTGTAGGGTAGTACAACACCAATGTAAATTAAAACAACACAAAATATGGTATTACAATTTTCGTGACTGGAAATTACAACAATTGTAATTAAATTAAATTCACCCAGCTTTGGTTATACTTATTAATATACAGGTATACATGCTAGCATTATTCTCTACTTAACTTCACCATTGATTATAGTGATTAAAGCATTTTAATATAAAAATTAATTCAAAAATTGAATTTAATCAGCCTGCTATTACTATCTATATCTTTATATATACCTAATATTGAATTACAAATTCACTAAACTAAAAATCATTGTAAAGTGCAATGAAAACATGTTCGCCTAATTCCTAAATATTTCCGATTATTTTTATTAATAATTTTTTTTCTATTTTGTTTTAATTTTATTTTATTGTTATTTCTTTTCTTATATACAATTTCAACTTTGTATATTATCTGTTATGTAATATTTATTAATTTTCATTTTTAATTAAAAAAAAAAAACGAAAAAAAATAACCTAATAAAATTAAATAAAAAAAATAATAAAAACGAAAAGTAAAATTAAATTGAAAAACAAAAAGAAACAAAAAAAAACATAACAAAAACAAAAACAAACATAAAGGTAAACACAAAAACCGTGCCAAATTGAAAGTAAAAAAAAATCACAGTTGAATTGGGTAAATTAATTACATATACAAAGTTTTACCAATTCACTTTTAAACCATGTTTTAATATTATTATTACCAATAGTACAAGACAAGGCCATTTTTAAATTTTTTTTTTTTAAAACAAAAGATAAAATTTTACTTCATTTTCCAAATGAATCACATTTTGTTCATTCAATTCGATTTATTTCGCTTCATTAAATTAGCTAATAATAGCGTATAAGTGTTTGCGTATACATAACTGTAATAAATTCACCATAATGAAATCAATTTGAATTTGAAAGGAAATCCATGGTGGCCAACCAGTGGCAAAATACAGAACTATTTAATAACAATGAATTTTATAATATACTTTTAAGAAAATGTTGTTGATATTTAGTTCTGTATACAAGATAGAAATTTAATTAATTTTTTATTGGATTTAAGCACATTTTTATATTCAGTAAAACAAAAGTTTTTAAATAAAAAAATTATGTTTGTAAAATCATACTTATAAGAACATACAAGGAAGATTAAATAATACTTAATAATGAAAATAATAAAAATATTGGTGAGAATCTTGCGATAAGGTTTTTTGGACAAAAATTCAAGTTCGATATATCAGAAAGGCATTTCTGATTTTTTCAGAAAAGACCTATAATACTTCTTCCCAGTCTACCCCACAGTAATTGGCTGAAACAAGTGATAATCATATAACTAAAGTACGTTGTTTTCTTGTTTGAATCGTCGACCTTAAATTCTCCTCCATGATACAGCTAGTTTTTATAAAAACTTGTTTTCTAGTGTTGGAGTAAAGTTTTTGTATAATAGTGAAAATAATCCAATATTTTCACTATTATTTATGATATAGTTGTTTTAATGGAATCTGACTAATAAATAAAAAAGTCCGGGTTCGAATCCGGCTCAGAAGAAAGGTATTTTTTTCAACTTTTCTTTCATTATTGATCAAAATGAAAATGAAATGAAATTTGATGAGAGTATAATTTTGTAATAACCGAACTGTGTGTAGTAGAACAATAATATTTAAGAGGCCTGGTTCCTGGATAATGTATCAAGTAGTCTTAATTTAATTATTTCATATGTATATCAGAAAACTGATAAATAAATAATAGTACCTATTATTGAAAACGGCATTTCAATCGCGTCTCGGATATTCATTCGATTTAGAACTGGTATTTTTGAAAACGCTCGTTTTGAAAATAAGTCGGTAAAGTTTATTGGTATTTTTGGAAATGTATTTTTGAACTCATTTCACATCTGCTATAAATTTAGCGCGTTTTATAAAATGAATATAAAAAAACTAATATTATATTAAATATTTGTTTATTTATTTTTGTTTATTATCAAAATTATTTAGAAATATCTAATTTCTGTTGTTTTTTTTATTTAAAGTGAAATTTTACATTTTTGTTACATTTTTAAATGAATATCAATTTCGAGTAATGGTAGAGGTTTTTGTGACAATCAAATTCTATTTCTTTTAAAACATATTTAAACGAATTTTTTGTTAGTCAAAAAATATTTATAAACCAATTATTTATCATTTTATATACAGTTTATTTTGTGAGTACATTTTTTATAAAATAAATTTTAAATATTTTGTTGAAACAATTATCTTTACAATTATCTTTGCAATGTTCTTTACATTTCTTCTTGTATAATTTGTTCAATTTATTCACGTGTTAGAAATAAAACCCAGTTTTGAAATATTTTATTCTTATTAACTATTTATTGCGTACAACAAAAAAATATTTACCGCCGGCAGATAAATTTTACCGATTACTGGAGCAACCGGCGTTTTCAAAAATACTAAATTTTCATTCGATCAAATCGAACACGGTTTTACTCAATACGAGTAGCAATTGAAACGTTGTTTTCAATAATAGGCACTTTATTTACCAAACAAAATTCAGTCCCATACTTAATGAGAAATAAATTATTTCTACCTAAGTTCCAATATTATAAAATAAATACTCTGACGTTTTTTTTAATAATATGTGTTCTCTTTTTTAAACTTGTTTGTTTTACAGAGATTGTTTCTACTATGTATATTGTAGCCAGAAATTAAATGTTTTGTATAGCAGGACAGAACTACATATTTATGCTACTACATTTTTTTTGCAATTGAATCATGGTTATTGCGTACATTGTACTGTATTCTACATTGTTCACATTTACTTTCACATCAACCTCCTATACTAATTCATATCATATCTTTCTTCCCATCTTATATTATCCTGTACTATTGCAATCAATCAGTAAGGAAATGCTAAAAGTAATATGATAATGATTTTGGCTGATTAAAATAAAAATGAACAGATGAGAACTTCTTAATCGAAAGTCTGAGTTATGTTTTATTAATTACAGTGATAATTAACACGAAACAAAAAATAAATTTAAAATTAGTTATTTGTGTCATGTATCAATATTCAATTTGGACCACCCTGTACATTATTTTGCAGATAATAAATTGATATTGTTTCTATGTAAAATATGCAAATTTAATAAAAACAAAATTCACAAAGCTTATAAAATAGTTGAAAATAGAGTCTTGGATAATAACACAAGTGTTTTAGAATGTTCAGATGTTTCATGTTCGTTCCATACTTCTAATAATAATATGTAGTCCGATAAGAAGATAAAATAGAATTCGCAGTTAGGATGAACAATTAATCATTTCATTTATATTGTGTGGTGGGTGGCGTGGTGGGGTGGCGAAAGAATAACAAAACTAAATGATATTCTAATACACCGACTAAGTCGCATGCAAATAATCAAATTTAAGAATTATTCCATCTAATTAAGTACTAAAACTAGCTAATTAAGTATAGTAGGTACGATTTTAGTACTAATTTATACTACATATTTTACTACAAGGTTTTTCGATTATTTTTTCGATGAAATTTCTGGCTCATTAAATGTGAAATCAGATAATCAAACCGATATGGTTGTACGGCATACAAATATGGGAATGTTCCAAACGAACACATGTACTTTGTATCCAAAAATTCCAAAATAAAGTCTTGCGAAACATGATATATCCCCTTGGTATGTTCGCACCAGTGTCCTGCACAGAGATCTAAAAATTCCTTGCATAGAAAATGAAATAAAAAGATATGCAGCAAAGCATTTGGCTCGTCCTGAGTGTCATGTTAACATTGAGGCCACTCAACTGCTAGATAATCAAAATGATATCAGAAGGCTTAAAGGAACTGAGCCGCTCTAGATTTAGTACGAAAGAATTTCGTAATCTTTTTCTTTAAGAAAATAACACTAGAAATAAATTAAAGGTTAGTCCGTCGGACTAGTTTTAATAGGAGGGGTGTGGTTTAGTCAGTAAAAATCTGACACACAATGGAAGTTACGGTTCTCATTCTGTCTATGAAGATTCCCAACAAAAAAAATGCAAATAACAAAAAAAAAATAAATGGGGAAAATTACTGATCATTAAATGTGACAACTAAGCCTTCTTAAATAGCTCCATTTTATTTTTGCTACCAGACTGTTTTTTTGTCATTTATTTTATCTCAATGACAGACGGTATTGGACCAGGTCAAAAACCCCATTACAACAAATTTTTGTTTTTTTTGCTTCGCCGGGAATCGAACCTTAAACCTTTTGGTGGAAAGGCAAGCGCTCTACCTACTGCACGGCTCAGCATGTTATGTACTTGTAAATAAGATATTTTCAATAAATAATTATCTTAATAGCTCCCTGGTTTCCTAAATGTTTTTTTTAAGTATTTGAATACTACTTTTAGATTCATTGTATTTTCGGACTAGCAACTTGTAACATTTCAACAAAATAAACTTCAATTATAATAAATTGAAACACTAAACTCATACATTTTGTGAACCATATTTATTTTCGAAATATTGAAAAAGAAAGTACTCTGTGGAGAACAAAGCAGAAAATAAATTCGATCAAATTAAATCATTTCTTTTTCACATATGCGGCTAAAATAGAAAAACATATGTTTAAAATCAGTTTTTATTTTCGGCATTCAATAGTTTCATATTGAATAAATTTTTGAAAGAAGTTCTTCAACACTTGCTTTGCGGCTGCCCATCATTAACCTCCGAACTTTTACAGTCGTAGGGTCAATCCCCTACTTAGACAGTATAAACAGATTAGAATATGAAATTAGATATTTCCTCAAAAATAAAAATGATGAGCAATCGAGTACGATGGAAATGTCAAGTGCAGACCCGATGTTCCCAAGGAGAGTAAGGAAAAAAAAATAAAAAGACTACGGATTTCGGGTGAGATTTTTCCTAACATTATAAATAATATTGCCGGTAAAATTGGTAATCTGATTAACCTTCTCAATCGTACAGAGTTGATCTAGTACTGAGTTAATTCAGAGAGTAATAATTTGATAGTGATGCTCTAAAACAATCAACAACAACAAGCAGGTCACTTGAGTTATGGTATCAAAAATTAAGTGCTAATTGGTTTTCCAGAAGCAAATTATCATTTCTACCTACCTACATATATACCTCTATCTATAAATTTTGTGGGTGGTAAATAGATAATTTGACCCCTATGACATATAATATAATTTTTAATAAGTGAAATTTGAACCGGATTTAACACTTTGTATATATACAATTTTCTCAGTTTTCAGAATCATTTTATTCTTGTTTCTTGCCAAACAAATTATAAATTTCTTAAATAGCTTTATTTTAAGTTATATTAATTAAATCCCAAAATATATTCAAAAAAGAAAAAAAAAACAACAATAACAAAATTGAATTAATTATAAATATTATAACATAATGGTATAATATATAGTGTAAATGACTTTTGGTTTATTTTGCAAAAATCATAATATTAAATTTAAATTTAACATTTTGAAAAACAAAAAATTTAATTTAAAATTCAACTTTTACCAATGCGGTGCTTTGTTATTTATATAAATTTTATGTATTATGTTTAAAATACAAAAAAAAAAAAACGAAAATAGCAAAAAAAAATATATATTTTAAATTATATGTGGAACAAGTTTGTCCAGTCAGTCAGTCAGTGTGTATTATGCAATATTATGGAAAAAAAACAAATTATTTTCTTTACAACTATATATCTACAAAGATCTTGTTAAATTATTACCATTAATGTTACTTAACAGTGTTGACTTTTTTTAACATTAAGACCGGTGTAATTTTTTTTTTATATAGGTATTGTATAATAAAATATATACTAAGAATCTATATAGTTGAATTTAAATATTTTAAGAAATAATCATGTTTCATTTAAATTTTAGTTAATAATAATTATTATTTATTTGTTTTGGTTTTTTTTTTCATTTATGTCAACTGCGAATTCGGAAATTAATTAAGTAGTTTTTTAAGAGAAATTTTTTTGTAAAATATAATATAGCTTTATGTATGTTAGTATGTAGCTACATATCTATTTTGAAGCGGACTCGAAACTTGCAAATTAACTCGTCAAAGAATGCATTTACTAATGGGTGTTAAACGCAAGAACATTAACACACAACAAAATTTACTTAACTCATTATTTCGAAATAGACATTACAATGATTCTAAATTGAATTATTTCGAAATAGAGATTGCAATAATTCGAGATCAAATCGAATTGTAT
Source organism: Argyra leucocephala (assembly GCA_963942445.1). Lineage (NCBI taxonomy): Eukaryota > Metazoa > Arthropoda > Insecta > Diptera > Dolichopodidae > Argyra > Argyra leucocephala. The sequence continues at coordinate 40,388,720 of OZ012678.1, read as the reverse complement.
CGAAGATTAGCAAATAATGCAAAATCATAATAAAAATAATATTGAGAGGGCAGAATAAAATTATGTTGATGTATGGGAATCGTTTTTTTAAGCTTTGTTTTTTAGGACTAAGATTATAAACAGCTACATTTATCAAGAACTACGTGGAATCGCATATGAAAAATATATCGCATGATTTATATTAATCGTACGTTATGTATTACGTTATGTGTATAGCATGACTTATATAGGTTCAACTATAAGCTTCATAGTTTTTGACTTCATTCAAAAAATTTAAAATTTTTACCTGTAAACTATTTAATTGAACCGATTCAAAGCATCCCACAAAGCGATAAATTACTAAAAAAAATTTATTATATCTGATGTGCTTCTGTCCTGTGCTATTTTAGACAAAATTCAAGTCTCTTAAATTTATCAACGATCTTAAGTATAATTTAGTAAAACTTCAGGTTGATTGTAAAATTTGTAAAATTATTTCAGACTTAAAACTGATAAAAGTTACTATTTAAAAAAAAATTCCGCCCTATATCCCACGAACGGGATTAAAGGACAATGATGATGATGATTTAGTAAAATCCAATGAAAGAAAAAACTTTAAAAAATCGATCTGGTTAAGATTTTTATATCAGAATTTGCAAATTAATCCTACATAAGCTATACATAAATGTTCATTCTATTATTTAATTGTATATTGATTCTACATCATTATCAATAATCAATATCCTATAATATATCAATGTTCTATAACATCTTCTCTAATGTATAGGGATATAAAAATATTGCCATTTTTTATATAGCCAAAGTAGTGACACACATACCCTATCATACCATGTCAATACACTAACTGCTTCTACAAAACTATAAGATAGTTTGTATAGTTAGGATTATTTTGTATAGTTTGTATAGTTAGGATTACAATTAAATTCAAATAGATTGTATATATACTAATGAAACATCAAAGGTTCAAACCCCAAAACCGGGCAGGATATATCTTAATGAAAGTTTTTTTTTTGCTTTTATCCTAAATATTAAAAATTATTTCAGAATATAAATTGAGAATTACTAAAAAACAAATTTAGAACCATGACTTATTTAAGTATAAGCTTAATTATTGATAATAGTTGTTAATTAAATTAAAATTCATGTGTCATTCATTAGTAATATCCGAAAATGTTTCTTTAACTAGGTACTTAGCCAAAAAATTGCTTTGGTATTGTGCGGTGACATTATTTGTTTTTTGCAATAAAATTCATAAAATAAACTATCAGTTAGTGGCCAATCTATCTATCTAACAAATCTATTTAGGTATTCACTATTTGAAATGTAGTTAATTATGACAACTACTTGTATGTAAAAAGCCCGGGTATGTCAAAAAATATTTAAAAATTTTAATTAAATTAAATCATGTAATTTTTTTAAATTCCGGGAGCATTTTTAGATCTACACTGCACATCGGTACTACACATTGCCTTAGCTACATTTATCAAAATACAATTAAAAATTTTTAAATAATAATTCAATAAATTAAATTATTTAAATAAAAAATCATTTAGATTGTGAAACTAAAAATTTCCAATTCTGAAATATCAATCTCCTAGCTAGAGTAAGAAAATATAAATCTGGAAGTTATTTTAAACGAGATTTTAAACGGGTAATATACTATTAAACTATATACTATACTTTATACCGTTAACGGTAATAATACTATTAAAAGACATTTTTTAAATCAATTTATCAATAGCATATCAGTGCATATTTCCTTTTTCTATCTGCTAAAAAAAAATTTCAACTGTCAGAATATTATTAAATCAAAATTTGACAGCTTCGAATTTTTATCTACAGAAGACTGTAGATGTGTATTATTTTAAAAATTTTTAAGCAAAAAATATTTTGATTGATAGAAATTTTGACAGTTGTTCCGGATTTTTTAATCCAGATTAAAAATATGAAAATCTAACTTAAGATTTGTGTATAACTGGTTTAATCACAATGTCAATGTCGTGGTCTAATACAACTTCTATATATAAGAACTATGAGTATTTGCTAAATTTCGAAAGATAGTCGTATTATAAGTCATATATATATAAATTTCGAAAGATATATCGTATAGAAATGATAAACTAATTATAGCCTAGTACCATTTATTAATTAGTAGTTTAAACTGTAATCAATATAGTTAACAAATTACTGTAAATAAAACTAAATGATAAGGCAATTATCACTTCCGTAATCTACAGCCCATTTTAAACTAAAATTAAAACTAATATAAAATGAATAAGTATAAAATTTTAATTATTTATTTGAATATATTTTTGTAAATAACATATTTAATTTTATAAATTTGCATAAATTTAAAAAAAAATTCACTTGTTTTCTACATTCAAGATATATGGTCCACTTCTTTAAAGTCCAAATCAAATATTTGTATTGTTCAAAACAAAATTCATAATTAAAAATTATTGTAACTTCAAAAGATTTTTATATAGTTAATTTAAAATTCACAGATTTGTTTCATTGTTTTGTTTATTTTTTTGTTTTTTCATTATCACACATATATACATTATAATTATGTTCAACACTGTTTCTTTAAACAAATATATTTATTTAAATTAAATTTTTTCTGCTCATCATGTCTTACATTTTTCAGAAAAATCAAAAAATAATTAATTAATAACTAAAAACAAAAGTAAAAATAGTAGTAATAATATTTTTAAATACAATTATTTATTTATTTTTTTTTTTAATAATTTTTTTTTATTTTTTAAATCTTTAATTATATAATTTGTTTTTTTCAATATTGCACAATTATATTAAATTTATTTCTAAACATTTTTAGATTATTTGTTTTAATTATTCAACCTACATGATAATATTTCAACCTAATTAAATTTCAAAAATAAATAATTTATACGATTTATATTAAATAATAAAATTTTAAATAAAAACTAACCGTTATTTTCAAAATTTTAAAATACGAAGTAATTGTAATCCAATAAATAAACGTTAAATAACTGCTATGTTGATGTTTTCTTTTTGTTTGATATATTTTTTTGTTGTTTTTGTTTATTTTAAGTTTTTATTATATGTCTCTTTTTTTGGTTTTCTTATTTATTTTTGTTTTTTTTTTTTTTGTTATTGTTTTAGAAAACACAATACTGTTTTTCGATAAACAACGTATTCAACTGAACGTCCAACTTGTTCAACACTTCGCTTAAAAATGTTAATAATAACTTTTCAAGTGATCACAGTAAACTTGTCTTTTAACTTGATATTTAAAAATATAAAAATAAAAAATAAAAAGTAAGAAATAAAAAACTAAAATGTGTTACCATCTCACAATAAAAATAATAACAATAATAAAAAAAAAAAAAAAAAAAACAAAAACAAACACTTTAAATTACCTTGCCTACCTCAACTAGAAAAAAAAATTTATTATTAACATTTACTTTTTTAAATCACTATAATTATTACTCTCTTATACAGCTTACAGTTTATTAATCTGATGTTAATGTTAAAATAAGAAGTATACATACATATTTGTAATTGTGTAAGTACTGCTACTGATAAAAAACCAAAAACGAAAAACAAAAAAAATTGCGGAAGAAAAACAAAAATATCAATGCATCATCATCAAACGAAACATATAAAAACAAAAATAACATCTAAGTATACATAAACAATAAAATGGGTAAGAATAACTATACATATATTTTTGCACCTTTACTTCCCCCTTTTTTAGTTTCCTCTTTTTTTTGGATTTTATATGTTTTTTACCCACTTTTCTTCAAAGCTCTTACATTTCACTCATCCATATTAAAACGCAACAAAAACAACAATAACAATAATCAATTTTTAACTTATCATTATTGTATTCAGTTAAGGTAGCAAATTTAGCACTGCAAAATTATAACATAACAATCTACAATCTTAACATATTTCTACATATGTATTTAAAACTGAGCTTAAAAAAAAAAAATTAGATTACAGATTACAGATAACATTTTTTATGAGAGTGTAAAGATATCAAATGCAATCACTCTTGATAAAAAATAACAATCAGCAGCACACGTATTAATAATTTACTTACCAATTTACAAAAAAAAAAAAAAATAACACTTTGATAACAGTTTTTCTCCATATTTCCCTCTCTGTCTGAGAAACTTTCGATTTCATCATATTAAAAACAGGCAGAGTTTAAAAGTGGTGAAAAATGTTGAAAAAAAATACAAAATTGAGAGAATCAATTATTTTTAACATTTTTAAGCTAAGCTTTACACCGATAACCGATTTATGATTCATTTTTGACAATCGAAAATACATGATTGCAATGTAGTATGTATGTATGTATGTATGGCATTATCAATTTCAATTTAGGGAGGAAATGATTATGTGTTCGAAATTAAAATTGTGAGAAGTGGGAGTTATAAATTTATGATTATTATAATACTTATAGTAGTAATAACCATTTACGAGTACATTATGTTCATGTATGGATTTAATAATCGCATGTGATTTAAATGTCATAAATTTTTTATAAAGGATTAATGGGACAAATACAAATACATATATTATTTATAATGCATGTGTGTGTGTGTGCATTTTTTGAATTGAAAAAAAAATATAACAAACTTTTCGAAATTTTCAATGCAATTTTAAATTTCAATTGAATTTTCTGTAGTATTTGGTGCATTAAATTGGTTCAAATTTACGGGTATTACAAAACTATAGGTGCTCTCTATATTATGTTGCATTATAATATATCTATACATGAAATTATTATAGAAAACAAAATTGAAAAAAAAGTATTTATTAAAAAATAAATAAAAAAATGGTTTAAGAACAGGAAGATCTCGAAATTTTATTTATTTGCGAAAAAATGCAACAGCAACTATAATTATAGGGGTTGTTTCTTTACCATGTATTTTTTTTTTATTATAAATTGGACGAAGTACAATTCACCACAAAATTTGTTCTGTTCTAGAGTCAAATAATTCTTGGTCCAATTTAGTTTAGATTGATAAAGCTAGTTATTTGAAAAATTTTATTTGTCTTAAAAATTTGATTCACTTAAATTGCAATCTTTCCAGTACAATGTATTGGATTTTAGAATCAACTGAAATAACAAAAATTCAAAAAGTCAATAAATGGCTAGTATTTATAAAGTACGAGTAAATACTAAAAAATCTTATACTTAAGTATTACATAGTATTTATTTATTTATTTACGAACTTTGTTGCTTTCATTAAGCATTGTTGAGTATTATGGAGTATTAAGTGTTATGATACTTAATACTTGAGTACTATCAAAATTTATAAAATAAAGAATATTTATATTATACAATAGGTAATTGAAATGTAATTCAAATTAATTTTTTTTTTAAATGTAAATTTTTATCAACGCTTTAACTGAATAAAACACTTTTCAATAGTCCTACGATCTTCTGAATGTTTTTTGTTAAAAGTGTTTTATAATCGAATAGATTTCGGAATTTTTCCAAATACTACTGTCATGCACCTCACCCATACTGGTGAAATAATTCAAAGCATCACAGAAGGCTTGTATATTAACAGGAAAAAAACCTTTGCGGTTCATATATATTCGCTGGGCTCCAAATCAAATGACGGTTTTCCAATTCGTACATGAACGCAATCAATAGCACTAATGGCATAAGGAATTTTTTTTTAAAAGCTCCTATTGCAGCATTCAGTTTGTCTCAAGTTGGAAATTTAATCCACACAATTTTTTTTCTACAACACACTTCTTTAATAATCCTAGAACTGAACCTTGGCTATACCTAACAACAACACTTAACTGAAATCCTGCAAAACTTCTTATTTACTTTTTTTTTTTTGGAAAAAGCACCGCCTCTAGTTTCAGTGTAGTCTTTAAGAAAATGCAATATTTCAACAAAAAAATTATAATTAATGTTAATTAGATGTGTATTTTTGTTTACCTGTACACTTTCTTATATTCAGAATCTCGATAAATTTTTTTTCTAACCAATTGCAAGAACATTTATTACAAATTGAAGATTGGCTAAAAATATGGAGAATCAAGGCGATTGTAAACAAATCAGTGCATGTTACTTTCACCACCAGAAGAAAAGATTGCCCGGCTGTAACACTAAATAATGTGGCATTAACGCATGCAAACTCTGCAAAGTATCTTGGTATGCATCTGGATAGGCGTTTAAATTGGAGAGAACATATTGTCAACAAAAATAAACAACTTAGATTGAAGTTTAACATCTTATACTGGTTAATAGGACGTTATTCGCAGTTATCAATGGAGTGCAAGATTCTACTTACAAGGCCGTCTTGAAACCCATCTGGTACTATGGTATAGAACTCTGGGGAACCACAAGTAATTCCAACGTTGAAATACTGGAAAGGTTTCAATGCAAGGTACTCCGATCAATAGTAAATACACCATGATTTGTGAGAAATGAGGAAATTAGAAAGGACTTAAAAGTCGAATCGGTTAAAGAAGCCAAAATACTTTGCGAGATTGGAAATACATCCCAACGATCTCGCATCACAACTACAGTGTACAGACCAACATGTGAGAAGGCTGAAAAGGTTTAATCCGATAGTTCTAAGCAGCAGATTTATAAATAGTCAAACCAGAAATCCCCACTAGCTTGACCAGAAATATAAAACTTCGTAGATAAGCCAATGGGCTCACTCACCACCTGTTAAATAAAAGAAGCCAAAACAAATTATTCAATATCGTCTAATAGTGACATACTATTATTAGATAAAAAATAAGATAGATTGTAAAGTTAAATAAAAAAAAAAAAAAAAAATTTTATCAGAACATCTTCGTTCCATGTTAAGAAAATTTACAATAATATTTATAAGCTCATTACTGGGTAGCTTATAGTTTTATGAAGTATTATCTAGTATTAAAATTATAAATCAAGTAATAAGATAATACTTAAATGTTGAGAGTATTATCCACTTAATACTCAATTTATAGAAACACAAGTGGTATTTACAAATACTTTAAAACTAAGTATTTAGTATAAAAAAACCTAAGCATTATTGAGTAAATACATAGTAAATCTCAAGTATTAGCATTATCTAGTTTATTTATTTATACTATTTAGCTCAAACAGTTTACAATTTAGTATTACATTTCATATATTAATTAAAAATACAATTAAATTTACTTGGTATACATTCAAAACTAACACAATTCAATATACAAAAATAGTAATATTATTTTTTTAATATAAATTAAAAAGTCAAGTTAACAAAATATTCAATTAATTTTATATAATTTTCGTCTTAAAGTATCTTTAGATACTGAAAAATTTATACTATTCTTATATTTATTACTAATTATTAACATTCTATTAATAGGTTCATATTAACCATAATTTGTTCTGTGTAATGTTAATGAAAAGAGATTTGAGTGGCGTAAACAAGTATTTGTGTTAATGATAATTTTATTTAAAGTGGAAGGGGAAATAATACCGCCTTTAATAATTTCGAAAATAAATAAAACATCAGCTACTTCCCGCCTTTTCCACAGAGACTTAAGATGGAGAAGGTTTAGCCTATGCTCATATGGAGGGAGTCTTATATGATCATCCCAAGGCAAACTACGTAGTGCAAACCTTAAAAATTTTGTTTGAACAGCTTCTATTCTTTGTATATGTGAATTATAAAATGGAGATCAGACCTGACATGCATATTCAAGATGGGGTCTAACGAGGCATGTATACAATGATTTAAAAATGTAAGGATCGTTAAACTCCTTTGACCAACGTCTTATGAAGCCCAACATTGAACTAGCTTTATTAACGATGTTCTCGTAGTGGAGTTTAAATGATAGTTTATCATCGAAGTAAACTCCTAGGTCCTTAATTGAATGAACCTTTTCTAAGGTTTCGTTGCTTAGAGTATATCTAAAGCTAAATGGTTGGTTTCGACGTGTGTAACACATGAGTGCACATTTACTAATGTTTAGTAAAAGATTGTTATTAATGCACCAAGTATAAAATTTATCTAGATCATCTTGAAGCATATAAACGTCTCGCATCGACGTTATTTTTTTGAAAATCTTCATATCATCAGCGTAAATTTTCAAATCGCTATTACAAATTATAGAAGCCACATCATTGATAGTATCAACTATACTTTATCAACTCATACTTTATAAATACGGCCTTTCTTTACGTATAAAAGTGGGTTTTAGCTGCTAAATATTTTAAGTGTATACTTTCTTGGCTCTAAAAAGAGGGATAGCTTATTGAATTTTTACATACGAAAAAATAGATCGCTGCAAAGAATTTCCCAAAATTTCTATTTGGGAAATTTATTTTATACAGAAAAAAACATTGACCGTCAAAATTATCTGTCGAAAAAAATATTTTTATGTTATATATATTTATATGCTAACTATTATTACATAATTATTATTACCATAACCAGTAATTTGATAAATAAATGCTCGAAAAATATTGTAGATATTGTGGTATATAAACTTGCAGTAACGTACTTAATTAAGCACGAAAAGGGAATCTACCTAAGTTACTGTCAAGAACACAAAAAAAAAAAAAAACTATAGACAATGCGTCAATTAAGTTGAATCTGACCATTCGTTAAATTTTCGATAGACAGAATTCTTATGTTAAATTCAATCCAAACCGAATTCGACTTAATTATGTAATTTCTTTTTGTTGTTGTTTTTCTAGGAAATATGTTACTATGTCATTATGCTTTCTTTTATACGAATGTCATCATATGAGGTATCTTTGCAAAGGTCTTGGGAAGTTCTACAACTTTTGGTTAGAGGCCATCAAAGTTCAAAATCCTAAAATACCAAATTTCAAAAAACCAATTTTAATTCATTTAGTGTTTTCGAATTCATTCATCGTGTTCGTATCGAACAGCGTATGCATAAAAATTGTTTAGGTACATTTTTTTGGAAAAAGGAGAATCCGCTGTTTTGCATGCATAAAAAATGATTTAGGGAATTAATCATCATCCTTTTGATATTGTATATAATGAATTTCATTACATGAATAATGAAAATACAGACAAATGACTCGCTCACGAATCAGAACTAACAAATACAAAAATTATTTTATTACTTCTAAAATATAGAACACACGAACCAATTACATTTTTTCTAATTTTAAATTAGGTACTAATGAGCTAAAAATCTGCGAAAACATTTAATGTTTTGCTTTGGAGTTATTAAAAAATATATACCTGTATCTTTTTGGGAAAAGATGAACAATTACAAATTTTACAAATTGTATTTTATTCAAAAACTCTCTAAAACTGCCTCAGCAAACTCTAAATTGTCTGGCTGTAATACAAATTTGATTTATTCAACTAAATAACTAAAACTAATGACCTGGAAACAGAACAACATACAGAAGTTGATTTGTGAGATTATGGAAGTTACTAAATCTTTTAAGGAGTGTCTATAATATAGCTTGTAATTACCTTACATATTTTTATTTTTATAACTCTATAATGATTCTTTTTGTATATTTAATTAAAATAAATTTATTTTCATTAAATATTATGCACATTCAATTTCTAATTAAAAATTTAATTTCGCAGTTTGTCTTAGATAACAATAATTTAAAGTAAACCTAGAAGTGATAAAATTTAAATGAAAAATATGCAGTAAAATAATTCACGCATTTTCAATTAAAACTATAAAATTTGATTATAAAATTTTATAATGAAAATTTTTGTTCATTACAAATCTAATTTTTTGTTTTATTATCCATAATTTTCCCTTGTAGAAAATTTTTCATTCCCGGTCCATTAAAATTACATAATTGATTTGAAGTAGATTTCTAATCATGGAATTTTTATGGTAATAACTTGTTAAAATGTTAAATCATACCATTAAATTCTAAAAAGTTTATTGTAAATATAAATTACCATTGTAAGACTACATCCAGTTATTGGAAAACTTTTAAAATTCACAATTATCTTCATCTCTTCAACGTTGATAATAACTATTTGTCCTTTCCCAATGTCTATAACGTAACCGTTATGCAATTCGGCAGATCTTTACATTACTAAAAATGTCTAATCATATTTAAAGCAACAACAAAAATAAAAATGCCAAAATTGATATTAGAAGAAATGGTGTTCATTATGTTATAAGACCACTATTACTATTTTACCTTGGACCATCGAAATCCATCACCCAAATAATGAAGATCATCTTACATAATTGAATAATCTATGAAGAAAAAAAATCACTAATAAATATTTTTTTCTAAATATCTAAATTATAAAAATGGCCATATTATTCATGCATTTTATGACTGAGCAAGCAAAAAAAAAAAGATGAAAAATTCTTGACAACTTAATGTTACCCTACCCTTCAAAATACCCTTCAAACAATAAAATTTCTAGGACAATTTTTTTTTTTAAACATATTTAAAAATTGCCAACAAAAAATTTTTTTTTTTAAAGTTATAATCAAGGACGTATGAGATGATATTATATGAGTATGTAGAGTAATAAAAATTGTTTACTGTCCCTATTCAAAGTCCATTACTTTAATAAAAGACCATTACTTTTTTTTGTTAAATTAAATATCACACTTAACAATTAAAATACTCGTAATAATGGTGACCGCAGTAAAATCTCAAGTTTGAATAGAAAAATGTCAAGTATGTACCACCGTAATTTGAAAGTATTTACATATACTTGGTGACAGTAATGGCCAAAATTATGAGAGTATACCCATACATTAAATGAAATTTTTTTAAAAATATAAATTTTAAATACATTGACCTGCAGATTAATCTGTAGGTCCACTGTTAAATAAATAAATAAATAAATATACATTTGAAATAAATAAATACTAAAATATAGGGGGTGTCCACATGGTCGAAAAGTTTTCAATATATTGGAAATTAAAAAACACATAATTTCGTTTCAAGAATCGATATTAAAAATATCGAATAACTAAGCAGGTTTGAAATAAGGGTCCAATCAAGTTTCTGTACCATTTTAAAGCCTCTGGTTCTTGATGTCATATAGCTTTTTATTTTTTTTTTGTCAAATTACACAACCTTCTTCAGAATGAAATTATGATTTAATTTATAACAACTTTTAAAAAAGCAAAACATTTTCTTTAAGTTTCCATAACTTGAAAGCATTAGTCAAAGTTACTAATAAAGTTATAAACAATGCCATATAGCATAGTGTTGATATAGAAAACACTCTGTATATGAGGGTCACTTATTTAAATAATACCTATATAAAATATTGGATTGATCAGTAATAAACACTGAAAATAATGTAAATAAGAAGTTGAAATTAAATTGGTCCGATCTACTTCTGCAGAAGATACTTGAGACTTCAAGAATCATTCTGTTACTTCTGCTAAAATATACAAAACCAAGGGATGTAATTGGATTTGTCAAATATCTCAAACTTCAGTTTTAACAGTTATAGTTCAGAAATACAATACAGAATACACAATAAACCTCTCTCTGTTGCAGTGCTGTATAAAGCATGGCAGATCTTAGCTCTCCAATATTAGATTTTCCAAAAATCATATTTGAGAAATTACAAAAAAATATAATTCTTATTTGAAAGTATAGGAAAGAAATATTTTATTAGTTTGAGGGTTCTTGATTCTTTCTAACAAGTTGACAGCAAGCATTTTGGGTGTTAACATATTTCTGCCTCAACATAAAGTACTTTCAGTAGCCTAGGTAGAAGCGATCTTTTGACATCTCGTACGATAACGATTAATCTAAGAGTTTATCTATTGTCTATTACGTTTAAGTTTGTACACTTTATTGCGATGCTTGATTACATAGACTATCAATTGTTTTATGCAACAGGTTTGTATCGTATTGGTTCCTGCAGACAATCAGTGATGCAGTTTTAAATATATATCGTTTTCGGGAAATAATTATAGTATTGTCAACATTAGCTGTGTTCTTTTCATACGGTTCGAGGTCTAGGTTTTATTAAATTCAAAAGTACGATGTAGGTTAATGATATGGCAATTTTTTTTAAGTTTTCAAACCAGTTAATTGAATTATCAAAAATTTGAACTGAAAAACTACGCAAGCTCCACTCATAATAAATATAATTACTAAATATTTAAGACCTGTATAAATACAAAATAAATATCTGGGTCTTGAGTTGTTATTGTAATTTCATATTAAAGTATATTGACCTAGACCGTGAACCGGATGAAAGGAATAATGCTATTATCATCATTGTCCTATAACCACGCCCATGGAGCATAGAGTGGGAATAAAAGCTTTCCGTCTTCTCTTACCTGCGGCTATCCTCTTCAATTGCGATTAAGATCTTTGTTGAGTACCTTCTCCGGCTTAGACTGTTGTTTAGAACCATTTGAAACCAATTAATTATTTGCTAGGGTATTTGAATGAGAAGCTGATCTTGGTTAGTTTTTGCAGGTTGCACTTCTGATAGTTTGCATCTGTAATATTTGAATTGCTGGCTACTCCGCTCAATTGGATTCCGTAAGTTGATATCGGCTTTAGAATATCTTCATAAATCAAAAGGTTGTTCTCCAGCGACATTGGTGAGTTGCGGCTAATCATCCAGTACATTTTATGTAATTTCAACCCCAGTTTTTTTTTGTTTTATTTTGGATATGGATTTTCCATGTAAGTGTTCTAGTGGAACTACTTCGTTATTTAGCACCACTGTCGGATAAGATTTTCTCTTCAGGGTTAATGTGACATTTTATTTAAATTTAATTTATGACGTGTTGCAGAATCGTGCTATAGAGATATAGACTAGGTCATTATGTGATGCCAATATGGACGTATTATCAGTGAAAGTAGCGATGGGTGTCTCATTTGTTAGTGGTAAGTCTGCCAGTATAGATAAGCTATAAAATAGGACCTAGGACGCTGCCTCTGTCAATATACCCTACGACATTTAATTCTTGCTTTCATATTCTGTGTCATCTCACTTTTAATTTATAATTAGATGTTCATAAAATTTTATTAAATACTGTACAGAGTTCATCTTAAGAAATTATTTTCTTACAGTCTATACTATTATTTGAAATGATCTTATTTTTATTACTATATCGTATGTTATTAATTAAATTGGACCATATTAACTAACAACATGTCTGTTAGTGTTATAACACTTTTACTGTCATTTCAAATAATTATGAAATCTCTATGAACTATTTTTCTACTTTATTTGCTTTAACATAAATCGTGTTTTTTATTTTATTTTTTTTATTTATTTTTTATTTTTTGTTTATTACAAAAGTTATACTTTTATTAATTTTTTTTTTATTTATTTTTTTTTTTGTAATGTTGATCTATAACCTAAGGAACATCTAATAAATTTATTAACAAATTTATATTAAATTTTGAAAGTATTTTAGATTTGATATGAAATGAAAATAACAGTTTTTTACCATGACTCTTAGTTAGTATCTAAGTTAACACGTTTAATATGAAAAAAAAAAAAAACTTCCTTATTATTTCCCTAAATGTTTATTGGATATCTTTTGATCTCATTAAATATAAAAAAAAAAAATTGCAATATTCAAATTAATAAAACTTAGTCGTCATTGAACCAGGAAAATCACTTAACCTAGTAAATACAAAGTTAATATATAGTATTAATGATTTATTTGAATTGTATATAGATGATGTAGTAAATTTCCGGATTTGCTATTTAAATTCTATGACGGAAGAAGGTTGATAATTTTGTTTTTTTTTTAATCAATCAAAAATATAAAACTTGTAGGCAATGCAGTGATAAGAAATACGATAACGTAGATATAAGGCAGTGTTTACAGATGAATGTTTACATCTCAGACTTTCATCAGATTCAGATATAATCATAGATTTTGTCTGACATATAAACATTACCTAATAATTTCATTATTTTGAATAATTTAATTACTTGATGCTTTGCGAAACAAAAATTCAATCAATTATTTAATTATTTTTTAAATATATTGCTTTAACAATATACACATATTACCCGACCTACACGGTGGTGTAGGGTTTATGTCATATGACTACACTCAGGGAAAAATCCTATAAAATTAAAATTATTTCCCATTAATTCAATTAGATTTTACTATTAAAATTCGTCAAGGGGATAAGACAGTCTTAAAATAACAATTTGAATTTTATTAAATCAATAGTTGAAATGTACCATTATTTTAATAGTATTGTCCTGTAAATATTATAGTCCATCACATTATAATTTAATAGTATATCCTATTATAATAATAGTTTTAATAATATTGATGTAATAGTGTGCATACTATCAGTTTAATAGTATTGTCGAAGTGGTATACTTTTTTTTATAATAGGAGCATCACATTAATTTTAATATTAAATAATATTAGTTTTATAATTCATATTAATTTAATGAGGTATATCCTATTTTTCTAGTACCTATGTTTGTTATGTAAGATCAAAACAGTTCAAATTAAATGAAACAATATTAGTTATTTACTAAATCATTTTATTCTATAAACATTATTTATTTTTTACTTGTAATTTTAAATATTCTAAGAAAATATGATATAGACGTAGTCATAGTTACCGAAACATGGCTTAAAGAAAAATCTTTTAACGACACACTATATAACATATATCTATGTAACAGAATTTCTAGAAAGGCAGGTGGAGTTGCAATTCTAATTAAAAAAAGTATTAAACACGAATTGTCACCTAATTTAAAAACAAAAATTTTCGAAACAATAACTATCAAAATTCAAACGCAATCATCTGAAATATTTATAACTGGCGCTTATTTTGAGGGTGGGAACAGCAGTAAAGAAAAATTACAATATTTTAAGCACGACTTAAACCTGTTTAACAAACTTAATAAAAAATATATTATTGCGGGCGATTTTAATTGCAGACATGTATCTTGGAAATGCTTAAAAAATAATATATGGGGTAAAATTTTAAACCAAAAGTTATGCCATAGCAACTATACATTATTATTTCCGTCTACCCCTACCTACATACCTGCAGCAGCTAGATCCATCTACATTGGATCTGACTCTCTCAAATATTCCCAACTATCTAACTGATCCGATTTCTGTAAATGAATTAAATTCTGATAATTTACCGGTATTATTTAATATCAATCAATCAACAAAAATTAGAGAAAATCAGAAAACATTTTTATATAAAAAAACTAACTGGCAAAAATTCGGTAAGGCATTAAACACATCTTTGAAAAAATTAAACTTTACCAACATTTCGAATGTGCAACAAGCCAGAGAGGCTGTCGAATATTTCCATGAAAGCCTAGAAGATGCAATAAATAAAATAGTTCCGGAAAAATCAATTGTACGTACTGACAAGCTACCAAAACTACCCGATCACATTAAACATCTGATTTCATTACGGAATGCAGAACGACGGCGATGGCAAAGAACAAGATACTTTGTTCATAAATTATTATTTAGCCATTACAACTGTTTGATCAGAAAAGAAATTTTTGAATTCAACAACGTAAACTGGAACGGTTTTTTGTCTACCTTAGATAAAAATTCTAAACCCTTCTGGAACGTTTGCAAAGTTTTAAAAAAAAAAAAATCAAAAATACCAGCACTTATACATAACAACGATTTATTATCCACTGACAAAGAAAAAGCTAATACATTAGCAGATTATTTTGCAAATCAAAATTCTCTGACTAATAACTATAGCGACACAATAACCATTAATATGGTTAACGATTCAGTTGAAAATCTACAACATCAAACAACTAACCATCTTGAATTTACTTCTGTAAAAGAAATTACTACCATAATTAAGCAGATAAAAATTAAAAAAGCTCCCGGTCAGGACAAAATACCCAATATTGTACTTAAAAACTTGTCAAAGACAAGCTATAAAATATTTAGTAAAATTTTTAATAAGTGCATGGAACTAAACTATTTTCCAGAAATATGGAAAATAGCCTTAGTTACATGTATTCCTAAGCAAGGAAAAGACCCAGCATTAATTGGAAGCTATCGTCCAATAAGCTTACTCAATTCCTTAGGAAAAATTTTTAAAAAAATTATAAAAACTCGGTTAGTAAATTTCTTGCTGGACAAGAATATTCTGCCGAACGAACAATTCGGATTTAGAAATAAACATTCCAGCACACATCAAGTTTGTAGAATGAAAAATATCGTTAGAAGTAATCTAAATAACAAAAAATCAGTGGGCTTGATTACACTTGATGTCGAAAAAGCATTCGACTCAGTATGGCATCAAGGTCTCATTCACAAAATGATTAATTACGAATTTCCAGTTTACCTTGTTAAGCTAATTCAAAGTTTTCTTCACGATCGTTTTTTTTCAGTTAAAATCGGACTGACACAGTCCAACAAAATAAATATCACAGCAGGAGTACCACAAGGTTCATCACTTTCTCCCATTTTATATAACCTTTTCATAGCAGATTTACCGAGCCCTCAAAATTGCTGTACAAGTTTATCATCTTCCAAATGTCCAAACGAAATAATAAATAATCTTGAAAATGGTTTCAAAATAATTCAAGAATTTTATTACAAATGGAAAATCAAAATCAATGGCGAAAAAACGAAATCGACTTTCTTCACAAAAAGAAGGAAATCTTGTTTCTTGCTTAACAGAAACTTATTATTAAATAATACCGAAATAATATGGGAAAGAGAGGATATTAAATATCTCGGTATACATTTGGACAAAAAATTGCTTTTCAAAACACATATAACTAAAACCGTTAGTAAAATCGATTTATACATAAAAATGTTATACCCAATTATTAATAAAAAATCCAGCTTGACGGTAGAAAACAAACTATTAATATTTAAAGCAATCTTTCGCAGCATTCTTTTGTACGGTTTTCCCGTATGGAAAAATGCTGCTAAAACAAACTTAAATCTGCTACAAAGAAAGCAAAATGCGATTTTAAAATTAATCTTGGGTAAACCTTTTTACTTTTCTACCAACAGATTGCATAACATAGCAAATGTTAACACTGTTTTCGAACAAATAGATAAGATATTCCCTGCCTTTCTAGAAAGTTGTCTAAA
Organism: Argyra leucocephala; assembly: GCA_963942445.1. Lineage (NCBI taxonomy): Eukaryota > Metazoa > Arthropoda > Insecta > Diptera > Dolichopodidae > Argyra > Argyra leucocephala. The sequence goes on along the minus strand of OZ012678.1, from coordinate 40,371,680 downwards.
TTCAGAAAATCCGCTAGTAAGAGCGATTGTAGATTAAGCTTTTAGTAATAAATTTTTATGTTTAAGTTAGTTTTTAAGTTTTAGGTTAAAAAAAAATGGATCAAAAAGGTTTTGCTTGCCATTTTCCCTTAAAAAAAATATATTATAAATAGAATAGTGTGTAAATACAGTAGTCATAGGTGTAAATACATTAGTATAAGCTCTTAATAAGGTAATTGAATAATTCAACTGTATAATTTAATTAAGGCATAATAAAGAAATAATAATATATAATATATTAGTTATTTATTAAATCATTTTATTCTGTAAACATTATTTTTTTTTTACTTGTAATTTTTAACAGACTTGTTTGTACGTTATCATAAAAATAGAAATATATCTTAAATCTATCATAAAATAACTAATAACAATAATAACAAACTATTATTATAAATATATTAAATTTAGATTTAACAAAAAGAAAAAATAATTTTAAGAATAATTATTTATAATAATTACAACATAGGCTTGGAAATGCTTGTTATCATGTCACTTTTGCATAAGATATAAGTCCCAGTTATGTGTAAAATTTTACATAGAGTTAAACTTTTTGAATATCCAACTGTGTTAAATATAAACTTTTCCTATAAATTTTGCCTCAAAATATAATTTTTTGTATTATAATTTTTTTTATTTTATATATATACATATATTTTTTTTTATTTGTTAACAAAAATATAGAAATTAAATTGAATTAAAAAATGGGGAAATATTGTGAGAGAGGTCGATTTGATGATGACGAACATATGTTTCCAATAAAGTTTAAATTTTCATAGGTATTGTAAAGATCAACATATTTTTTTTTTTTTTTTTTTTTTTTGCGAAAGATAGGAGGTAATCCCCGAAGGACATCAAGAGCTCCAGCCGCGTGTGCATCTTGATAGTGTAGGAATCGAACCCACTAAAGCCCACCTATCTTTTTCCGTTATAACCAATCTACGTAAGATCGACTAATGACTTTTTTTTTCGTAAATTTTCGGTCGCGTCTTTAGGAAATTATTATAGTGATAGTTTCCGTGGAGGATCGCTAACATCATAATAATTACCGTGTAGGAACTTTATCACTATGATATTTCCCGTGAAGGAGATAGTCACAGCAATAGCTCCGCGTGGGAAGATTTTTTAGATTTTTTCGCAAAGGAAAATTATTGAAATAAGAATTTCCGTAAAGGAAACTATTATCGTAGAATTTTCCATTTTAGGTCGTGACCAGCTCGTGGGGTTTCGTTCTCTTGAGTCGACGGATACTGCTGTCGATATGAAGAACTGCTGCCATTTCCGAGTTCACATGAGTTTGCAGTCTCTGCTCGTGTTTGACTGCATGTTTCTTGATCTCTTCCGTGACTGTTTCAATGCGCAAGTCACGGTGGAGATCTTTGTTACGTATGTACCATGGTGCATTTACTATACCACGGAGCACTTTATTTTGAAATTTTTGCAACATTTCAATGTTGGTTTTCTTTGCACAGCCCCATAATTGGATACCGTACGTCCACACAGGTTTTAATATCTGCTTATATATTAATATTTTGTTCTGTACTGATAACTCAGAACCACGCCCAAGTAACCAGTAAAATTTTTTGAGTCTAATGTTTAGCTCTTCTTTTTTCTTTCTTATATGTTCCTTCCATCTTAGCTTAGCATCGAGTGTCATTCCCAGATACTTTGCTGTATTGGCATATGGTACTATTTTGTTATTGATTGAGATAGGAATGGTTGCAATCTTTTTGTATGTAAAATTTATATGAGTTGATTTGCTTTCATTAAGTTTAATGCGCCAACGTTGGGTCCATAATCTTATTTTATTCATTGCATTTTGAAGTTTTGCTGTGGAGTTTTCGACAGATACGTCAACTGCAAGAATCGCAGTGTCGTCTGCAAAGGTAGCCATAAAAATGTTGTCAATTTGTGGGATATCTCTTGTATATAGCAGGTAAAGTATTGGACCAAGAACACTTCCCTGTGGGACTCCAGCAGATATTTCTTTTACTTCTGAATATTCTTTGGCATAACGTACACGAAAGCATCTATTGTTCATATATGATTTTAATATTTCATAGAATTGTCTTGGTAAATCACGATGTAGTTTAAATTCAAGGCCTTGGTGCCACACTTTGTCGAAAGCCTGAGCAACATCTAAGAAGATTGCTGAGCAGACTTTTTTTTCTTCGAACGCTTTTTCCACTATATTTGTGATCCGATGCACTTGATCAATTGTAGAATGTTTGTTTCTGAATCCAAATTGGTGGTTCGGGATCAGATCTCTTTCTTCAATAATCGGGGCAAGTCTTTTGAGGAGCAGTTTCTCAAATATTTTTGATATAATAGGTAACAACGATATTGGTCGATATGATGTTACCTCTGAAGGCGGTTTTCCTTGCTTCGGTATTACAATTACTTCTGCAATTTTCCATTGTCTCGGAACATATGTGAACTTAAAACATGCATTAAATATATGTTGTAGCTTTAACAAAGCTAGATCTGGTAGTTCCCGCATGATTTGGCCATTGATGAGATCGTAACCTGGTGCTTTTTTGACACTCAGGTTGTGTCTGCATATTTGTTTAATTTCTCTTAGAGTGACATGCGAAATTTCCGCTTCATCTATTTTAACTTCGAGAGTTATATTTTCATTTGCAAGATTTTGTGTTGGTGCTGTGAAGACCTCTGCCAAGTGGTCAGCAAAAATCTTAGCTTTTTCTTTTGGGTTACCGACCCAGCTACCAGCCTGTGTTTTCAAAGGTGGATCTTGCACCTGTGGTCTAATTATTCGTTTAGCTGCTTTCCAAAGCGAGTAGTCAGTATAAGCATCGGCTGATAAATTGTTTAAGAATTTATTAAATGAGTTATTTTTTATATTTCTGATTTGCTGTTTTAGTTGATTATTTAAGCGATTGAATATAATTTTATCACCTGGGTACCTCGTTGATTGCCATTTTCGTCGTGCCCTTCTCTTCTCCATAACCAGTGCTCTTATTTCTGGAGGATAGCTCACTCTCGAGTGATGTTTCGAGTCAAAACATGGCGTGCTCTCCAAAGATCAACATATAAAAATTTGTTTACGTTATACCATTAAAACATATAATATTATGTTCTTTGGTTATACCCATATAAGTATGGTAAGCTTTCTTAATGAATAAACAACATTTCACTTTTTGATATTTATTTACTAATATTAAATTTTATATATACATAGTTGCTAAACAAATGGTAGCATTTTAAGTAAGAACATACACCATTGACAATAATTATTTCCAATGATTAAATTATTATTATTTAAAAAATACACAAACAAGAATTGTAATTAAATTCTTTACTATAAATTATTTATACGACCCCATAATTATAAGCAACTATTGCAGGCAGCAATTATTAAAAATTGATGGCGTCAAAGTTTTACATGAAACAATCATAATTAAATAGACTTTATTGATTTGAATTAAGGTTCAGAACACTTTTGCAAATCAAAAACATAAAAAATTGTCAAGTAGTGGGAATTCTTATAGTGGCCATTTCAAATTCTAAAAGTTCTGATTATGACCAAATTTTCATAATCAGTCTTGAACCATTTCGATTGTCTCAAATCTATTTTGTAGTATGCTACTAAAGTACAGTCATCTGCAAAATTATGGGTTGGTGTGAAAGTTGTTTTTAGGAGACCTTTAATAAAAGAGAGTTGGAGAAATGACAAGGCCCTGTTGAACACCAGTATTAATTTTTATATAATAATAATAAATTTGAAATTACTTTAGTTTTATATCTAATTAGATTAACTCAAGCTGACACCTCAAATTTTATTCATAAAGATTTTAGCTATTGGATAATTGGAGCGGTAATAAAATATTGTTTTTGCAAATGTAAATTTACAAATATCGAAATTGATCATGATGTAAATACTTCATTAATTGATCTATTGGTAGCACGACCCATACCTACAAGCTGGTAAACAAAGTGAAAACATTGAGCACATCAAAATGTACGCACGCTTATATCTGCAGATCGATTTAGTATAAATACGTTCAGGTACAGCAATAGTTTTCGAATTTGGTTATTTAGAATTAAATTTTTTAATTAAAAGTTTTTTTTATAAATTTTCAAATTATTTTGGCAATTCTTGAAGTATTTTGAAAAGATGAAAAACTTAGCATACTCATAACCCTGCAGATCATAGTTCAAAACTCAATTCAACATACAACTGAAGTGTTTGATTAATGACTTATGCTCCTACAACGATACGATATCATAATTATGCTCCTTCAACGATATCAACCATCATAATGAAGGTGGATGAGTGTCAGATTTTATTCCAAATAATAAAATTTGGTATCAAGAACGAATCAACGAAAATAGAATAGAAAATTAGAAATATTACAAACGATGGTGCTAATATTCCCTTTGAATTTAAACAATAAATTTATGTGCTGATCGAGATATTCTAATGATTCACGAATTCTCATTCCCTTTTTTGTTATTTTGTAAGTGAAATAATTGGGATAAAAAAATCTGTTCAAGGGCTAGAAGTTGTATCATAACATTTTTTTTGGATATTAGTAAAGCATTTGGTAGAGTATGGCATGAAGGACTGCTGAACAAACTTAAACAATATCTTCATATCTTAACGAAAGGCATTTTTTAATGAAGCATCAAGGTACATAAACTTAGGCTAATGAAATTTCGTCCGGGTAGGTTATGTTTTATCTCATCTATACCGTGGACTTACCATAATAACACATAAGACAACCACCGCCACTGATAACTACGACCATATTGGCATCGCATAATAACCCAGTACATGCTACAGAGATTCTGCAATATAGGATAAATAAAACTGAGCAATGACTAAAGAAGTGGAGAATAAGAGTGGAGTGGGAACAACACATGTCATATTTATCCCGGAGAGAAAAACTTGTCCGACAGTGTTGCTAAATAACGAAGTAATCCCACAGAAAGAAACAGTAAAGTACCTGGGATTGCATTTTGGTATGGATAATTGGTATTTGAATTTTCCATGTAAGTGGAAGAAAAAGAAAACAACAGGGGTTAAAATTGCATAAAATGTATTGGGTGATTGGTCGATTCTGATTTTGATTTCGTATATTAATGAACTTTTACCAAATATTTTGAGACGGAGAGAAAATTCACATCCAAATTTCCAAATTGTACTTGGTATATATGGTTAGTATAGAAGACTTTATAGATTTTCCAGATATTACATTAAAATATATATTTTTTTATTAATGGGAAGTTCTACGTAGCCGCGCCCTCTAACGAAATCTGAATAGTGGATTAAACAGAAATATTCTGACTGCAACAGTTTTAAGTTTTGAAAATATTTGAATTTAGATATTTTAGTTAAATTATGAAAATTAATCATTCCATTTTTGTTTTATTTCGACTCTTATAGTTAAATGAAGACTGTTTCTAATAGAACTGCAAATTGGATTGAATTAAGTGCACAAGTGCTCACTAAGCTGGTAAATAGCAGTTATAAAAAAAATAATTTCTCATAATTTAATCTCAGTTTCAAAATTGATTATCTTTAATCTAAATTTATTTTTAAATAATTTTACAGAAACATTAAAAAAAAAATCTATGACAAGGATAGAAATAAAAAATTGTCATCAAACAAAATAACTTGCAACATCCTTGTCCTACAAAACTTCAATGCATCTTAAGTAATTAGAAATGATTTTTTGTTTTTTTTTTTTTAACTAATGCAATTCATTGTAACATTGAGTTAGGTGTCAAAGGTCAGACTTTAGAACATATTTTTTTTTCTTTTTCCAATCACTTTTTCGATATAAAGTTAGAACTCAAAGTTCATCTTTTTAAATTGATTTTCAGTAGGTATCAGTATGTGGTGAATACTGTTGGAAATTTTTTTTTTTTTTTTTAATAAGCCACTATACAAGTTTTAATATATTTTTCTTAATTTATTCTACAAGACCAAACATTTAGTTAAATTAATTATTTATAATCCATAATACGATTTATATTCGCTTGTTATAACAATTCAACTCCTAAATATTTTATATCTTGAGAGATTTTTAAAATTACAAATTAATATAAAAAGCTTAAAAAATCGGGTTAACAAAAAAAAAATATTTTATTGGTTGACGCCAGTATTTTGATATTGTAGCTTACATGAGCTCGCCACAATATTCTAAAAATTATTCATCATTAACGTTTTTGGTTGTTAACTATTCAAACAAAGTCGGAATCATAATAAATCAATTGTAGCCAGTTTCAGTTTTTGAATGAAAAAATGAACTAAAACTGAAATTCTATAAGTTGTGATTGCTAAAGATTGAATTTTCTTGCACCACTTTCATTTGTTATATATTAAATATTCTATATGTGTAGTTATATCAAATATTTTTCCGATAACAGACGATTTTCTAATTATATTTATTTTACTTATTTCATTATTTTTGCTCATTTGAGCCCAATCGCTCGTGCAGAGTATATATTTAGATACAATAGTTTTTTTTTGGTTTTTTAAATATCAGTGCACAAAAAAATAATAATAGGACGTAATTAATATGAAAGCATACCAAAGAAGACTAATCTATCAGAATTCAACAAAAAAACTTCAACAATATAATATCAGTAATAAAAAAAAAAAACAAAAAATTCAATATTTCAACACTTAATTTACCTTTGATATATACATTAAACCAAGAGTAAAAATATTTATAAATATTTATCATTCACAGTACTTACGTAGTAATTAATTGCAATTAAACTAACCAAAATGCAAAAAAGTGCTAGAAAATAAAACTATAATAAAAATTAATAACCGAAACATTTACAAAAAATTTTAGCTTTTAAATATAATTTACTAAATATTGTCTTAATTTATCTTTAAAGTGACATAAGTTCTCAATTTGTTTCAGCTCGGTGGGCAGCTCATTTTAATGTTTGAAACCAATGTGTATCAAAACCATTGAACCTCTGATATTAGATAATATTATTCTTAGATTTCCTGCTGCTCTTATTATAATAATTGTGGCAATCCATATTCAATGAGGGTTTTATGCTTCTGTTTATTCTATTTCTGATCATCATATAAGTATGAGTCGTACTTTATTAACAGTCCAATTGGTAAATGTTTTGTTTCTTGTAAATTTCAGTGGTTTGTGTTATTTGATCGTATCTAAATTTAAATTCCATACATAATAGTATTATTGAACATGATCTCTTCATATCAAATGGTATTATTTTACTAATCAAAGGAAAAATCTTATTTATAAATAATCGATTTCGAATAATAATTTATTACCCGAAAACGTATTGACATCCCAAAGACACGAAATCTTCAAACAAATTTAACCCTTAAACAAAAATTCAAAATTCCAAATTTAAAAACTATAAAAAATATATTCAAAAATTTATTCTAAATTGCTACATGAGAAAGAAGTTATTGACCAGAAAATGTTAATATATTCCGGAAAGTTATGAAAAACCCAACACTTTATTTGCATAAAGTTTAACGACCTCTGAAAGGAAAAAAATTAGTTTCGTTTGAAAATATTTATTATAATATAATCGAAATAATAATTTAGATGTGATTTAGATTTTGTTCATAGAGACGTGTACTAAACTTATATAAAAATAAATTTTAAGTAAAATAGGGTGGACCACAATCATATAAAATGTTTATGTTTTTCTTTAACCTACTTTCTTTTTTTTTAATTTATTTTTGTCTCTGCTATTTTCCTTACTTGTGATTTCATTCCAATATCAGCTGTTCTAGCAAAGTTTGTCGCGATCAGAGTTTGAAAATTTTCATTTTCTATTCTGGGTAGTGTTAACAGTCCTATCAGGCAAAATATGAATGATTTTATGCTTCTCTTGCTGCAAAGATAAGAACGTAATGTGAAATCTATTGATATTGCAAAAATTACCGTAGGTTCGCATTCAGTGCTTTCGTTTCAAGGCTATCACTAATAGAAAATGAATTTCAAAAAATCAAACGAAATTTTCTGAACTTTCAATCAAATTTTTCTTGCCATCCCCACAGAAAAACTTCAAACACATTATTGATTCTTCTGACTTTGATCAGTTTTGTAATTCGTCTGGAATCTTGAAAAATACAAGTCAGTGTCAAAATCAGGATTCAACTCAATAGATCCAGAGTGACTGATAGCAAATCATGCTGCACCAAAAAAAAGAAATCACGTAATTTCTGTTAATAAACCTATCAATTGGTTCAATCCTTGCCAAAATTATTATTAATGTGACTAAAGCTACTGCTAATGATAGTACCAAGGTTGTTATTAATAGCTTAAGCAAGCTTACTCAGACCACTAAAACTAATATTACACCTAGCAATGATGTGTCTAAGATTCCCATTTCCGGGATTGTTCTTGGTAATACTCATGTTAGCTCTGTCCAAGCTCTTCGAACTAAAACTAATGTTACCACTTCTAATTTTCTAAAAGTTATTTCGAAATCTAAAGTTTTATTCATTTCTCAACTTCTTCTGAGCACTACTAATACAACAAATGTACTTCAACATATTCGTTTCGAGACTGCTCAAACAACTGCGTGAAAATTACTGAGAATCAACACGCTCTTTAAATTGATTATGTCTCAAAATCATTATGTCACTCAGTCAAAATCTTCCTCCTAGCCAGCGCTTATTATTAAAGAATTTATTCCGAGTAAATGAATGGACATCAGTTCTAGAATTTAAGTCTAAAAAACTCATTATCTTCTATCAAAATATGAGAAGGTTACTTACAAGGAACTGCCAATTTTTTCGCCAGTCCCAATTGTTTCCACATGACGTTATTGCTCTCATTTAAGCATGGTTAACTAGCAATATTGTCTCGCAGGAGTTATTCAACGCGGTGAAGTTATAAACGCGGTGGCGGAGCGCTCTTGCCGGTTCGGTCAACTTTTCAGAGCAACTCTATTACTGTTCCTAACATTAGTGGTTTCGAACTGATTTTTGTTAAATTAACGTTCAGTCATAATAATTTATATTAAATAAATTGTTATTTATCTTCTAGCATTCCAATCAACGAAAGCCCAATTAAATTTAAAGTGTTCTCCAAAGTCTTATTATGTTCCATCGACAATACTTAGAACCAATCTACAATTTTTTTATACTAGGTAACTTCAACCTATCAAACTTAATTTGATCCTATGATGAGGATAGCTGTGGTCTGGTTCCGATGAATAATAATACTGCACCGTCGAACTCTTTTGAAACTGAATTTATTAGCGATTTTTACAGCAGTAATCTTCTACGAAATTTCTAACATCAAATATTACTACATATATTTTACCGCATTCAATATCTCATCGTTCATCTTTCAAAATCGTAGTTTTCTACTTTATAATACTGACATACCTATACAGTTAGATTCGGTTAAGTTGGTTTGTGCAATTCCATTGAACATTGCATTTCCTTAACTATTTTGACACTAAAATATTCATTTTTTAATATTTCTTTATTTAAAAATACATCTCTATAAGGATATCTTCTTTTATTTATTTATATACAATAACAACAAGTATCTTTTAAATTTTAATTTTCTCAAAGTTAAGTCATTAATTGAATGAAAATTTTAATTATATGACAGATTTATTAATATTTAATTATTTTATTATATTAAAAATATTTTCTTGTAACAATTCGCAAAAAAAAAACAACAACAATGACTAAACGGTATTATTACAAGGACTACCCGTATAATTTAACTTAACCAATGTATATACATATGTATACAAGATAGATAGGTATGTAAATAATAATTTAATAAAACTGACATTACATCCAAAATCTGATTTTAATCAAAAAATTGTTGTTTTTCTTATTAATTTCTTATTGCCTCAAAGTGCATTGTAATTAGTCTTTTCTCATTTGTAAAATTGTTTAATTATATTTACGTTAAGTTTATTAAAATAAATTTAATTTTTAGCATTTATTTTAAATGTTGAGCTTTTATTGTACACAGATATAACAGAAGCTATATATGGTAATTTTAAAGGTATATTAGTTTTGAAATTCCATCTTAAACGCATGATTGATTAAAATTGTACTTATTAAATGCATTTATCAAATGTACAGGTATCTAGTTGTAGTAATGTCCATGCAAAAATTACCTTTTTTTTAACCCTTATGTCAGTGACAATCCAAACACCTTCATCAGGGTGACGAGGTACCCGTTTACCTTCATATATTTTGTATGAAAAACGTCAAACGAATGTTGGTGAAAAAATGGTATTGGATCTCGTGGCAAAATATAAAAGTTCTGGAAGAAATGTAACAATGGACAATTTCTTTACATCATTACAATTGGCTCAGTTCATGGATATGACATTGATTGGAACCGTTCGTAAAAATAACCGCTTTTTTCCTGAAAATATGCAACCACAGAGCAGTTTTTTTAACGAATTGGGCATTTAGAAAGGACGCAACATTTTACTATATGTAAAAAACAAAAATCTACGATGCACAACAAACCAGCGGTGTACAAGTAAGAACTAATGATAAGCCCAAGATCATCAAATATTACAAACAAATGAAAGGAGGTGTTTAAAATATGAACAAATTATTGGGTGAATATTCTGTAAGCCAAAGAACGAATCGTTGACCACTGGCATTGCTTTTCAGTAAGGTTGAAATTGCTGGACTGGCAGCATAATATATAACAAAATAATGGCAATATCTATAGAAACCCATACAAAATGTGCACAGGTACCTCGTTACACTCGTGAAGATGGTTTTTCAAAATAAGGGTATATCTCGACTCGCATTGATTATAAAAATCCAAATCCTTTAACATTAGTAAATTTACCCCTTTTTAGGAGTTGTCAGGGAGTTTGAGCTCGTTAGCCCTTCTAGAATCTTTTCTTTTGTGGTTTGAAAATGCAAAAGGTACCCGGGTACCTCGTCACTCACATAAGCTTTAGTTAGTTCTGTTACTAAAACATACCAATAACATTAAAGAAATCATATTTAAAGTAAAGGTATATTTCAAACTTTTACATTGAATCAAGAGCATGCAATATAATAAAATCTAAATATAACTGAAAAGAAAATAGTTGACTACAATACCGATACATGTAAAAGAAATTAATAAATAAAAAAAAGATTAAATAAAAAGGGAATGCTTAAACACGTTCATAGTAAACACATCAAAAACCTTCCAGCGATTTCTAAGTTCTGTAACGGTTAAATTCAATAAATACGGAAAAAAAAGTGAACGTAACAAACTAAATACATGGTTATAAGTAAGATTTAGATATCGAACACATCTGGTTAAAGATGTAATAAGCCTAAACAGATTTGAAATAATTACATATGAGGTGGCAACTAAATGAGTAATGGAACATTCCAAAAGAAAAAAAGTTAGAATCAATAACGCCAGAGCATTAAAACATAATATGTATACGATATAAATTTAAAACTCAAAACCAAAAAACTTAAATACTATACAATTACATACTACACATTTTACATGGTGTGAAAATCTGGATAATTTCAGAATTTTAGTTGAAGAGCTATACGAAATTTAGTGCATTCAGAGGATTAGTGGGAAAGTAATAAAAATCAGTTGAAAGTAATAACATAATATAATTTTGTTGCGGATGATGAAGAAAAAATATAATTACTATACGTTTATATGACAGCTTCAAGGACGTTCTTCAAGTTTATGCGCTAACTATAATAATATGGAACTACATATGTATCGTTATGACATATACGATGTACCTTATATGGAAAATACATACATGTAAATGCCCTCAATCGACATATGCGTCAATTAAGTTGAATCTGACAATTCGTTAAACATTGCTGTAACGTCATTTAGAATTCTTATGTTAAATTTCATACACACCGAATTGTACATAATTTCTTTTTGTTGTTGTTTTTCTAATAAATATTTTCGTATGTTAACTATAATAGGTTTGTACGTTAACTTTTATTTGCAATAATTTCAAAATGAGAGGAAAATCACAAGATCACAAAATTCTGCGAGAATAGTTAATATGTTCTCTTTTGCAAACAAAAGTAAATATACGCAAAATTTACATAAATTTCATAAATTTTATTTCATGTCAAAAATAATTAATTTTTAGTTTATGAGATTTTTTAAAATTTGAATTAATTTAATAATTTTCTGTAATTTTTTGTAAAATTATTGAATGTTTTTCTTGAAAAAAATTAAATTAAATAATTTTTCGTTGTTTTGGTCTTTTTGTCAGTAAAAAACTATATAAATAAGTTTTCCGGTTAGGTATACAACTTTTTATTTATTTTAGGTATACTACTTTTTATATGAAAAATATTCTATTGACATTTAAAACAATAACAAAAAATTGACAGTAAATTTTTACAAATTTTTGCAAATAGAAATTCCATTTGCAAAAATTTATTTAAAAGAGAGCTCTGACGTCACGATGTAAACGCAAAATTCTCTTAAATTTCTCAAAAATTTGTAAAGAGCATGCAAATAAAAAAGTTAACATACAAATATTTGGATAAATTTATGTAAATTTATATAAATTTGCGAGTTAACAATACATACAGTCCTAATTTGACATCTACATATATAATTCCATGTCATTATAGTTAGCGCATTACTTTGAGCTCATATAATGGCTGCTTGATTTGAAACCGACTCGACTATAGTCATTCTGATTTTGACTTAATATTTAGAAGTAAAAATGCAAATTAAAAACTTGAGATGACAGATTATAGGCCTTTTTGATTGAATCTAAATATGTATGTACAAACAACAGAACAATTATGTTTTCAGGTAGTTATACGAAAAATAACGGTAATTTCAAAAAAATTTTTGCAATATACATATACACAATTTGTGTTCAAATTAATTTGAAGAATTTAATGTAGTTTAATGTGCTATCATTCACTTTCAACCTAACATAAAGTTAAGTAAACCCACTACTTTGAACTCGAATCAAGCTCTGAAACTACCACATAAACTATAGGTAAATATTTATAAACGCTTAATTTATAAAATTGGAATACATACATACTTTGGTTATACAGTTCAGTATCCGTAGAATATGACAATATTCAGTATTCGTTCAAGACAATTTAGTGAAATTTGCCATTTATTGATAAAACAAACTTCATGAAAATATTATTTAAAAAAATGATGCAGTGAACCTGAAGAGCTGAAGAGTGAATAGAGAAGAAAAAAAGACTTAAGACTGGCCTAAAAGATCGTGTGATTTATAGTTATAAAAAAAAACACCATCAGAATAATGACGCTTAACCAATATATTTTCATGAATATCCTATAAGTGATCCTATAGCTGAGTACACTTTATTGTAAAATATTTATACTGACCATAGGTACAAACAAAATAAATCTGATAAAATGAAGAAAAATATGCATGTTCTTTTTTGTTTTCATATTTTCAATACAAGGTAGATTACATAATTATCTCGTAAAGTTTTTTTTTTTATTGTTTAAATTTTATTATGAGTTTAAGTCAGTGGGTTAATTTATAAAAAAAAAATAATAATAATAACAAACTTAAAATATAATGTTAAAATAAATTATTGGAGTAAGAGATTTACAATGTTGTCTTTAAAGATGTAACACTATTAAATATCATGCAGAGAATGGTATGCAAAAAAACTAACATCGTGTAATAAATTGAAAAACTATGATCACGGTAATCAATTCAATTTGAAGCGCAAAATTTAAAAAAAAATATTGATGTCTTTATTATATTAGGAGATTAGGACACGTATAAAATTAGATTTTTTTTTTTATTTTATGTATGATGTTATTTTTGTATGCAAAAAAAATAAGAACGCGTCGAAGAAGTATTACTAACGACAAGTTTTTAATTCTAAAATAATAAAGACAACAATTAATAAAAATTATTTTTTTAAAATAAAAACAATTTAGAGGAATTCCTACAGCACTTACTTATTCTTCCAAAAGTAACTTTGACATTGTGGTTAACATGAACTATGATATTAATATAGGACTCTGTAAAACTGATTTTGTAAACACGAATTCATCATTATCTCTAAAACCAAATATATTAATTTTAATATTTGAAACACAAATATCGATAACTTTAACTTGTTCTATCATTCACCTAATTGTAGAAAATATTCTCTTTGTCTTAGTTTCCAATGCCCAAGATTTCTTTAACTGTTTAAATAATTCTTCAATGTGACTCAAATTGTTTTTTAAATTGAAGCTTTGTCTACTTTTGAATATTTAGGATTGTTTATTGATTTCAAGCTTGATTGGAGCTATTACACTCATTATCTTAGGAACTACATATTTTAAAAATGTGATTCGTCCACTTTTTATATAAAAATTCCACTAAACTATGTTCAATGATTTATTAAACGATCTTTCATTCTAAACTTCAGTATGGAATATTTTGTTGGGGTCCGCCTTAGCGCATTATTCCGCCCAAAACTTTTTTTTATAAATACAATACCCCCACTCTTTTTATTCCTAATTTATTTTTAGGAGAATTACGGAAATGATATATCGAAATAATTAATTAAGAAACATATTCAACTATTTTTGATTATATAAGGATGCAAATGGAAAATTTAAAATTGAAATTGAACAAACTAAACTGGACCTAATAACGTCCTATATATTTAAGTTCGCATATGTGTTTTTTGTTACAACTAAGTTTTGAGTTTTGATAAAAATTTGTATGAAAAAGCGTGTCGGTAATTTGTACAATGCCCCCTTATTGCGAACTTAATATTTGTAAACTGTTTTCAGTAAATTAATTTTATTTCTCGTCTTATATTTTAAAAAATCTATATTTTAATATTTCTACTTCCGCGAAAGACCGAAAAAGAGCTTTTTAAGCTCAAATTTCGCCGAAATTTGCCGAAATCGAAATTTTCGAATGGGAAGGGGTATTTTTTTGCAAATTCGGATTCTACTACAAAAAATAAGAAACTTATGTTAAAGGTTTTTTTTTTTCTCATTATTTTTCTTTAAAATTAATAAAAATAAAACAAAAATCCACCATATTTTCCTTTGGTAAACCAAAATTAATAATAATAATTTTTATAAATAAATTTGTTTTTCATGTTATCATATTTTTATCTCAGTTTTGGGTACATACAAAGTTTAAATTAAAAAAAAAAAATAAACAAAAAAAAAACAAAAAAAAAATCAAAAAAAAACCCTTCTCATTTGAGAATCTCGATTTCGGCCCATTTGCGCAATTTTTCGGGCTTAAAAAACTCTTTTTCGGTTCTTCCCGGAAGTTGAAAATATCACCAATCGATAGAGCATCCTAGATTTAGTAAATAAAAAATTTTTTAATTCTAAAATACGGCTCCTTGACCTCTTAAAAAGCTGATACGCTTGCTGTGGAACACCAAGATTGTGCGAAACTGTTCTAAATTGTTCTGAATTTTTTTAAGAAGAGTTTAGAACAACTTTTTTTGTTGTCGTTTTTTGTTTAAATTTTGACAGTTAAACAAAGAATTAAAAATTAGACCAAAAAAGTTCAAAAAAGATCAAAAAAGGTGTTCAGTAGATTTTTCTGTTCTAAGTGGTTCTAAAGTGCTTAACAGTTAACTGTCATAGTCCAAAACTGTTCTGTCCGATTCTGTTCTAAATCTACTGAACACAACTAATATGGGTTATGCTAGAAAAGTTCTCACATGGTATCACAACGGACCTCATTGTTCTAGGTGTGTGTCAGTGAAACAGCCAATACTACCTACCACCTACGTAACTAAAGTAAAATTTAGTAAATACATCAGTTAACTTCATTTCAGAATTACCCATAAAATAAAAATCTTTTCCTTGTGTTCATACTAATTTTCTGTTTTAAACCACCGACAAACTATTTAAGCGTAACAACATTCATCTGAAAAATAATTAAAAATTTCCCATAATTTAGTTAAAAAATTCGTATAGTGATAACGTAATAAATAATGATGTGCTAGGTATAACACCTTTATATAAAAACCAATTTCTACTAATCAACCTTAATTTCTACAAAAACTATAAAAATCAAATTTTTTTTTAATTAACGCTCACCAAAATGGCAATTTTAAAATATATCTAAAAATTTAAAAAAAAAAATTGTATTTTAACTCCTCATAAACAATCTTTTCCTCTAGGTTAAATGTGTTTGTTTTTATTTAAAAGCACTTGAAGAAATCCATTAAATTTACATCTTCCAAAATGTAATTTTATAATTCTCTACTAAACTATTACGATGTTTCCATAAACAGCATCAAAAACACTAGTTACTCTGTTTTTACTAATTAATATCGAATTACCATGTTGAAATGTATTATTAAGTAATTTCATAGTGAAATTACATAAGATTCTCATAGGCAGGTATGGGACCTTACTACTATTTTATTATTTATATTAAAAATATTTGGTTATTTTTTTAAAACTAAAAGATAAATTGGAAATTAAATAAAAAAAAATATAATAAATTATCAAACACAATGTTATTTCAATGACTCAAGACAATTCATAGACTTCTCTTTAGGCAGATTTTATTCGTGATGTTGCAGTCTGGTCTACTGCAGTCTGAAATTCAAAACTTTGACTGCTCCTTTGCGAAACAGTAGATTGTAGCATGTAGCTAAAGGTTGCTCCTTTTTAAAAATATGTAAAACAAAATGTGTTAGAGTAACATTTATGATGCCAAATGTTAAAAATCAACAACCACACCAAAGCCAATTTAGATTAAATATCTAGGAATGCACTACTCTAAGTTGATTTTAATATTTCTTGAATAAATAGTATTATTAACATTTTAAAAGAGCTCTAGATCAATAAACTAACAAAAGTATATTTAATGAAAGGTAAAAGTCTTTATTTTTTTAGTCAGTGTTTAAATGGCCAAGGTCTAACGAAAAGTCTAGTCATTGCTTTAAGTTATTGAAACAAAATTGAGAAAGGGAAAAATAAAACGAGAAAGAAATTATCCTTGAAGTTGGAGAGATCCAAAAATTACTTCTTTAATATAATATTTGATTCTTCACAGAAGAGTTAAAATTTATATTTATAACAGTTAATAATCAAATATGTCTACATTAAAAATTATGAAAAATATAAAAAAAATTTAGTAGTCAGTATAAAAAATAAGCTCCCAATTCATAAACTGATTTAAAAGCTAGTATTGTGGATATACAGTATTGAGATATGCCCCTAAATGGCTATAACAAAACATAGAAATTGACTGAATCAAATGAAATATTGGGAAATCGTTGAGGCATCTTGCTATATAGGTACGAAAACTATATAATACTAAGGTACGACTGGCTGCTAACAAATCAAAGAAGTATATTACAAAATTTCGTTTCTTTGCCCGAATCCCACTTTTCCAACCAATTCGAACTTTCTTCAAACCGATGGAGGTATTTAATTTTGGTACATGCAAGATTATCCTGTGAGTCTAAAAAGTAGTCTAGTTGTATTTTTTTTTATGAGTGGGTATTGAATATTAATGCGAAGCAGATTCAGAAAAGTGCAGGATCATTTCATCATCTTTGCAAACATTGTTAGAAATCATTTTCGTCAAATCGAAGTATTCTGACATGCATACCTATAAAACCCTTGAATTTGTATCTGCCAGTACTTATATCTGATCTTGTTAATTATTATAGGTGAAGGAACTATTTATGGTCTAGTATACTTCACATAACTTTGACAATATTGTAATCAGGTCTATTGGACCACTTGCGATTGAAAGGTTCGATAGTTGCTTTATAAAAGTATTGAACTAGGTAGTAAGTAGCACTTACTTAGAAGTTTGCACAGTTTGATCTTTGCTGAAAAAATTTCCGCTGATGCACACCACAAATTTACATAGTCTATCATGACTTAAAAAAAAAAAAAAATACCAGTTATAAACTACTCTCAGAGATTTGTGACAACTATAGAGGAAAAAAACGAAATCACTATTCAATTTCTTTTACAAATTACATGCAATTAAATTAAGTGTAGTCAAAGTCGTGTGTTTTTTTATAATGTTGAAACCGTAGCATTCCATTCGAAAGTCTTTATTTAATCTAATCTATAGGTAGGTAGAACTGATGTTTCCTATCGCTTTCAGACAACTAATTATCACTTAATTACGAGTTTTTGAGTTCAGTACTAGTCTCTCTGTGCGATTAAAATGGTCAAATAGATCATTAATTTTACTTCCCGTAATAGGTCATAGCAAACTCGTCACATAGGGTGACTTCCAAAATGCAATATAAAAAGTTTTGATACAGTTTAAACATAGTTCTGTTACCGTTTAAAGTTTTTGTAACAATTTCATTATAAAATATATATAATAAATTTGTTGCTGCATTTTGAATACCATTTTGACAATATAAATACACATACCTACATTTTGACGTTTAAAATATAATCTTTTTTGTTTTTTGTAATATAAATCGGTAATAATCTGACTTTTTTTTATCTTTCGATTATTTTACTTTTGGTTTATCTTTCGTGAAATGAAAATTAATATTGGCAAATCTTTATAGGTCAGAAAAATATATTTTATTAACATATTTTGCTACAATTTGGCAATACATTTATATGCTAACCTATAATTTATTTATTTAATTCTTGTAACTTTATCTATGACATATTATATTATACAAAATGTAGTCTAAATTTTTTTGTTATACGTTTTTTTCACATTTTGGAATAGTTTACAAGCTCAAAAGATTTTGATATACATTTTTCTACATTGTAAATTTTACGATTTCACCGCATTTTGAAAATCACAGATAGTTTCCACAAAATTTACACAGATAAGCTTTATCAAATAATTTTTAATGTTGTCTAAAGTTGTTTAAGATTTAGTATCAAAAAATTAAATTATTACAAAGTATCATCACTGAACACGTCTCAACCCATCTTCATTATTTGAATTATTGAATGCATGTAGTGAATTTTTGCATCTTTTCTTATGTTGCATATATGAGTGAAAGAAATTTGTTACTTTCAGGCTTTTAAAATTAAAGTAGCGAAGTCTTGGTTATAACCCACTGAAAAGTAATTAAACCTACAACTGTTCAATTTGATTACACAATAAAGACATCTTCATCATAATTTTGATGTATAGCTAGATTGAATAAATTAAGGTCAAAAAATGATATAATCCATAACGGTGTTTGTTTCCTTTAATATCATTCAGTCATCACATCACGTGTTGGTTGTTGTTGGATTTAATTTGGAATAAAATTTATTGATGGATTTACACAAGGTTATTGCAAAGTTTTCTCATATTTACAAAATTTCATTTGAAGGACAACGGAAAGGTGAGAAAACATTTAAAAAGTGTTATAATGTTATAGGACACCATATGGATTGAATATTATGCTTCACTTGAGACAGTGTTACTATTTTTATTTTGGATTAAGTGTTTTTTTTTTTAATTTTGGAAACATGCACAACATAGTCAAAATGAATTAAAAATTTAGTCAGAGGTTCCTTTTATTTTTTGTTTTGTTTTTAAATTTATGATTGAGATGCACTTGAAATTAAAGGTCGTAGACTTTCACTAAAATCGTTTTTCTGTTTTGTTTTTATTTTTTTGTTAATATTCCACAGTAAATGAAATATATAAAAAAATATGGTTAAAAAAAATATTGGTTAATTTTCAGTAAAAAAATAGTTTACTCAGTGCCCAAATTTGATCTTAATCCACACTTTCCTTTTTTTAATTAAGGGCAAAATAATGGAGTAACTGCCTTTGCAGAACTGAAGCTATTTAAAAGAAGAAAGAGAGTAGTAAACAAATAATAAACAAAATTAGAAATGTATTCAAGTAGTAGCTGAATATACGGCTTGTATATTAATAGAAGGTTGGAAAATACGGAAAATCTTTCCCGCTTAATAGTCCTTAACATTTCATGGCATCTTTCGCGACAGAAAGAGTGTAATGCAGCCAGCTTTGAGGCTACTCTAAGAAGTCTAACTTCTTAATAATGTAGCGCTGTCAAAACAAGTTTCTCAGAGTCATCACGAACGCATTCCGCTATGATTCAAATGAAGATATCCACCAGAGATCTGAAAACAAAAACCATTACTGAAGTCATTTAGAAATAATGCTATCAAACACAGTAATGTTTCTCCATCTAGCTGATTGATTCGTCATAGTAATGTAAAGACCATCTAGCTCTAAAACAGATCAGATGACATAAGAAGGCTGAAAAGGATAAAACCACACGATTTAGTGGAATAAAATAAAAATACTAGCAAGCAGAAATATGGTATCCTGTAAGCCCACACAGATCTTGCTTTTTCAGCACATTTTCAATCTAGTAATAATTTATTCAAATATGTAATAAGATTGTACTATAGATTGTACCTAAGGGTTATAAAAAAAACAACTCGAAAAGGGACGAAGTTTTACATTGATTTTACATTGATATGAGTTACAAAAGATATTTTAAAATACTTAGTTGTATATCCCAGTCTGATTTAATGCTGCCAAATTTAATACTGTTAGATTTAGAAAACTTAATATATTCTAGTGCAATATTTATCATCATTCTGTAAGGCTTGTGGAGTGCATCGAACATGTTGCAAAACTGCTTAGAACTGTATTTTGATTTTCCACAACCATAAAGAATAATTGAACAATAACGTTTAACTAATCCAATACTAGTGGAACTTACCAATAAATAATGTAATGTTAGACTACCTATAAAACTCCAGGTTTGAACTTGAACTCATGTAGATCTAAAATGGAATAATAATTGAACAAAACAAATTGGATAATGTTATTTATTAAAATAATTATATTTTTAGGATAATTAATTTATTAAAAATGTAAAACAAAAAAAAACAAAATATTAATGCTTAATTAAACAATTATTTAATTAAACAATTAATTAAATTCTACGAGTACAATTCTATAATTTTTAAAGAATACTTATTTTGGCAAGTATCTTTCCATCATACCAAAATATCCGACAGCAAAATATCTTTTTTTAGTACTGAATTTCGTCTAGGTAAATATTTTACTTTTTATACACCCCTCCTTAGTATTGTAAATAAAAAGGTAGCATGTGATAGGTAAGTAACATCGTATTCAATTTATTGTAACAATATCATAATAGATTATTTGTTTACGGTTGCATAATTTTTAAATGACAAATCAGGTAACAAAAAAAAAAAAATGAAGACATGAAAATTAAATGTGCTAAATTGAAAACGTTTAAGACAAAGATATAACCTCCTATATTATATTTATAAAATAAGCCGATTTTAATAGATCTTATCCTAACCGACAATTTAATTATAATTAAGTTCGGTTTTCCTATTAATTTTTCGTAAACCAGTGTGTGTCAGCATATATTTCATTTCTGTATTCCGACCTATATGTTTTACAAGTTCTCAATGTTGGTAATAATATTCATAAAAGTGTTTGTATTGTTTGATATCATTTTAGTTTAACTTAATCATTTTAGCAAAACTTTGTCCAAAAGCAACCTTTATACTCTCGTACAATTGGCTAAGAAAAGAGGAAGGAATAGTTTGAAAAAACAGAGAAAATAGAAGGAGAGAAATTCTTCAGGAAGCTGCATACATGACACAATGACAGAGGGTACGGACGAGATCATTTTTGTCTTCATCGAGAATCGAACCTGGGACCTTTCGGGAGTGGACCTGGAACCATCTTGGTACTTCCATAGTGTACGGATGGACATTTGCTACATCTGTCACGTTCCCCGACGCAATTGCTTAACAGGTGGAAGCAGTGATTTTAGTTTTTCCGAGGATTTACCAACGCATACAAGATAAGATGACTATGTTTTTAATATTAATAAATATTTAGGTATTTCTCCAGTAAACCGAGATGGGGTATTGATTTACTGCTAAACCTAATTTTGTTTATTAAATATTTGGTACAATTGATTAGAGTATTGGTGACATATTGGAAGAGTATCCAACAAAATTCAAGCGATATAATGCACATACAAATATACAATATGTCAAATTTTCTGAACTGACAACATTGTGTTGACGACTGAATGTACTCTGCTTACAATTCCAATCACTCTAAACACATTGGGTTCGTTCAGTAGCATTAACCGGTAGATCTGGAATCCATTTTGGATTCATGTACCATATATCTGGCCACTGAACGCAATTCATCACAAAAATTTACCGCAATACTAGCGCCGTCACCGGAAAATATAATGAGTACTTTTAAAAATAAATTAAATTTGAATGGAATAATATTTATTATCATACATATAATTTATTTTTTATAACTCTTAATTTAAGTTTTATGTACATAAATCTTCCTTAAGAGTTTAAATTTTCATACTAATTCAAAAAATAATGGCGATTTAAATTTATAAACTTTCATAAAAAAAATAAACATTATATTTTCTTACGATAGATGTCACAGCACTCAACATAAAAATTGTTGTTCTTGTTTTTACATATAAAAAGTCAGATCCATGAAATGTATCTAGAATTTTTTCAGATCCATTTTCATTAACCGCGATACATTAACCGGTACATTTACCACACCGTTCAGTAAACAGATCCATGGATCTGTGGATTTCAGATCCAATGGTTAATTTCACTGAACGCTACCATTGTCTCTTAAATAAACGTCAAATCAAATGTCAAAATATTATACTCTTGTGAATACCTATTTTGTGGATAATTTTTTGAAATATTTGAATTGAATATATTTGTGAAACGTTATATATGGAGATTTAATATGGACAATTTCGAAAAAAAAATTTTTTTTGTTATTTTTTAAGAAAAATCTTCTTTGTGCTTTAGCCTTATAGTTCATAAAAGCATTTTTCTGTCTTGAGTCCATTTCCTATTAAAATTAAAGTAAATTAAAATAAAAAAAAAAACATTTTTGAATTTATTTTTGAAACACGAAGTAAAATTTATATTTATTTTTCTTTAATTTTAAACAAACCAAACTATACTGTGTATCAACAAATTTTCAGATACATAAAGTAACACCCCGTGTCGTGAAAATGAGTCGCGGATATATTGTAAAATTAATTATCGATCATGAGACAATGAAAACAATTTTTTTTTGACATTTAAGATCATCTGTCCAAGAACAAACACCAAGAACAAACACCAAAACAACTAACTGAACTAACTTCCTGCTAACTCTCAATAGAGTAGACTGTAGGAAGATGGTCTTCTTACTGGTCATAAGAAGAAGCACATGTGTAGACTACCACCGACCCAATCTGCAGACACTCTCTGGAAGAGGAAGAAACTTATACACATGTTGTAGGAGAGTGCCTAGCTCTTTCAAGGCTGAGAATCAGGTTGTTGGAAACCCACTACATAACCTCAGAAAGCTTCTGCAAGATAGAAGCCACAAACCTATTGGCCTTTATCAATAGGGTCAACTAAGTTGAGCGTGAAGAAGGGGCTCTAAGGACTAAAAATCTCCATGCCGGCCCTGACATATTAGAGCCACCTCCGTTTAAAAACAAAAAAGATCATACGTCAAGATGTTGGCGACGTTGTCGATACATTTACGATCTCATGGTATGTTGTATTGTTTTTACAATGAAAAATTCCATTAACTTATGAACAAATCAAGTATGTTTCAGATGAAAATTATGATGTTATAGAAATCTGTGTTAATTACTAAAAATAAGATTCCAAAAATAGTATAACAAAAACCAAACAACAACAAAATAAAATGAAGTTATAAAGTTTATAGGTTTTCCAAATATCACCTCAAACAATAAATAGATTTTATCTATTTTAGCACTGCTTAGCCGTATGACTCAAGAATGCATTTAAGATGATTCAGAGATAATTTTTCTTAACATGAATCATGGTATTTTATTTAAAATAGACATTTTAATGTTTATATAGTTTTGAGCTTGCCAGCACTAATAACAATCAATAAATACCAACTAATTCAAGAAAATTGTTCGTATTTGTTGCAAATGCCGAAAATATACTTTAAGATACTTGTAACATC
The DNA here is from genome assembly GCA_963942445.1 of Argyra leucocephala. Taxonomy (NCBI): domain Eukaryota; kingdom Metazoa; phylum Arthropoda; class Insecta; order Diptera; family Dolichopodidae; genus Argyra; species Argyra leucocephala. The sequence goes on along the minus strand of OZ012678.1, from coordinate 40,347,689 downwards.
TATGATCTAGTTTATTTGCATCTCTCGAAATATATTTGTCAAGCAAACATCTAATTTTGGGCATATCATCAATATGTATAAATAGCAATATGTGCATATGAAAGATTATAAAATTAAATCGTAAATTTTTAAACCTTCCTTCGTATCATATAAATTATTAAAATTCAGAAAATTAAATTCACGATTAAAAATTGTCTATTTTGCTCGGTGACTGAATAAAAAAGAGTACCCAATATATAGCAGTAACATATACCACCTATATGTAAATACATATATACTTCCAACTACAATAAAGTAAGATATCAGTTAAGGAAGACATTGATCTAAATGATAGATCATTGAAAATTGTTGTAATTGTCTTATTATATAATAGTATAGTAATGGATGGGTGAATGAATTGATGACTTATGACAAATGAATGAAATCAATGCATGCACCGTATCATTATCATCTCATCATCATCATCAAAATCTATGTATATCATTTATGATAATATCATTTGTTTATTGAATCGTTTCCAATATTAAAAATATAACCAATTGTTTAATAAAAAAAAAATTTAGTGGACATTAAACAACCAACTATATTTGACCATTTTTTTTAAATTTTGAATATTTAATTTGAATTAAATAAGAAATGTTTAAAAAATTTACTGTGATTATCCTTTTATTATTTTTAAATTTTTTTCAAAATATTTTAATAATTAATTCCTATACAACGGTACCACAATATACATTAGCAAATTTACAATCGGATCCAAATTATATTCGTATAATGACAATTTATAAAAGAACTCAAACAAAAATTCCACAGGATCAATTGCGTACCATAGCTACAGTTGGTGTTTTAAATGGTGCAATTGCAGCTGAAAGAAATTTAGAAAAATATTTAACAGATAAAGTTGCTGATCTGGTATTGAATGTTAATTTACAGGAGGATGATAAAAAACTTAAAATTGAAGAATTAGAAAAAATTATTGAAAGAGATCGTAATGCTATAAAAATTTTGGGAACAATATTAGATCATGCCAGTCATACAATATCAGATACCCAATATAAAAATCAATTAAGAAAAATAATGCAGGATCATGCTAGATCACAAAAACAATTTAAAAGAAAATTGGGAATTACAGAGAATATGGATAATAGAATGTCAAATTTAAAAACAGATATTTTGGATCATGTTGAAACAATGAAAAAAACCATTAATAATAAAACAAATAAAACATTATTGTATTTAGAAACTTTAAGTAATTTAAAAGATTATCGAATACATCGCAATGGAATTGTTGGAAATTTTACCGATACTAATACTGATAATATTATAAAATCTGTTATTAAAGTGAGTAGTAAATAATTAAGTAATATGGATAAATTAATAACAAAATATTTAGAATTGAATTAAAATTTTAATTTTTAAGGATAATTTTAATGAAAATTTAATTGATCCTTTGAAAAAATCAGAATCAACCGAATTCTCATTTGATGAATATAAAACAGAATTTGCTAAAAATGTGAGTCATTTTTTTAAAAAAAATAATTTTATTTTTTTTTAATTTTATATTTGGTTATTGTTTTTGTTATACATACATAGCTATGTTATGTTAAATGTTAAAATGTGAATAACACTCACTTTAAGTACTAAATTAATGTAATTTATATTAAAAATGTATTTTTCATCCTTTTTTTCTATTATTTTTATTTTTCTTATTTATTTTATTTTTGCTTTTTTTTTCTTTGTCTTCTTTTTTTGTAATATTTTTAACAAGAGACTAAAACGAAAGCAAAAATCAGCAAAAAATAAAAAGAAAAAAACATTAAATCCATCTATGAATAAAACAATGAATTCGAATAGCACAAACAAGGAAATGAATGAAATGGAAAATTCTCAAATGGGGAAGCAACAAGAAAATGATGAGGACGATGAAAACGAAAATGGGAATGCTAATGAAAATGAAGATGAAAAGGGTGAAAAAGGTGAAAAAAATAATGAGGATGGTAATGGGAGTTTTAGTGAAGAAGATGGAGGGGGTGGAGGAGGAGGTGGTGGTGGTGGTGGGGGATTGCCTGGTTTAATTGCTAGTTTAAGTGGAGTAAGTAACTTAATATTTGATTTTTAAATTACAAAATTTTAATGTATTTATCAATCAAGGGTGAAGAAGGATCAGACATTGGTGCACTTTTAGGTGCTATTACTGGATTAGTATCACAACTTTTTGGAGTAAGTTTACTTGATAATTATATGAAAAATATAAATTATTGAATTAAAAGTCGAACTTCCAATCATTTAATTTTATTGTGCAAATATCGATATTTCGGAAGCAACTGACACATCCTTCATCAGTGCTTGCAACTAAATTAGGAAAGGAGTTTCGACTTTTAAATCATTAATAAAATATATTACTAAAAATGAATCTGATTATCAAAAATAATAAATTAGTAATATTCTCCTAATGCTATTTGCATTTTCTTTTTTATTCAATTATATAAAGCCTGGCGGTTTAGACATTCCATCATTAATTAGTACTGGAACATCTCTAGTTGCTGGATTATTAGGAGTAAGAAAAACGAAAGTTAGCTATCTTTAAAAATATCTATTCTTTAAATTAATCTACAGGGAGGACAAAATTTTGGAATTGTTTTAGGTGAATATGTTGGTTTAGCTCTAGATGGATTATCTGGCGGAGGTGGTGCGGTATGTTTAAATTTTATTAAGTAATATATTTAATTATTAAAAAAATTTTGTTAATAAATTTTCGCCCCATGTAAGTTTACTCTCTATCGGATTATAATAATTAAACAGAGGTGGCTTAACAGAATTACCGTTTCGTGCTTCATTAAGTACTGCAAGTTGATACTACTACAATATTTTACTACAATGTCTGGCTTATCAGCTCTAATAGCGTAGTTTCATTTTATTTAAGTTGTTACCAGATAATACTTTCAATTATTTTTTGTTATTTATTTTATTCCAATGACAAAGGGGGACTGAACCAGGTCGAAAAACCAATAAAGATTTTAATTTAGCTTTATCGGGAGTCGAAACAGAGAATATTCGGTTGAAAGTCAAGCGTTACTAATATATGGTTTTCCAATAGGGATGATATGATTTTGAAGTGACGTTTCGGCCATTTGTAATATGTCATGATCTGTAATTTTTTTTCATTGAATTCAGTAATGTTTACAATTTCACCGTAAACGTCGTGAATTTGCTGATTTTACCTTGGAACAACTTGAAAACGATAACGATATTTTTAAGAAAATCATCTTCTCCGATGAGGCTCACTTTCATCTGAGTGGTGCGGTAAATAAACAAAACTGTCGCTTCTGGTGCGAAGAAAATCCACAAATTATTCATGAAAAACCATTACATTCACCTAAATTGACAGTTTGGTTTTTGGTCTGTTGGAATCATCGGTCCGTACTTCTTTCAAAATGAAGCTAATAAATGAAGGTAATACCGTAATACTGTCAATGGAGAGCGCTATAGATCGATGATAACCAACTTTTTATGGCCGAAATTGGAAGAATTTGATCTTGACAACATTTGTTTTCAACAAGACGAAGCTACGATTGCGAGAAAATTTTGGAAATTCGATCATTTCAAGAAATTGTGATATTGAATGGTCTCCAAGAAGTTGTGATTTAACACCATTAGCCTATTTCTTGTAGGGTTATTTGAAGTCATTGGTTTTTAGCAATAAACCAGACTCTCTTCAAGCTTTACAAGTCAATATTGAACTTGCTATTCATGACATACGACTGGACTTAGTGGAAAAAGTGGTCGAAAATTGGGTTTATCAAATTTGTTTTTGCAGAAGAAGTCGTGAAGGCCATTTGAATGACGTTTTATCATAATTTAATTGTATCGATTGTACTTCACACTAAATAAAAAACATTTGAATTTTCTTAACAATTAGTGTGTTTTTTTTAAAAAAGAAATCATATCACTCTTATTAGAAAACCAAGTATAATAACTTAGTAAATTTATTGACCGAGAAGGCTTAAACATTTTCTATGAGATATTATGTGGGCTGATCAATTATCGATTCAGTACTGTGCTTCGGAATTTATATTAGAATAAATTTGCAGAACATATACCCGCACTTATTAAAAAGCAAAACAACATATTATTAAGTAGATTGGGTATTGTAAGAGTTGTGATTGTTTGATGGAGATCTTTCGACACTCATAATTTTCATATCAAACAAAAAGACTAAAAATACATCATTATTGTAAGTACAAGCTAAAATAGTAAGTTCGATAATAAGCCACGAATTGCAGCTAACATATTATGTTAAGACAAAATTTATACATCTCAATTATGCCAATTCGGGCAATTAGGATTTTATGCAGATTATCAATCGGTATGAAACTACTTTCACGACACTACAAAATTATGTTTTTCTAAAATACATGCATACTGAAAACATATACGCAATCTGAACTATACATTGGCAATGAGCTTTTGCACTTAACATATGCCGTATTATCAATTACAAAATACGAAGCGATTTGTTACAATCTTTTTTTCTAGTAATCAACGTGCTCACACTACAAAATTACATATCTATATAAGTTGTATTTATATTTTAATTTTTTTTAATCCATTTCCTATATTCCTTTGGTAATATAGAGCTTTCATATAGCTCGTTCCGACATCACAATGTATCTTGGTGTACCTAATTGGTTTAACTTGTCTTTCTGTTATTTTCAACCGCAGTCTTGATTGATTTCCCCCAAAAGAGTTTCGATCTCTTTGCATTTATTTTGTATACTATGCAGTCTTCAGAAATTATTGAACATTATGAAAATGGATTCGAAGTCAGATTAAGAAAATTTTTTTTTATCTGATGGTTTTCTTTTAAAATATGATGATATTTTTCTTACATGACTCAATTTAATAATCTAAAAATTATTTAAATTTTTGATAATTAAAATTAATTTTTTTTTGCAGGACTTAAATGGAAAATTTCTTGGAAATTTAATTGGAACAACATTGGCTGAACTGAGCGCAGTAGTTATCAAAAAAAGAATTAATCCTAGAAATCATATTATATTATCTGTGTGTAATTTGTGTTTAGTTTGCACTTTTTTATTGGGAATTTTTTTTTTAACAGTTTTAATCGAGTTTTTTTTACTTTGGACTTGTGTTGTTTTCGAAGTTTTCTGTTGTCAATGGATATAGTATATGGTATAATTGAAAAAAGTGTTTTTATTTCTATGAATTTTATATAGATTTTGTCCGTTTGTTCGTAATAATTTGTTATTATTGGATTATAGGTGTTTTAGTAAAGTTTATTCATTTATACTTCCAGGTTAGTTGATAAATATGCATACAATATTTATTTAAATTCAAAGTCCTGATCGTGTGATAATACTGTCTTTAATTGATGGCGCATTACTCTAGACTTGGTGATTCGTAGTTTTTTCATGTTCATTAATATTTTTCGGAATACACACCCAAGTGTTTGCAAACGTGGTATTCAAAGATTTATTTGCTAAAAATCTTTTAAAAAAAGGAGTGCCGAATTAATTGAATTTGTAGTACCAATTGTTAATAAATTTTTAAAAAAATGTGTTTCGTTTATATAACAAATAATTTCCTAGATTGATAATTTTGATATCGAAAATTTTAAGAGGTGATGTAAACATAAAGTTCATTAATGTCTTACATTTTTGATAATTTCAACATTTTCTTTACGTTACTTACTTTAGAAATAAAATTGGCTTTATAATTGATTTCGAGTCCGCAGGACTCAAATATTTCAAATATCTAGCAATATATATTAATAAAAACACACTAAAAATTTAAGTACGTTTACTCGATTATTTGAAGAGATATTCTGTACTGAGACCTATTCTAAATACACAAAAAAAATATGTCTCTCAGAGATACTTTAATTATACCAAACCTAGATTGGAGCCCTTCAAATAATGAAATAAGTCTTATATAGATCTATAACAATTTATTTATCATACAAGTTAAAATAATTAAAACAGTTGACTATTTTGTTTTATTTTATCTCTACATTGGACTTACCGTTAAGTGGTAGTAACAAGAAATTGTTTTAATTATTTTAACTGGCGCCCCACGTTGGAATCCAGTTAAAATAATTAAAACAATTTATTATTTTGTTTTATTCTTGTTTCTACCACTTAACCGTATGGTCAAAGTAGAAATAGAATAAGACAAAATAATAAATTGTTTACATATTGAGATAAAGACAACTAATCTATCAATTAAAGACTAATTGTTTACGTAGATGTATTAAATAGCTTAAAAGCTATTATACATTGTTATTTGCATACGTTATCTAGCCGAATATAAGTTCGAAAGAAGTAATTTTCAAACAAAAATTAATCTAGTACCAATACACAAAAAAATATGACGACTCAACAAATGACGATGAATTCATTGAATAAATTAATATGAAAAAAAAAATAATAATATTTAAATTTGAAACGGAAACTCTTATCAAAAGTATTTATGAGCTAGGACAACAACCAATCAAAGATAATTTTCATATTTATTTATTTTTTGTTTTTATTTTTTTGTTTTCAGTAGTCAAACTGACCTCGATCTACTTAAAAACTTTACTTAAAGTTGATGCAGTTAAATTTTAAATGAAATGAATTTATTTTTTTATGCTGTATTTTTTTTTTCATTGAAAATATCAGTTGAATTGCAATTTTACAAATAACAACAATATTAATTCTTAATTTTAATTGTAACTTTTCTTTTTTTATCATTGAAATTCTCATAAAAACAAAAAACAAAAAAAAAATAATACAATGCAATATGGGTAGAGTAACTTAATTATCCATTCGGATACACAAACGCTGGTAGAATTGTTGATTTCCTTTACTTGAAATATTTTATTTTATTTTTATTTTATTTTTTTAATTATATTATTTGTTTTTTGCACAGAGCACCATCACATTACACTAAACTATTTAATTTTTTTTTTATATTTATTTTTAATACTCTAATGAAAAAGTATGGAAATTATTTTGCAAAAAAAAAAAAAAATCAGTAGCTAAACATCGTGGTTGTAAATTAAGTAATAAAAATATTAATTTAAATTCATTTTTTTTTATTTCCATATAGGATCCAGAAGATGAGGATGGACCACCAAATCCAGGATTATTTATTAGAACATTTTTAAAAAATTTTAGTAAAGCTAAAAATCGTATGGCTGGTGATTCAAGTGAAGAAGATAGTAGTGGTGAAAAACGTAATGCTAATGGTAATGGTAACGGTAATGAACATAAAAAAGGTTCTGATTCATTTGGATTTCTAAAGCATATTGTTAGTGCAATAGCTGGCGGTATTACTAGTTTCATATTAAATGCATCATTAGGCTCATCTAGTGGATCCTCAAAAGGTTCAGCAGCATTATCAGCTACTTCTTCGGATAGTTCAGCTCATAATCCACATTAACCAAAAAAAAAAAAAAAAAAAACAATTTATAAATAAATTTAGTCAAGTCGAACAAAAATGTTATTGTATTAGTTATGGAAGAACAATGGAGATTTAATTATTTCGGATGATTCAAAAATTTTTTTAAAAAATATTTATTTTTTTTTATTAAAATATTTTGAAGGATTTCAAATTTCAATAATCTCAATTGTGGAAAAAAAAAATGTTGCATATTTCTTATATACTGGAGAGCTAAAACATGTAAATTGATAACAATACTACGACCTAGTGTAATCTAAACACTTTACTATATGTGTATTTTTACCGTTTCTTATTGAATTTTGATAAGTTATATTTCCTCTAGCTGTTTTTTTTTAATATGGGACGTAGCTCGAAATCCGAAAAACTTATGTCTTCCGAAAAAATTCGATACCACACAAAATCTACAAAAATAATGCCCGAATTTTTTCAGTTTTGATATCGATCGAATATATCGTTTATCTTAATAGACCATTCTTAGGTTGTCAGTTATAAGCACTATTCAATTAAAGTTGAATATTTTGTCAGTTATAAACATTACCTCAAATAGTACTGGCTCACGTCTCACATTAATAACTCTAGTTGAAGACTATCAAACTTAGTGTCAAGAAATAAAATTAAATATCAAAACATACTACCTACCTCATATAGCAATACCAGATTAAATATCAAGACCTACCTAATTGAAGTGTGATTAGGGACACTCAGTATAAGCTCATGTCTCTCACAAATAACTCGAGTTGAAAACTAATGAACTTAGTATCTAGAAAATAGAATTAAATATCAAGTAACGTTCTCATTCATTCAAGTAATACTTTGGATTGCTGCACGTCAACCACGATACTAAAAATATCGATAACAAGGTAAGTAATTTCAAACTTTAATTTTCAATATAATCTGTCAGATTCACTCAGCCTCTCATAACTGTGAAAAGGTATCAATCTCACAAAGACCTACTTATGTTCGTTCTAACACAATGGCGACTCAACACTAATTTAATTAATTTTTAATCTACTTTTTTCTGAAGTTATTGATTGTGTTTTATTTTTTAAATTTTTTCTGTTACTGAACAAAAGTGAAAGTCAAGGTGGACCCAAAATAATTTTAATGACACTAAACAGCAACAATCACTTCATTTTTTCTGTTTTTTTTTTGCTAAAATATTTTTGCGGTTTTTGAATTTTTTGAAATTTTGTTTTTTTTTTTTTAATTTTGAATTTTTTTTGCTTTGTTTTTTTTTTGTAGTACTTTTTGGTATTTAACCCAAAGTTATGCACTCTTAAAAGTTGGCAATTTTTTCAATTTGAAATTGTTCGATAATATTAAAAATTGTAAACATAAATAAATTTTCTAGTATGCACGTCTGTCTGTGGGTGACATCGAAAATGTAGTATTAGAGTTTTTACTACAATCTAGTATGTTCCATAACGAATTATACACAATGTATAAAATATTTTCGATATGCTTGCAACTTCTTCAAACAGAATATAACCATTGTAGAATTAATTATGTTATGGAACATAATACATTGCAGCTAAAACTTTAATACTGCATTTTCGATGTCACGGTATGTATTCAACTTTTTTTTCTAACTTTGAAAACAAATATTATAATCATTTCATTGAGCTCGATTCTATTTTAACTTATTTTTATATTATGGATAGAATCACACACCATTGTTTATTTATCAAATTTTTATTAATTTTTATTTTAAAATTTCCTTTTTTAAATATAGCAAAAAATATGTTATTTATAGGAATTGTTTCGTTCATCATAACACTACTAGAACTCATAAGTAGGTATTTATAGTGTTAGACTACCTATACAGTTCCTATTTTCATTGTGATTGTTTTTATAACTTATTAGAAGATGTCAATAATACATCTGTGAGCTATAAAAATCGACCAAAATTTCAATATAAAATGTTTTTTTATAAAATAAATTTATGTAATTATAAATTTTTTTAAGTGTTAAATATTAAAATTTCCATGTCATTTTATTTTTAAATAAAAAGAACCTACCTACTGATTGATGAGTTCTAGTAGTGTTATGATGAACGAAACAATTCCTATAAATAATTTTGTTTGTTAACACAAATAATAATAATATTTATATATACAATGGTGATATAAAATATCAATGTATCAAGATTGAATATTAATTAATAAATCAAACTTGTTCTTTTTATTAAAAGTAAAATGACATGGAAATTTTAATATTTCACACTTAAAAAAATGTATAATTACATAAATTTATTTTATAAAAAAAATGTAAATATATAGGTTAGTTACAATGTATAGTATATAATTAAATTCTATAAAATTATTGAAAAACCTAAAATTAAAATTAAATTAATTATCTTAAAATATATTCAATTACAGTTCATAGCTAACAATGAAAGAACAACTTAACGCAAAAATGTATAAGTTTGACCTATTGCAGGGTATTTCATGAACAATGTATAAAATTCATTAGATCATATCAATGTAAAATTATTTGTCATTTTAAATCTGCACAGTTTCTTAACTCTCGAAATAGACGAACGTCTTCAAATCTAATTTTTCTGCTTTCGTTAACTTTTCTCTGAGTCTGACCATCTACATTTCTTTTTTTATAATTCTTAATCATAAAAATTAATTATTTCTTTTTAATCATTACTCAAAGCAATTAAACTATTCACTAATAAACCATTAACTAAGCGAAGATCATATTTTTTAATTATACAAAATTTATTAAATCTAATATGTAATACTGTTATTACATGAACGGTGAAAGTTTTATATAAAATATTTGTTGCTGTTTTATTATTTCCTTATGCAAACCATCTACATTTCTTTACTACAGTCTTTATAGGGTATTTTATTTAATTTTTTTTTCGGTTTTTTAATAATCCGATTCGATCAGGCTTATGGGTGTGTTGACTTGGAATACTTTTGATGGTATAAAGTATTAAATGATTTTTTTGGTATTACATGTTAAGTTGGTTTATATTTTGACAGGTGTTTGGTAGATTATATTTTTTCATTTTTCTTGGTGTTCATTTAAAAACGATGGAGAATATTCAATAAGTTGTAGTAGTTTGAAAATAAAGAAAAAAATTATTGTATGTAGGTAATTGGAGCACAATTTTAATGAGGATATTTTTTATTATATTGAGTTTAACCAAAAAGGAAATTTTTCCCGTTGTTACGTAATATTAAGTCCAGTTTGTAAACCTTGAAAGTTTCAATTATATGACATAATTATAAAAGAATAAAAGAAACTTAATAGCTTTTGTTTATTGGATGTAGAACAGATATTTTGAGGTTGAACTGCAGGTTATAACAAGGTTTTGTGTTGGTAAATTAAAAAAAAATTAGGCTAGGTAAAGGATATTAGTAAGAGAGAATGTAATTAGCCTCAATAATATTTTTGTTAAAAAACACTTGAACACAGAATTATATCAAATGTCACATTCATTGTAAAAATATTCAAAATCACCAGAATGTTATTTTAACTAGTTGACTAACTGAAGTGAAAAGTCTCCTGTTTTAGAAATTAAGATTTTAAATGTCAGAAACCAATTCTGCAAAGTGATGAAAAAATAATGACAATAAGCCGGACTAGTCATACTTAAGTTACGCATTGTAAAGCTTCATTTGATTTGACACTTTGACAAGAAGAAATACCATTTAGAAATTTACATTGATTTTTATCCATCGAATGTCATTTTATTCCGTCATTTTGCATAAATAACCTACGAATTCAATCTACTTCAGCTTAAGTTGAACGAAAAGTAAATTTTTTAACGAAACTGAAACTTAAGTTAACTTAAGTAGGACCATTTGATTATATGCAAACCCATAAGTAACACATACATGTGTTTGACATTTACTTAAGTTAACTAATTATGGCTAGTCAGGCGTAATAGGTGATGTGAATAAAAATTGAGTATGAGTGTTCACTCAGCTTTTTTGAGAGTTTAGTATGAATAAAAAGAGAATATTGATAAACTTATCGCTACACGTGTAGCGATTAGTTATAATGTAAGTTTTTATTTATCAGTGAGTTTCCGTTAATATGTAATACAAATTATATGAATTTTACGTTTCGATTTCTAACAATATTTGACAATTCAAATAAAAATCACTATTTTTCAAATTAAATTATGATGAATGCCTAACTCACGCCTATACCACAGCGGCCAAATGGGCTTATTGTGATTGTATAAACACTTTGAACTAACAACAAACGACATTATTGAAGAAAAAAATGATTAGTTTTGAACTTTTTAGTAAATTGCGGGGAGTTATGCAGATGTTAAAAGCTTTGAAGCAATTAATAATAACATAACAATCAACGAACTGGCAACAAATTATTCACAAGTGAAACCCATTACATTACACCTCTTTCAAAAATGATTGCAACTGTGAAATAAATCTACAAGAAACTATTATAACAATCAACAAAATTTGTGGGAATTTAATTTAAAAAAGTTAGCTTTAAAAATAATAAAAATTGAAATTTTTGTATCTAAGTAAATATAATATGATGTTGAATATTAATGAACTAGAAGATGAGTTTCCATTAAAGAATACAATATCCAAGTACTTAAGTTGATTTTTTTTTAATATTTTGATTCGCAAATAATTAAAATATATCTAACTTTTGATTTTCATTTCAAAATTATTAGTTTTATTCTGCCAAATTTTAACTATGCAAAGATTAAAAAATTATTTGATACAAAAAATCGTTTTGGTTCAATAATTTTAAATGTCAAATGATTTACAATATTTTATGCTTCATTAAATTTTAATTTCCTCAAAGTAGACCAATTATTTAAGCTGCCTTTTTTTTGTTATATATGTATAGCTAGGTACATAATTAATTGCATAAATTGAAATTAGTCACTGATTGGTGAAAATTAATAATTTTAAAAGATATGGATTTTACACTGTTACTATGGTTACATAAAAAATTTTCATTGCATTCAAAAAATAACATTTAAAATGGGGTGAATTAAAAGCAGTTTTCTGGAACAGTAATTGGATTAAATAATTTTTAATAAAATGTGTATCAATATATACATACATAGTTTCATAACCCCTAATCATTATTTAAAATGTAATGCATCAGTTAAAAACAAATCAAATTTGAATTGGAATTTTAAAGTTTTAGATTTTTCTGACTGATTCGTTCAATTAAATAGTTATGTAGCGCAACAATAATATTGTCAACATAAACTATAACACACGATATAGATATGTTTTAGACAACAAATTTTGATACCAAATTTTGTCTATTATAATTTTATAATACTTGTTATTAGATCCTGATTTATTAGATCACGGTGGAAAATTAACGTTAAATATGAACTATTAACCACCGAGAAGAAACATTTCTGATCAAAAACTATAGAATACCTAACTAATCTAAATAGTTTACAACCTAATACAAACAACTTATATTTTAATAAACTTAACACTTATCAACCTGCCTAATAACACTTTGCAGAATCACAACATTGAATAAAAAAATGATTTCAAAATTAATCATACGAACATACACACAAAGATATATATGATACGTGCATGTTACAATACAAATATTACGTTTTTGCTAAGGTCTTTTAGAAGCTACTAGTTGAATATAAAAGTCATTAGCAATTCAAAAAAAAATTTTGTATTTAATTATTTATATTAGATTGTGTTACAAATTTTAAATGAAAAATATATTTTGTTTAAAATATTTGTGTTAAATAATGTTTATTTGATACCAAAATCAAATTTGAGATTACAATTTCTTTTTGTATTTATGATTTCATTTCACTTTATATCGATGTTCTCCTTTTGCTCTAATTAATCTCATCTAAGCTGCAATCAACACGAGCAGCTACGATATTCATTCCATAATCTTAAATAAAAATATTAACAAAATCAAGTATTTTATTATAAAAATAAATTATTACTAAAAAAAAACTCTTTAAACGTGAGACTATACAACAGTATAAAATTATACATACTTAATCAATTACATTGGCTTTCTATAAATTTTGTTGATAAGAATTAAAATTAAAATATTTTAGCAAAATTAAAATTACCTTTAAAAAATGAAACAACATTTTAATTGCATGTAGGTATGGGTATATAATTAATAATTACAGTACTAAGTTTTCCTCTTAAGTCTTTCGTTTAACAGCTGTAACAACATTTAAAATTATGATTTTAATAAAAAATTTTGTCGTCAACTTTAACAAGTAATCCGACCTTACCTACTTTAAATGATTTAAAATAATTTTTTTGTTTAATTTAATTTAATTATCAACAAAAAATTATTAACATAACCTAAATATGCATTTGTTAAAAAGCACAATACTTAATAATTTTATTTAAAAAAAAAAAAAATATTTTTTCTAGTCAAAAATGTTGAAGACAGTGACTACGACGACATACATTTTATTATTAATGCAGCCTTGTCACGTATTAAAAATTCGTACATTTCAATCAGATGCAAAAAAAAAAAGAAGTTTTTTTTTATATCTTTTTGATTGCACCCGTTAAACTTTTGTATGAAAATTATAAAAGTTAAAGCAAGTTAATTGTGTGACATTTAAAAATTATCGAAAAATATTCATTTATTTTTTAATTGAATTAAAAATTGAGTATCAAAAATAAAAATTTATTTCTTCTTCGAAAGGAAGACGGTTTCAAAATATTAAAAAATAATTGTAATTAACGTAAGTGTAATAAATATGCTTTATACTATGTATAACTAATATAATATGTCTTGATATTTTGTTTCAGTTGATATTTATCACTTAAGTTCTTGCAAACATTTCCAGAACTTTTTTGATTTTTTTTTTTTTTCGGAAAACAAATCAAATATTTGAATTTGGATTTAGACAGAAACTTTCCTAGTGAAAAACACATTAAAGTGAATCGACGGTGATGTATATAACATAGTACAAAAAATACTAATTTATTTCAGCTCCTAAATAAAGGTCAAAATTGTTTAAAATGCTTCAAAATTAAAGTTAGAGCGTAAGTATTTGTACAGCTATGATAAAAACCATCTGAACCTACGACACACAGTTAATGAACTCTACAAAACATTATTGAAATATCTATGTAAAACTAAAAATTAAAAATCAGGTAATTAAGAACCAATGTCAGACCAGTGACATGATTTATCACAGGTCCATTTAACATTTTTTAATTTTTAATTTTTAATTTTTAATTTTTAATTTTTAATTTTTAATTTTTAATTTTTAATTTTTAATTTTTAATTTTTAATTTTTAATTTTTAATTTTTAATTTTTAATTTTTAATTTTTAATTTTTAATTTTTAATTTTTAATTTTTAATTTTTAATTTTTAATTTTTAATTTTTAATTTTTAATTTTTAATTTTTAATTTTTAATTTTAAATTTAAATTTTTAATTTTTCCTACCTAAGTTCTAAGCTCGATTTCTGTCTTAAAATAAAAAAAAAATTTAAGTTAATGTGAATTTCAAGTGAAAATAAAAAACAATAGTTGCAAGCATCTTAGCTTAAAATCACAATTTATTATACCATTTTCTGTTTTTTTATCATTTCAACTATAAAATAATTTATTAAATTTTGTAAAAATTAAAAACACTATTATAACTAAAAGATAATTTTTATTAATTAAAATACACTGAGCACCATTTATTATATAATAATTGCATCGATCACCAAGGCAACAATCATAACACATCCAGTCCTCATACCAAATATGTGTACAATATTGCATATAATGGTTTCGAGTTTTTTCACATATCCGTTTGGTTGAACATTTTTTCGAAATATAAAATTGATTTAATGGTCCTTCTGAAAAATATGGTACACTACCCCACCTGATCTCTATTTGACAAGCATCTTCATCGGGTGCACAAGTTTTTATTGTATTTTGGCATTTTTCTGAATTACCAGTTTGATTAGAACAAATATAACATTCTAAGCCCATAACGATATGAAATTTTAAATTTATTAAAATAAATAAAATATTAAAACAATAAATCCACAAAAATTTATTTAAATTCATTTCAATATTGAAGACGAATTGAAAATGAACTGATCAATAGAATTTTTGATTTTTAACTGTCCTCATTACAAGAATTTAATTTTTTTTTTGGTTTTGTACCCTCTTTTCATGGTTGATTAGAATTTTACTTCAAAAATTAATTCATTTTTAATTTCCTATTTTTTTTTTGATAATGAAGAGAGTGAAAATAAATATATTTATTTAATTGAATTTAAATTTTCTTTTAGCAATTACAAAAAACCGGAAATGAAAGAGAGAAATAATGCATTGTTTAAAGACATTAACAACCAAAATTAATGACCAACCAATGAAAAGCATTGAATATCGTATATTTTTATTATCCAACCTAGGTAATATTATAAATTATTTAAACAAAGAAGTTTGACATAAAGAAAATTGAAAAAAAAAATTTAAACTGTAGCAGGAAGCATTTTTTGTGCCAAGTGGATGACACAAAAAATATCATAAATAATGTGGAAAATACCTAAATTAATAAAGTTTACTAAAATGTTAGTCATCCAAAGTGCAATGATAAAGAAATGACTAAATTAAAACGCAAAATTTAATCATCGTCAGATTATATTCGATATAATTATGGGAGTCAAAAAAAAAAAAAATTGAATCGCCACAAATGTGAAAAACTCAGTTAAGTAATATCATACTGAATATATTTAATATAAGTTGATATAATTTGAAAATTTTAAATTTCATCAAATAATAATAAGTGGTACAAGAAAATGATAAACGATTGGTTTAGAATTTAAGTTTAAGTAATTGATTTAGAACAAATTATATACTGCCATATATGACAACGGATCAAGGTTGATCTCAAAATTATGTATGATGTCTAGATTCGCTAAAAAGTGATTCAAGGAAAAACCACCTCAATAAAAGAAAAAACGATAATGAAATAAATTATTTCGACCCAACATAAATTCAGTTGTGGAATAAACTGTTGAAGTAAAAAAAATATGTTATACATTTCAATATCTTTTAAAATTTATTTTACCACATGTCTTTTCTTATCATCTATTATTTGGCAGAACTCAGGTAATCATCACTTTTTACAAGGTAATTTATTAATCTATGAACACCTAATATGGTATTAAAATAATGTCTATGAAAAACTTATCACAAAAATTTATCAATTACTTTAAAATCTCTGCACTAATTAAAATTCTGCTAGTAATTATGCTTAATTACATAATATTAAAATTAACAAAATACAAAAACTTGTTAAAATACAATTACTTAAAAAAAAATACCCTAAAATTAATGGTTTTTTTTATTAATAACAACTATGAGATTTGTGTGGGAATATTTTTTTTAATTGACGTATACAAATTAATTCTTGTACAGTAATAATAACCGTTATGGAATTCACTAAATGAATATTCTTCAAGTGAAGATTTTAATGATGTAGAAATAAGATTTTAAGCAATATAATATAAAAGTAATAGAATGATCGCCATTAGATACGTAATATATTCACTTTATTGTAACTAATCTCTTATAAGTAAATTCAGAGGTTTTTGTAATATGTTCCATCATAACTGGTTGCCACGTCTTCTTTCTCATTACGAATTCCATTGTCGATTTCTCAGACCATTGACAATTTACCCAAAATATTTCAGATGACAGTGACCGATTACAATTATACACCATTAATTCACAACGATTTCATTTATATGAATTTAATTAGGAATTTCGGTATAATAAATGTATTCATTTATTTGTTTGCTAATTTAACTATTTATAATTACAGTGCAAAATTAGAATTACATAAGGCGAAAATAGACATCTAAGGTCTAATTTAACATCGAAATTTATACTTTAGTCCTCACTTATTTGAAAAAATGAAATGAAAGGATGTTTCTTTAAGCAGAGCTTTCTGACAATTTTGTCCTCGGTTATAGTTCAGACTAGTTCAAGATATTTATACAATGTAATGCTTGTTCTGCTGTAGCCCAGATGAAGGAGGTTTACATACTATTCTATAATGTACAAATATTTCTTTATTTTTTTTGCTAATTTTTCGTCCAATTCCTTCTTATTTCTTAGTTATATCACAATTAAGTACTCATTGAAACTCATTATTTTAAACTATTTTTCAAATTTCAAAAAAAATATTACCTACAAAACGATAAAACAAAAAATATGAGAAAAATAGCTTATAATACTCACATGCTTTACTTTCATATATTAAACCTTGGAATCAACTGGGAAGGAGCCAAAATCATTATAACATTACTGAATAATAATTCAGTAATTCACTTGCAATATAGTTATTAATAATACCAGTTATTTTGTTCAATTATAAAAATATATAATTAATTAACACCAAATACCAGTTAAATTGAAAATTAACCACAATTAAGAATAACTATTCATAGTATTATGTACCTTAACATTACAGTTTATTTTTTTTTTTTGTTCCATTTTATTGCTACTACTCAATTTAACAAGCAATTACCAAAAGACATAACTAGCAAATAATAATAATAATAACAATAATTGAAATAGAAATACAAAGAAATAAACGTCATCATTTCACTTTCTTTTGTGATGATGACCTCTGTGTCTGCTCTGAATACTTAACAAAAATTATACACATTTGCAAAGTAAACCCTTCAACAAAAGAGAAATAGAAAAAAAAAATAAAAACAAAAATATAATAATTATTACTTCCATTTCATAAAAACACACCTTTAACTATATGGTAAAGGAAACGACTAAATAAAACGTGTTTGTTACATTGTGAGTTGAATAAAGTTTACTTTTAGTTTAGTAAATTGAAGACATATTCAGGATATTTTATGTTTGATCGTATTTCATGCTTTATTTTTTAATAAAATTCCATATAGGATAGAAATATTTTTCTGTTGGATATACACTATTAATTTCATCTAAAAGTACATCACACGGGACTAATACAATATAAAAAATTAACTCATTTATTTAACTTTTAACCAAATATCTAAAGAACAATCAGAGACTGCTTGTGTGTTCACAGTTGCAGAAAAAATTTTTTTTAGATCGTTCAATGAAAAAATTAAAACTTGCACTGGCAAGTTGGATTCTTTTCTGCAGTAGTTTTTGTTCCTTGTGATTAGCAAAATTCATCTTGTCAGTTATTATTCCGTTTGAAAGTTTGACGAAATTAGAAGCAACGCGGTTTTAGTTCAAAAAAAGTTTGATAATTAATTAATTCTGGTTTGTCAATTTTGTTACATCATCCCATCAGCAATATATGCTCATTTCTCGAAAATATAAATTTTATTTACTTCATACATAAAATTATTTCTTTAAAATGTTTATATTTTAAGATAATTATATATTTTTTATAAATACATATTTATTTTTTCTTTCAATTTAATTTAATTTAAACTAATACTTTAATTTTCTTACATGTTTTCTAAAGCAATTTTCTATTTCGAAACAAGCGTATTATAATATGTATCACTATATCAATGCAGGTGCAGTAAAATACATGCTGAATTTGAGCCACGCTGATTTTATGACAAGATTCAACTAAGAACAAAACATCTTTTTTGTTGCGCAGGCTCGACCACTATGAACACGTCTTACTCAGTGATGGTGTCACACTAGAACTAACTAAAAGCTCCTATTTTTATTGCAACATTAAAACTAGTATTACAGACCACACGTTAATTTTTCTAAAACATCTATTTTTTTAAATACAAAATTTTTTTTATAAAACATCAATCCGATGCATATTTAAAAAAAAAAACGCTAGGTAGTACCTAGAAGTCGAAGTCGGAATGCAGGGGACAAGTAAATAAAATATCACTAATATCAAGATGATTATGCGAGCTCATTTGAAGAAACAAACATTATGAACTGAAAGTATATAAAAGTTGCGTAAGACTCTAAATGATCCATGCAACAAAATGTACAAATCTGGCTAGTATATTAGGATCACAAAATCCACCTTCAATTCCTAGAAGTAACTCGTTTTTCGAAAGAGTTTACATCGAATTCATGCCCTATTAAAGGTTCTCAAGAATCTGATTAGAAATTAGATTAGAAAGTCTACCGGTTTCAATGGCTCTAAAATAAATATCCTTACCCATTTCAAAACAATTGCATCTCACTCCATTTATTCCCAACACAATGGAAGATTGCGCATGTTAACCCAATTCTCAAAAAAGCGACAAAAGCGATTTCTCTAACTACAGGACTATATAGCTATAATATCGATCCTCTCCAAAGTCATGGAAATCTTAATAAACAAGAAGCTGATCAAATATTTAAACAGGCAAGGTATTGTGCACGATTGACAATACGTATTTAGATCCCACTGATCCACCGATGTTTTATTCCAGTTCTCCCAAATGAATTGAAATTTGCTTTCGAATCGTATAATTGAAATTTCAGTTGGTGGATTTAAATCGGATCAATTTCAAATAAACGCTGGCGGTAACCCCGCGTTCTCCCGCGTACGCTACTCCTTATATTTATAAATGTTCGCAGTTCAATTCACATTTTTGCAGACGCAAGTACTCTAGTGACATCCTACTATTTTCATTAAAAATCTGAAGCTTCATCTATCGCTGTATCAACCAAAAGAGACAACATGGCCATTTCTGTTCGCCATGATTTGGTCGCAATAGCTAAGAAAACGAACAAGTATTCGAAGTACGTTTAACAGAAAATTTTCTGCATTGCAGAAATGGATTATCATTTTTTCATACAAAAAATTATTTCTTATACGAATTTTTAAATGTTAGCAAATCAAATTTAAAAAAATTTTTTTGTCATTAACAATCACAATAATATTAAAATTTTTCAATTAATTTAAAGTCGGAAACTTTATCAGGTACTCTTACTTCTCTATTTTGATTTAATCTTTTTGTTTTGATTTTGGCAATTTCTCTGCTGCATTTCCTCTTTTTCTTCAAGGCTGTTTAACAGCGTGTTTTTATTTTATTTTCTATTTCTGTTTTACAACGTAACCTGTAATGTAAGCGAAATTTCATTTGTATTAGTGAAAGCATTTTACAGAGGGAACACATGGGAATTTCTGTTTTTATACTACCATTATTTAGCAATATGAATTTTTGTTGTTGTTTGTTTTTGAATTTAATTTAATGAAAAAAAAAAACTTTCCAATTTCGTATTGCTTTCGTTTAGTTAAAAATTTTTTTTCAAAGTTGAATGTTATGTGAGTATAACAACAAAACTGGTCATCAAAATTACTGTCACTGCTGCTGGCTTTTAGTGTTATTTTAGTATAATGAAATAAATAAAAATTAATTTACGTATATCCTTAGTCATTTCGGTTGATATTTAAATTGCACAATTCATTGCATGCCAAAGCAATCTTCTTCTTGTTGCTGTTTTTTTTTTTGTTTTAATAATTTAATTTTCAGGTTTTCTAAATTTTGTTTTTTTTGTTTTCTTATTTTTATTTGTTTTATTTACCGTTACAATTTATATCTGCATCACGGTATCGCGTTTTATTCGTGCACAGTACAGTAAATACAAGAAGGTGGTGGGCAATACATCAAAATAAAAGCACACAAATAAACTTTATGACGGTTAAATGATTCTGATTTTAAGCGGGAAAATTAAATAATAGTATTAATAATAACGGAATTTATTACGTAATAGCTTGTGATCATATGACAGAATTTAATGAGAAAAGAAAATTAAAAACTAGACTAATCGAAGATAAAGTGTGATCGTGGAAAATCAAACATATTCGTAAATATTGTGAATATATAAAAATTGTGTGATATTTAGATCTTTTGTTTTTGTTTTTGTTTTTTTTTTTTATTGATAATAAGTGAAAGTGAATTTTTACCGTGTTCAAAAAAATACATAATATAATATAACAGAATTTTCTGTTAAGAAGTTGTACAGATTTACTGTTCAACGAATTTGGGAAGTTCATTGTAATCAACAAATGTAAGCTATTTTATGCACTATTTTTTATTTTTTAAAATACATTTAAAATTATTTCAAAAGATTTTATTTTATAGATTTTGATTGCTAAGTTTATTTTTGAATGTTAAATAAGATTTATTCACTTTTTTAATAGATTATGACTATTTTAATGAGTGTATTTCTTAAATCTCACACTTTTTGTTTTGTGTATGTTGTAGGTGTTGTACATTACAGTAAATAAATATTGATTTATTTTTAACTTTTATAAAGAAAATTATTAGTTGTTTGTATAGCCAGTTAACAAATTTTAATACGTATAAAATTTGAGTAAAATTATGTGATAAGTAAAATATATTTATTTAAAGTACCTATACAAATGCAGTTGAAATATTTTCATTATAGAGAGATAAAAGTTAACTGAAAAAAACTAGTATGCCAGAATTAAATAAAATGCTAGGGATCTTCTAGTTCAGAAATGATTTCAAAACCTAATTCCTGTCTGCCATAAAATGTTAGTTTATATTTTTATTTACATGTAGAAGATAAATACATACCACAACACTGTGTGGATAACTTGATAGATTTTGCGAATACCAATCAATTTTACAATTTAAATTATTCAGTTGTATGCTTCCTCATTTTAATACATTCGGCTTACTTAATCTTGTAATTTTATATTAACAAATAAAATTTATAATAACAAAAATAAAAATATTAAAATCTATCTACTAAGCCTATATATACACGACATGAGATGGAGTATAAATCGCATCTCGGAGCGAGTACTTCAAACATTACTTTCAGCATACTCTTTTAGAAGTTGGTAGAAGTTGGGAGATGCCCAGAAGAGCTAAAATCTCTGATTTTGAAATCAGAGCGAATAAATACAACTCGAATAATTTAATTAAATTTATATGATGTATTCTCTATTGATCGTCGTTTTTACATACAAGAAGTAAATAAAATTTTTCAATTTACACAATACACTAACAATGGGCATATTTTACAGATTTTATTTTTCTAATTAAAACTGGGGTTCACAGTGTTATAAATTTCTAATATAAATTAATTTTATTATTAATATGAAATATTTAAAATTTATTTTATTTATATTTATGCACAATATTTTGTGGTATATTACAAGTCATTGAGAGAAAGCATGTAATGCATCATAGCATATAGATTACGAATCACCAAAATGAAAAATACTGATTATGAATACTACATAAGTATACTTACTTTTCAATGGGAATCAATTTAATGGTGCGCAATGATGTGAAAAATTAAATACATTAATGGTTGATTTTTATTTCCGAATTCCAATATTTCCCATTAAAAATAAATCCTATTCAAATAAATAAATCAACCGAATTTCCTAATTTATTAACTATTTATTTATTTACAGCAGTGTACCTGCGTATACAAATTAATTATATGGTTAAAAAAAAACTTTAAATTTATTTTTTATTGTTTGTTTGTTTTTTTTTTCACTCTCATAATTTAAAAATAAGACTAAAATATTTGCGATTGTGAGAAATTGCAATCAAATAGCAAAAGTAATCAATACAAAAAATTAAAAAAAAAACCAAAAATATATCCTAAAAAATCGATTTTATAATTTCGAATCGAATTTAATTGATTAGTTATTTTTCCCCCTACATCTCATCTCGTATACTATAATTTAAATGCCAAAAATATAAAAAAAAAAATTAATCTAAATTTTTCTCAAAAATTTATTTTTTAATTACAACAACAACAACAACAAAAATACACGAAATAAACAAAACCTAAATTAAATTTTCAAACAGATCAAAAAAATCATTAAAAATATTTTAACAAAAAAACAAATAAAAAACAATCTATCAAATATCATAAATCTCATCATCATCGTAAAAACCGAAAAAAAGATGAACTCAAAAAGAAGAAAAAAAAACAAAATAATTTACGGTATTACGCAATTTGACCCGAGACACAATCATTTATCTAATCGCCGTCACAAGTTTTTCTATGTAATAAATACAATATTATACATACTTACATACAAATGAACAATACCTAAATATCAAATTAAATAATAACAACAAAATGACTTTAAAAATGGTAAATAGAAATACTTTCATCTTCGTAATAACAAACCAAAATACATAACTTTTTTTTTTATTTTGTAATATTTTATCCAAACATACATTTTATTATACACATGTACCATATTGTGACTTCCATATAAGATGCGAAATGATGCACGTTACAGTAAATGGTTATTAAGAAAAAAAAAACAAGTAAAAACGGTAAAAATAAAAAAACAAAATTTTGTTGTATTCACATCACAACCTACATTCAATTGATTGAATTGAACGAAAAACATATAACACAAAACCATAAAGTTGTTACCATCTCTGACTTAACATAAACACTGTACGGTATGCTATGAATTTATGCTAACCTATACAAGACATATACATATACTAACATAATAATATTATAAGATACCAATAATTTTAACCAGAAATTTAAGGAAAAAACAAATAAAAATCAAATTTTAGTATAAAATGGTATTTTTTTTTTGTTTTTTATTATTTACAGTAATTTGAGTAATAGTAGTTAAAAAATGGAGGTTTAAAAAATTTATTTTTTTTTTTTTGTCTAAATAAAAAATTTGCTCTAGGTAATATCAATGTCAATCATAACTTAAAAATATGTCTTCTTCTTCATCTACTGCTTATACAAACGTTGAAGTTCATGTCAGTTCTGTATTAAAACTATTATGTAATGTGAACTCATACAATAACAACGATCAGGTATCGATAATTTCGATTCAATTTTAGATTTTGTTTTTTTATTACACAATATTGCAAATTATAATATTTTAGTGCAAATTTTTTCCCCGAATCGAGTTAATTAAATCTTACATATTGTTCCATTATCATGTGATATTATTTATGATGTTTCCATTTTCTGACTTCTTATTTTTTTCCAGTGATTCACTCATTATTTTCATTAATTTACTCGATATCTTCAAATGTCAGATATTTCTGAATTCCGACCATTATTGGGATTTCAAGTCTTGTGATTTGAAAAGTTGAAAAATGTTGATGAATACGTCTCGAATATATTAAATCTTGCAATGGTAAAAGAACATAAAATATTCTAATGTGCTACAATAAACTTAAATTCTTAGTTCTACGTTTCAAAGCATCACAAAAATTATTTAATAAAAAATTGAATGATAATTGAACAGCCCATGGTTATACGATGCAGAAATCTACCGTAGATCTACCGCAGAAATCTACCTTCATGTTCATACGTGAAAACAAAATTAGTAGATTTCTGCCATTGTTGCTGTCACATTTGGTTTGTATGTTAACTCGCAAATTTATATAAATTTATATAAATTTATCCAAATTCCTGTATGTTAACTTTTTTATTTGCATGCTCGTTACAAATTTTTGAGAAATTTAAGATAATTTTGTGTTTAAAAAGTGACGTCAGAGCTCTCTCTTAAATACATTTTTGCAAATGAAATTTCTATTTGCAACAATATATAAAAATTTACTGTCAACTTTTTGTTGTTGTGTTAAATGTCAATAAAATATTTTTCATATAAAAAGTAGTATACCTAAAATAAAAAAAAAGTTGTATACCTAACCTGAAAACTTATTTATATAACTTTTTACCAAGACCAAAACCACGAAAAATTATTTAATTTAATTTTTTTCAACAAAAACATTCAATAATTTTACATAAAATTTCAGAAAATTACTAAATTAATTCAAATTTCAAAAAAATCTCATAACCTAAAAATCAATTATTTTTGACATGACAAAATTTGCAAAAATTAATGATCACGTAATTTTTCCTCTCATTTGCAAATTTTTGCAAATAAAAGTTAACATACAGACCTATTATTGAAATATCAAGATAACCGAAAATCAAATTATTTTGCAAAGAAATAATTTTTTTTTATTATTCTAATGTCAATCCAACAATATTATATGAATCTATAATTTATATTTTTTTTATTTTATTAATATTCGATCCGAAAATTACGTTATCAACAACAATTTCCTTACACTTTGTGCATAAAAAATAACAAAATTATTTTGGCATATATTTCTAGAAAAAAAAATCAAACACTAAAAATCTACCAGAAATTTAGAAATTTTAAATTTATAATTTAACAACTATAGCGTTCTTATAGTTTAGTTGCAGATGAGAGCTTTCAATTTTTTTTTCTCTCATTTATAAATTTCAGCAAAAAAATTATCCGAACAGTTTTATTATTTGTCACAGAAACATGAACGGTATCTTCTTCTTTTTCTTCGTTCGATAATGTTGCATACTCATTTCGTTTCAGTCTTGTGATGCTGATATCCAGCATTTAAACCATATATTGTTTGGCGATTTGAACCTATTTGGATGCTCATTCTGTACGCATGATACATGCAGTTTGTCGACTGTTGCGGTTTTAGTGAACAATGTTATATATGTCAAGTACATGACAGGTGTAATTGTTGCGTCTCAAAATCTACCCGCAAACATGCTTTAGAGTTCGCATTTATGTAATATGCAATCTTAATAATGTCACAATTGAACAATCCAATTTTCTAAAATTAGAATCTAGAACAATCATTGAAAACTGTATAAAAATCAATTATTTAGATATTTATGTCTTGAACTTGCTTAATATCAAGTTAATGAGATACCCTATATAATATTTGAATAGAAAAATTTGGATCTTTAAAAAATATATATAGGTAAGGCATGTATAATACAAATACGTTTTAAAAGTTTCATTTATAATTTTTTGACTGCGAAAAAATTTGTTAGAAATTCAATTATTGATGTTTGACATTAAAAATATTTAGGAAGACAAGCTGATAATAATTATTTTCCTTCTTTTCAGTCAAAATTTTATTATAGAATTGCAAATTTCATTAGTTACTTCCGCATTTAAAAACCTTTTCTATGAGAAAATATTTTAACAATTCAACAACAATACAGGAAATTAATATACGATATTTCTTACCAAAGAAAGGATACATGATAGAAATTTTCATTTTTTTTTTTTTAATTCAGTCATAAGCAAATAAGAATTGCATAATAAATTTAAAATACAGTACAAAAAAAAAAATGAATGTGTTGCAGATATTTTCAAGAAGTGTTTAATTCCAGTAGTAAAACAGCTGTGGGATTAAAGAAAAGATCATAAGGTCACATTTCCTTAAAAAAAATTATAAAAATTAAGTGAGTTTACTTGAGTTTGAATATTTGTAAATTAAAATAAATACTTAAATGTGATAATGGTATAATTTTTAAGTATATAATTTTGTTTTTCAGTAAATTCAATACGAATTTTAGACATTTAGCCTTCTAACCAAGTAAAAAATGTTATTTTTTCAATTATTATTTTCTTTTATGATGAAAATTCAATTTATTTTAGATTTTGATTTTTGCTCAAATGTGTGCTTACTTCAATATTTGTTTAAATATCACATACTTAATTTTTCTATATCATTCAACAGTAATTTCATAACTTAGGCAGCGTTTACACTTTAATATAAAACATTGACAGTATATTTATTGATGAGAGAGAATATTGAAGAAATACTGATGTGTAAAACACAGATTGATAATGACAATTTACTTTATACTAACAGCGTTCTGCATTTAAATAAATTTTTTTGCTTCATTATCTTAGTTTTGGTGAATACGTGAAATAAATAAGAAAAAAACTGTCAAATAGTTTGATTGTTTAGAAATTGATGTGTGAACACAAATGTCTCTCTCTTCAATCTGAAATTGTCAATAAATATTAAAGAATATTGAAGTGTAAACGCTGCCCTAGACTTCTCAATATCCCTTCTGTAGTCTAATCGGTTGGAGCACAGAAATGTGTTTCAATTTACGATGTGGTAGTCATGGGTTCGAGTCCCGTGAGGGGTAAAAATTATAACTAAAAAAAATAGCAAATATAAAAAACAATTTCTAATGAATAAAAAATAATTAATAGATAACTAAAAATATTACCTACATAAATATTTATATCAATACTCTTATATCTCATACAACACAATAAAAATAACAGAATACTAATAATAATTACACAATTGACAATAACGGACAATTGACAGTATGTGACATGACGTACGCAGTAAACATAATAACGTCAGGCATCATTATCAAAGATGGATAAAATCACAGCGACAACTTGCAGAAAATATGACGTCGTCTTACCACATAGGCGCAGATAGAATTATCAAAGTGGTCTTCTACAGTAGGCCAATCTCCTACTTAGACATTATAAACAAATTAAATATGAAATTAGACATTACCTCGAAACTAGAAATGATGATAAAATTAACAACTAGAAATCGAGTACGATGGAAATGTCAAGAGGAAGCCCCGATGCTCCCAAGAGGAGTAAGGAAAAAAAAAAAACTTCTCAATAGAATAGAATAATTTATTATCATAAAATATCCTTTACAAAATTAAAATTACAAATTTTTAAATAATGATCATATAAATATAAGTAATTGTGTTAAGTTCAAGCATATAAGATATAAGATTTACTGGAAATGATATTCATTTTTTTTATTGTCCAGACAATGTAATAAAGACTCGAGCTATGTGGCGATAGACAGTAGTATAATATATAAAAAAAAATTGTATATTAAATACAATTCGATAAATATAAGTTAACTAGCAATAACTAGGTACATTTTTTTCATTGCAAAATTTATGCAACGCTTTAATCTAGCGCTAATTGAAATCATCGATAACTAGAAAATTTGCTCGAGCGCAACAGTAATTTTACAGCCCTAAATTCTACTGAATACACAAATTGTTCAAAACAGTTATATCCAATTCTATTGTAAATCTACTGAACAAACTTCAATATTGCAATTTTTGAAAAACGAAAACAAAAAGAGCTATCACGAATAGGTGTAGATTGAACGCGTAGTCTTGTACTAGATGTAGAAGTGTATTGCCATTGTAAAATTTTTGTATGAAAAAATATTATAAAAGACTTGTAGATTTTCCCAAGACTCAAAACTATATTGTAAGGGGTTTTCCAATAGGGATGATATGATTTTGAAGTAACGTTTCGGCCATTTGTAATATGTCATGATCTGTCATTTTTTTTTTCATTGAATTCAGTAATGTTTACAATTTCATTACAAGCGTCGTGAATTTGCTGATTTTGCCTTGTAAAAAATCATCTTCTCCGATGAGACTCTTTTTCATCTGAGTGGTGCGGTAAATAAACAAAACTGTCGATTCTGGTGCGAAGAAAATCTACAAATTATTTATGAAAAACCTTTACATTCAGCTAAATTGACAGTTTGGTGTGGTATTTGGTCTGGTGGAATCATCGGTCCGTAGTTTTTTCGAAATGAAGCTGGTAACACCGTTACTGTGAATGGAGAGCGATATAGATCGATGATAACCAACTTTTTATGGCCGAAATTGGAAGAAGTTGATCTTGACAACATTTTGTTCCAACAAGACGGGGCTACGTGCCACACAGCAAGTGCAACAATTGAATTATTGCGAGAAAAGTTTCGAGATTTGATTATTTCAAGAAATTGTGATATTGAATAGGTGATTCTAGTGATTGACAAGAAGTTGTGATTTAACACTATTAGACTACTTCTTGTGGGGTTTTTTGAAGTTATTGGTCTTTAGCAATAAACCAGATCCTCTTCAAGCTTTGCAAGTCAGTATTGAACGTGCTATTCATGACATACGACTGGACTTAGTGGAAAAAGTGGTCGAAAATTGGGTTTATCAAATTTGTTTTTGCAGAAGAAGTCGTGAAGGCCATTTGAATGACGTTTTATTCAGAACTTATTTGTATCGATTGTACTTCCCATTAAATAAAAAACATTTGAATTTCCTTAACAATTAGTGTTTTTGTTTTTAAAAAAGAAATCATATCACTCTTATTGGAAAACCCTGTACTTTTAGTTTGTTAAGTCTTTAGTTAAGTTCAACATTTGTAAATCAAATGAGGTAATTTTTTTAAATAAAAAATTTAAATTGAAACAAAATTTTAATATAATAATTATAAATATAAATATAATTCTGTTGTTTTACAACGAAAGATGATAACTTCATTTTTGACATTTCTTATGTTAGAAAAATTTTCAACGACAGTTGTTAGTTATTCAGTTTTGAATTCATAAATTACTTAATATTATTAAATTTTTTTTTTATTTGACAGAGCTTACAATTTTATATAAAGAGGCATTCATAATTAAAATTCAACAAAATTGCAGTTATCATCTTTCGTTGTAAAGCCACAGAATTATATTGGTCATATTTAACGATTAAATGTCTGATTGCAGTTGTATCTATAGTTCAATCGGTGTATTAAGCTCATTTTTAACGAACTCATTCTTCTTCTACTATAAACTAATAATTATGCTATAAAAGAACCTATAACATTGACTGGGTTAATATTGTTAAGGCAAACAAAAATCAAACAAATGAGAAAACAATAATTTAATCCTTTTTTCCGATTACCGATTAACCGATTTTTCTCCAATTGTTGTGTGGAAAATCACACAACCTATATTCTATGACTAATAAATTAATTGACAATAATTTGTAATGGATTTTTAAAAATTAGTTCAATCTATTGATCTGGAAAATAAACAAAAATTATCAAAATATAGGTACCAAAAATTTCTTTAAAATATAAACTTTTCTTTTGTCAGTGACCTCTGTTGTAAGAAATTTACATTATAACCATTTTATATTTTTTTTTCTTTTGAATAACTGAACCATTTATAAAATTAATTTTTTAATTCAATATTTTACAACTTAAACAATAAACAAAAAAACAAATATTATTTTTTTTTATAGTTTTTTTTTTTTTCTTATTTATTTCGAAGTTTATTTCTAATTTAATTTGTCACTCATTGTTTTGTAAAAATTACCAAATAAGTTTTATACTGCCATTAAATGAAAATGGTTATCATTGGTTTTAATCAGTGCTAATTCATAGTGCATTTTCGAATTAAATTCGAAATGGTCAGATTATAAAATTCCTATAAAATTATACTGAAATTATAAAAATTTATCTATAACGCATAGAGTTTTTCTTAGTTGGTTGACTTACTAAAAGTGATTTTGTAATTTGAGTAAAAAAAATTAAAAACAATAAAAATAGAAAAAAAACCTGTCAAACTATTAAATTTTGCAACGCAATAATTTGAGTCGATATAGTTTTTTTTTTTTTTTTTTTTTAATAGCATGCAAATTTAAGGTTAGTTTTTATTATTTTTTCTTTGCAAAATTTTAAATAGCAACTAAAGAACCACATTTGAAAAGTTTTGTATATTTCATGTCTTACATCTATTTTTATTCAATTATCTACGTATCATTATCAAAACTTGAACAAATCAAAATATGTATTGCAATTTCTTTTAAAATGATTCATATCTTTTTTTTTTGCAGTAGGTAGGTATAGTCTAAATTGGTTATTTGCTGTTGTTTGATGTTGATTTTTATTTGTCTTAATCTGTATTAACAATTTTACTTAAATGTTGAAGGTAGCAGACTTGCTTTTCATTTGTAATCTCGATCTTTTTTGTAATTAATCTATAATGATATTTTTTTTCATTAATTTTTAAGTTAAGAAAAAATGGAAAAACCTTAATTAGTTTATCTTAGTTTTTAACTACTCGTTAAAAAACAAAAAAAAAATTACATAAAAATTTAAATTTTACAAATTAAATCTAACCCTTATTAAGATAAATGATTTTTTTATGTTTTAAATTCCAATTAACACCTTTTATATATATACACAACAGTAATATTATTTATTATCACTGGGACTTATAACACGTTTTTAAGTTACATGAGAATTTTCACTAAATAAAGTGAAACGAGAATTTTGTAGAAAAAAAGTAAAGTCTCCCATGGAAACTTGAGACCTGTCAAATATCTGAATATCCATTTAACGCTTAATAGAACTCTGGTTGATGGGTTGAATTGAAAATGTTAAATTGTTGCAACATAGAATATTTTCGACAAATATTTTAAACAAATTTCTTAGATTTATGCTGATGTACTTCGGACCAATTTATATAATTCAAAGCACCACACATATTTCACTAATAGAATACAAAATACCACAATACAATACAAAAGATAGAAATAAATTCAATTTTCATCCAAATTTTGAACTATTAATCTATAAGCAGACTAAAACCTACTGAACCATAAAATAAAATAAAAAACAAAGTGCTTACACTTACTACACAAAGTGCTATTAATTTTCAAGCCAATATCATTGATCATGTCGGACGTCAATATCACATACGTCTTCTTAATACTTCTTCCATCCAATGAGATTTTGCTCAATATGCTTTAATTTCGCACTTTCGCGCAATTGGTTTACCTTTACACATTTCTGTTTGAGCTTGGTTCCAATATATTTTTATTTTACGACATTCCCTGAAGGTGTTCCAAGTATATTAAGGTGGATTTTCATTGAGCATAATTTAAAATCTTAAAAATTTTATTGGGTCTAAAAAGAGAGATAGCTTATTGAATTTTTATGTAAGAAAAAAATAGATCGTTTGCAAAGAATTCTCTAAATTTCTACTTGGGAAATTATTTTAATACACAAAAAAACAACAATTCCATCTTTTTTACTCAAACAAATGTTAAAAAAGTGTTGCCGGTATAATGAACTGTCCCCGATATTTTAAAAATATACTTTATCAAAGTATAATATCCCAAATTTTTATAAAAAGATCCGCAATTTTTGTGAAAATATCCCCGGTAAATGATATCTTATATTCTTGTCATACGAAAGAAGACTTCTGTAACGTTTCACGTTTTATATAACCTTGGTTTTGATGAATTTGATTTTAATGCACCTATAAAACCTATCTTAACTGCAATAACTTTTTAAGAAGCCGAAAAGAAGTGAAAAACTTGCCGAATCTTTAATATTCTATTTTAAAAAGTTGTTTGCACCGACATCTGGCCTGATACAAACCCTAAAATAACTGAAAAATTCAATTCATTCTGCATTCTCTCAATTAATGTTAGGAGTAGTTGTGTTGTAACTTTTTTTTATGTTTTTTGATGGAGAGTTTTATGTAAGCGCGCCCTTTAAAGAACTATTGTACCTCTTCGCTTATTATCTTAGAATTGTAGGTCTATGTCCTTGATATACTATACTATTGCTTTGATGTCGATTTCAGGATTAGGCGATGTGTATTTCTGGAAATATGTATGTCTTTTGCGAGCTATGGCGTCGCAAACAAATGGAATATTAGAGACGGATTTATCTTTTTAATTTCTAAGCAGAATCTGCATCTGCCTGTGTTCGATCTACCAATTTTGAACAGATGAACATTAGATCTAGTCTTCCTGATTACCTGATTCAATCCTAACAATCGCGATTTGAGACTGTTTAAGTACTTAGCAACTATCCCATATGTTTTGAGTTTCTGTAGTTTCACACTTGGAAACAATTCTTTGTAGGTAGCCGTTTTAGCGAGTAATACTTGACTCTGGTCCTAAGAATTAACTCTTCGCGCCTGCTTTGCAACAAACCTTGTTTTCATTATTGCAAATCTGCAGTCAATCTGCATATTCTGAATTTATGAACACACTTGTCAAATTTTCTGAATGCTTTTCATTAATGCCAGCTCAAAGCCAACTTGGCATCAACTTGGCAGAATGAATTTTTAGTATGCATAAAATTTTTTGAAGTAGTTTTCTTTGTTGTTTTGAGTATTTTGTTTTGTTATTTAAAAAAAATTGTTATTTTCAAAATGTCAGTATTAATGAACAGAAACTTTGCAGAATTGTCAAGTAAATGTAAAATATAGGTAGAGTTTGTGTTCATTATTGCAAAATACGCCAACTGGTGACAAACTTGTTCTCAGTTCGCACCATTTATGAATACACCCAGCATTTGCTTCTTCATTACCTTTCATTCCCAAGAGTCCACATAATAGTAACTCTCTTTCCTTCCGCTAGATATGTTAAACTTCTGTATATCAGTTATAGATAAGCTTTGATTTAAAAACTTGGGAGGCCAGGGATTTTATAGCAGCTTGGCTATCTGAAATTATATATATGTTGGCACCTTTATGTCCCCTTTTACTGCATTGTAATGCCGATACCTCGATTGCATAAGTTTTTAGTTTGACAAACAGTGGGATATGTTCCAAGTGCCGCTTGAAGTGAACCTTGGTCCAAATAAGCCGGCACCGGGTTTCTGCCCGATGTGTTGGAACTTTTTTTTTAATACATTTATTTTTAAACCTACTTGTCTTGAGTATTGAACTGTAAAGTGGTTTCAGATGGTAAATATTAAAAAAAAAAACAAATTTTATCATAACCTATGATTTTCTTAATATACCCACTTTAATCATAACTCATGATTTTTTTTAAAATATTTAACAAAAACAAAATTTGTTAATTTCCCTAAAATTACAAGGGAAATCAAAACCAACAAATTTTCACACTAATAAATTATGAAATTTATTAATATTCAGTCCTTAATTAAATGCATTGCAATTCAGTAAAATTCACACTTTATTGTAGTAATTTATTTTAGTACATGTTACATTTTATAAATCTTGGCTGAACAATAATAGGTAATAATAATGAAATAATTTAGCACCTTCGCTTAAAACTAAAATTTTGTTGTTAATGGGTTTCAAGGATTATCCCAAAAAATTTTGCAACATTTTTTTTTCTTCCAAATTTACCGGTTTTTTGTTTTTCTCAACTTTTTTAGTACAATTTTTTTTTTAGCAAAATAACAAAAAATAAAAATTTTATTTCCTTCAGCTATATTTATTGTCGCCAGCCAGTATTTATATGATTATGTAATATTACTATACAAAACAAAACAAAAAAAAAATAATAATAAACTTAAAACAAATCACTAGTAAATCACCAACAGCTGCAATATTAGCTCTTATAAGATACAAATTATAAAATAACTTATTACAATCATCTGAACAAATTAAATAAAATGGCATAAAATACAAAATTTATTAATTATTTTAGCTTAAAAAGACATTTTTAAAAAAAAAAAATAATAAAAACAAGTACTTTGCAAAAAATTAACCTCGAAATTCACTCATAAGTACTACAAGATACTAATAACAGTATGTAATTTAAAAATATAAAATTTATTTAAAACATATTAAAAACAAAATATAAATACTTGTCTTTTTTGCCATTAAAATATTAAATTTTGTTTTTGGCCTTTTTACGCATATATGGAGATCTAATAATCCTTTGAAAAATACTTTGTGCCGTTATTATAGGACCTGCATAGTGCACCTGCACAGTGCCCGTTGTTTTTAATAGTTTTTATATGATTATTTTTAGTATAGCCCAATTTAAAGTATCCCATAATTTGTTTTTGAACGAAAGACAGTGCAGTTACGTCTTTCTGTAAAAATAAAAATTTATGTTGCGTAGTACTAACAAAAAAATAGTTAAAATGCGTTTTTCGGGAACTTTGTATTTCGGGAACACACTTTAATGATAGACTGTCGAGTGTCGAATGATGTTTGTTTGTGGCTTCTTTCAAAAATATAATATTATGTGTTTCTGATTTTGATACCATCATTTCAACAATTTTAGTCCAATTTATTTTTTCACCGTTATCAAATTTTCGAACATTTAAAACTCTTCTAACTTGTGAATATTGTTTAAAATTTAACATATTGCTAAAATTCCATTTCTTTCACAATATAAGGTTGTCTTTTTGGAGCTAAAGCAAGAATTGAAAGTGATTAACATGATAGAAAGATGTCACCCACATTTATTATCGCTGTGGAAATAGCGCTATAAGCAGAATAACCTTCGTTTTGGCTGTGATTATCTTCAATCTTAGATTTATTTTCTTTATACATTTACTGGTCCGCATTGTATGCAAACGCATTGATGCCATTATTGAATTTTTATTTTGTCCATAACAGCTGTAACAAAATAAATTAATTTCTTCGGAGCCTAGTCAATCACAATCTGATAAGTATAAATACACACACGTTGAAATTTCAAATGATCGTCGCCACAATATATAATCTTTGGGAGCATAGTGGATGCATAGTAAACAATATTAAATTTTTATATTAATCATATAAATAATCATATATATAATAATATAAAATATCATGTGATATCAAAAAAAAACTAATGAAGTATTTAAACGAGCCTCTTAAGCTCTAGAGTAAAAAACCCCACTATACAGAAGAAGTATCGGAAAGTCACAATTGAGCCGAATACGTTTTGTAAAAACCAAAATACATAAACACAACAGCAAATAAAGCAAATAGCCCCAAATTGTGTATGATGGAGAAGCTGTAAGGCCAAAGAAAATAAAAAAGAAAGTTACCAAAGAGAGTAAAAAAAATTAATTTTTTCTAAACTCGTGTTGTATCAGTGTCCAATTCTCATTTTATAATTCTGATCTCTTTATACTTTAGAAATCATTCATGATTCATTTTATTTGAATTTATCGGTTCAAAATAATAATTTTCGGGGATATTGAGGGAGATGTTATATCGGCGTAGGACCTAATAATGACCATATACCAAGGATACCTGGAATTGCTAGCTTTCCAAAAATATATATCTTGAGTTATAGAAAAAAAGATACCTTTCCAACAGTGTATGAATTTTGGGGGAGTTTTATGGTAAAGTCTTGAGGTATTTGGGTGTTCAAGAAACAAAATAAAGATTGTTTTTTTTTCAAAATTTTCTACTTTGAACTACAATATCTCCATAACGGCAGCACCAATGATCATAAAATAAATGAATATATATATATATATATATCTAATAAATCAACAGATATAACGGTTTTTATACAAAAATATCAAAATAACAAAGGTACTTTCAAATGTTCTTTTCGTCCTTAAAGGATAAGATGCGCCACAAAAGATATACACTTTTGGAAAGCTAACAATTCCAGCTATCCTTGGGATATGGTTATTAGGTGATACACCGATACAACATCTCCCACGGAAGAGCCTAATTTTCGAAATAAATTAATAATTTTTTATCGAAATGATCGATTCTATACTTAGTATAAAATGTTACTTCCAACAATTTCAAAATTAAAAATCTTCTTTAGAAAATTTGATTATGCAATCTAAAATATCTTCAAATGATAATAAGTTTATAATCTCATGAATTATTAGTAATTATGATTTACTAGAATAATGTAATTTTACTTTCCTTAAAAGCAGTTAATTATAGCTACCGCACAAAGAGGTGGTAGTCACAGCAATCAGTTGTTGCCACGATATTAGATCAAGTGTGAGCTAATAGTGATCCGGCTTCAGTACAACACAAATACAAACTGTGACATTACCGATTTTGTGCAATTACCAATTCTCCGAGCAGACTCGTGCTGTGGCAAATCTGTATTGGTTATAGAAGAACTAAAGAATATTATTATTTTTTGAATAAGAAACATTTTTCTTTGCAACATCATGCTTAATAGATTTATAACTTATCTGGATATAAAATACCTTATAAAAATTTTTTTATCTCAAAGTATGATCCAATATTATCCAGTATAATCATATGATCCATATGATCCAATAAGATCCAGTGATACATGATCCAATTATTTGTAAACCTTTTTTGAATACCTAAACAGAATTTTTTCGTAGATGTAATAAAAAAAAATGTACACCTATCAATGTCGTCCACTTAGCCATTATCACTTTTTGTTAGACTTCATATTATATTTCAACAACAATAGAAAACTTTACTTTTTTTTTTAAATTATATTGTCAGTTACTTAGGTTGCATCATATTTTTGATATATATTAATATATGATATAATATATACTATATTATAGGCGTCGGCATATGTACTTAATTGTTAGTAATTGCCAAAAACAAAGTTTTTAAAAGCATATAACTTAGCCAAGTCAATATGAAACTATGCTATGCATCTACAAATTTTGTAAACCAGAAGTTGCTATGTTTAAACCTTACTAATAAAACATATGCTAGTGATGCTTTACATATAAATATTATTCCTGAACTGACTGCGATTTGGTATTAGCCACTTATTTATACTATCTCAACAAGAATTTAAAATTTTTCAATGGCAGCGATCGGCCAACCACCTCAGACATCACATTACCGTTAAATTTGGTATTTTTTTATTTGCCAACGATACATGAACGCAAACGACAAGATATTTAAATGAAAAATTAAATCCATGTATTTTCATAGAGAACTTCTTATTATTTATACCTGTATCTGAGTTACACTTAGATTACCCCACTGTTATTTAATAATTGGAAAGAAAATATTTATTCTATATTCGTTGCTATATTTTTTTTATCGAAACAATTTTTGCATAAATTATTTGTATGCAGAATTTCATTAGAACTTTCATTAGAATTAATTAAATATTTTTTTTCTATTATTGATTTTTTTTTTCTTCTACAACATTATACCCTTGAACTCCTTTATAACTAGTATTTGTAATGAAGGTAATATAAGAATCCCATTGAATTATTTATTTATTTATTTTTTTTATTTTTCGATTTCGAATTCGATTCAATATTCTTGTCCTTGTCTTTATTTATTAAATTTTTTTAATAACTTTAGTTCTTATAGTCCAAATTCTATTAATAACTTGATCATCTAGATTCATAGTTCCATTGTAATTTCAATATCACATATCACACATCATCAATAATTATTTAATTACACCACTTCTTACGAGTGTATTACATTTGGGGGATTCCATAAACAAAAAGATTATTTTACTTTTTTATTTTTTTACAAATTTTCAAATTCAAAAATAAAAATCATTAAAATATGAATTCAATCTTCATTTTGGCATTTGATTTTTATATTCGTGAGGAGAAACCAAATTTCAAATATTATTAGGTAAGAATGGCTATTCAGTTGTTTTATAATGCCACGACTCGATTGGCGCATTATCTGATATTGGTTGTTTTTTCAAATGATAATTTTCCTTAAACTCAATAATAGTAGCGACCTGTTCCATTAAAGAAGTTGATCAGATATCTAAATTTACTCCCAGAGTTTGCAAATGTTTGTGCTCCTTGATTGAAAAGTAAAAAAAAATGTAAAACTAAAATAGTATTGTTTTACACATGTGTGCGACTATGTATCGGGAGCAATTTTCCACCTTCCCCCTACCTTCGGACCGTCAAATAGGCATTTTTAACAGTATAAGTATTAAAAAAAAACAGTATAGGTATTATTAAAATCATTTTACAGATAAAAAAGCACGGTAATTCCATTAATTATTAACGTTCCAACATCGAACAACAAAATATATTTGTTTCTTGACTTATAAATTGAAAATATTACTAAAACATTTAGAAGTTTTCAACCAAAAAACAGCCTTGAAAACTGGTTGTTTCTACATCGCGTCTTGAAAAATCACCTTTGTAAACTGGTTGTTCGCGTTGTCTAAACAATTGAATTATTAAAAAAAAAACATAATATTGAACAATATTAGCTGCATATAAATATACGTGAATCAAACCAAAGCTGGTGAAAAGAAACGCTCCATCATATCAAGCTTCAACTAAAAAATTTTCGAATCCTAAGGAACGCGTTGTCGAAAAATCCATAATGACCGAAATCAACAAAGGACAATATTACGATAAAGGCATAAGACCATTAAAATCAATAGAGCACAACAAATAATTATGAGATTTCGTATTCAATACGAATTTTAATTTTAACGTGGGTATGTAGGTATACTTAGGAATGTTTGTAGATATAAGAATTTTAATTTGTATTAAATAGATAGGTACAAGTTACTGCTTAAGTTGGCACCCAAGAAACTTATTGTAATACCACATCTAATTCGCAACTAAACATAAGTGTTCAACATAAGTGTGAACGAGATTCTATCTAGAACGAGAATCAATATTCGCACATTAAAAAAAAAATACAGGGAGATGACTATTTTACAAGGGTTGCCATTGAAATTCCCAATTACAAAATCTCCAAACATGAGTTTTTTTCTGAAAAAGGGAAAATCTGTTTTTGTCAATGGTAGGTAAATTGTAAGAGTTTATTAAAATAAAAAATATAATAAATAAAACAAATAGTATTTTTTATATCCGGGGTTGTGTCCAAAAACATTTTTTATTGATTTTTCTTTCTCTCGTTTCTTGGGGATCTTTTAATTGAGGATTTTGAATTCACTGGCTTAAAGGGGCTGTCTATTTTCAAATCAAATAACCGTTGTTAAAACAAATATTCATACATATCAGAAGTATACCTAAATTTCATGAAATTTTAATATAGACCTATACCATTCCCTAAAGCTTTACTCTCTCTTTTCGTACAACTCAATAAAAACTCTAATCATGAACATGTCAATTGAATTGGAGTACAAAAGAAGGTGAGAATATGAGCCCTATTATTGAAAATTAAAAATTATTTAATTTTGAAAAAATAATTGAATTTATAGAGAATCACTCATTTTATTCTGCATAAATAAATATGCTTATCTTACATATCTCATTTCAAATATCAAAGATATTATAAAATACTTTTTAAATAATTTATTTTTTGTTTTACTTATTTTTATTTTCTTTCCCCACTTAATTAAATTTATGACTTAGTTAATAAAAAATAAAAAAAAAAATACAAATGAGATCAAAATATTCATCTTAAAAAATAAAAATAAAATAAAAATAAATAACAACAAAAAACAAAAGTAATATTGCGCCATTTTTAACATACTTTTTACTGAAGGTTAAGTTGTTATGTTTTCGAGTTAAGGTCGTTCAGAGTTAAAGTCCATTTGTGCATTCACATATTTACATACACATATAGTATAAAATTTGATATCTTATGGTAATCTTTTAATAAAAATTGTCTTCAATATATTGTTTTTGAGGAGAAAATTAAAATATTTATGAATCGATTGAATTTGACATGCGATCATCTAATTTTAATTTGAAGGTGTGTGAAGGATCATAAAAAACTAATTTCATTTCCAAAAATTATTTGTTTTGTTTTTTTTCTTTTTTTTTTATTAGATTTTATTATTAAACAATTTTTTTTTTAAATTTATTTATATTCAAATCTTATCGTTTAATTTTTCGAGTGCATATCGCACACTAATTGTTTGGTGCAGAAAATTATTGTTCTGAAACTAAATTTAAATTCGCCTAATATATTGTATATGTAATTGAATATTAATATAATAAATAATTATTTTTGATTTATTTACAATATAAATTAAAATCACTAGCTTAAATTAAATTCACTAGCAAAAATTACGTTTACCCGATCTAATTCGATGCCATTGTTAAAATCTAAAGTTTTAATTCAATTTAATTTTATTATTTCAACTGCCAAACTTTAGGCCCCTTTTTTATCTAAAGATATTCTAAAGATATATCTAACAAAAATAAAATTTTAATAATACGAAAATGTTCATGTGGAACAAGGATGAAGAATTGTATAAAAATTTAAAATCTTGTCAAGAAATTGAACTTGTCGAGTATTATTGGCCTGATATTAAGGTCATATATATTTATACCATATGTACATATATAATTAATGTATTCACATGTTACAATAAACTCAATCCCTTGGCATACTTTTATGAACTATTTTATTTAAGAATAATATTATCTTACAAAGTACATACACTACATATACACAAAAATAATCTAACTGTATTATGGTATGGTTAATATGTAAGAAACCGGTGGTCTATATTAGTAATTTTCACACATTATCGATCAGCGATGGTATGTTGCAAAATGACCAATACGTTGCATCGGGTATCTACAATATTCATAATGGAAAACTTATTTAAATTTTAACATGTCTTAAAGTCAAACAAAAAAAAACCCCAAAACATCTAACGTAATTTTTTGCAATATCAAAAATATTCAAAATTATTCCATATTAATACATTCAAGAATTTCGACAACTGCAAGCAAAAAACTTCGTAACATCATAATACAATTTTATATGTTTTGAGCTCCAAGCTCCAAGCTCCAATTATCGCTCAATTGCTTTGACTTCATCAGTATTATTAAAAGTGATGGAAATGTTCATTAATTTTCAACTCAAAAAATATCTAGAGAGCCTTTTAACAGTCATTTAAATGAAGAAGAGATCACCGGTGATCTTTTGAGCTTTATGAACAAAAAATGGCACCGATGTATAGCCAACAATATTGTTCTAGATATTATATCTAGATAGATCACAGCTTTTGATTGCGTCTGGCATGCTTCGTTACTGAAAAAAACTAAACGCAATTGGACTAGAAAATATTTTTAATACATGGATTGAAAATTTATTTTCACACTGGTTAATACAAGTTGTATTGGATGGTTTTATAGCACAAAAATTCACTATCAATGCTGGTGTCCCTCATGGCTCTAATTTTTCTCCAACATTATTTATAATATTTATAAAATATATCCTATATACGATTTCAAACCAGATTCACAGCTTTGCTGATAGTACACTTGATTTCTTGTATTTCTTGTCTTGTTAAACAGTGGCCTTCAAAAAATTCATGATTGGGGAAGTGTAAATAGGTTAAACTTTAATATTTCAAAACTCAGAGTAGCCTCATATCGACAAAACAAAACCCATCAATTCCAAATATTCTATTCTTAAGCAGAAGTAGAAATTAATTTAGCTCTTCTTAAATCTTCCAAGCTCCTATTAGAACGCAAGGCGTGCATTCGGGCTCAACTTGAATTTAACTCGCATATTTGGGCGATACACCTAGTGCCTAGCCTACAGTACCTAAATAAGGTACAAAAGCCAGCCATCAAAATGATCAATGATGGAGATGTTATACAACACAATATAAAAATTCTTTCAACAGCCGAACCCTTAAACTATGGAACATCCTACCATCTTATGTGTTTTCACAAACATATAACTTAGAAGTTTAATCTTTTAAACATATACCTGTCTACAACTCATTTCCTTAAGAATAGGCACCCATTAAGAATATACAGATATATTTTACTTCC
Source organism: Argyra leucocephala (assembly GCA_963942445.1). Lineage (NCBI taxonomy): Eukaryota > Metazoa > Arthropoda > Insecta > Diptera > Dolichopodidae > Argyra > Argyra leucocephala. The sequence continues at coordinate 40,305,257 of OZ012678.1, read as the reverse complement.
CCATTTTGATTATTTAAAATATAGTAGTCCTATGTTCTTGTGGTAATATAGTTACTATTTCCAGAATTAAAAAAAAAAATTCAAGGTCTTCGGCCCCAAAACTTGGGACGCCGGACCTCTTGTTTTCATCGTGCTTATGAGCCATTGTACGAAAGGCAAGTCAAAGAAAACAAAAAAAAAATTGAGGGCTTTGTGAGACGAAACCCGGACCTATTTTTGCTTGAGGCTGCTCAATTTCTTGGACTTTTCACTTTTCACCAGTCACAACCTAGAAAATGTAGTTCTAATATCCGTTGATTGATAAAAACTACATGAAAGTTTTATTATGAATGCTTATCATATCCAGTCAAATAAAAAGAAGGCAAATGAAAATACAGGCAAGTGAAAATACAGGCAAATGAAATGCAGGCATATGACACGCTCCCAAACAAAACAATGAGTATACCTGAAAATAGTTTTGTATGACATCGTATCCAAATATGAGATGGGAGGAGCATTCATCTTTCATTAATTGTATTAGACTTAACATATTTGTTGATTTGACTATGTCTTGTGATAAATCATGACAGTGTTCTGAAATTGAAATTTGATCTAATTTCCCGGATTACCTAATTAAATTTAAGTTCGGAAAAGGTTTCTTGACTACAATAGCCCTTGGTAATTATTTCAAGTTATGAATTCCTTTAAATGTCTTAGCTAGAAACAATTCTTTGTAGCTAAGCATTCGAGAGTAAAATGTTAGATTCTAAGAATTGCTTGTTGGCGATCTTCTGCTACTATTAGTTGTCAAAAAACATAACCACCAAAATTGTTCAAAATAATTCTTGAAATAAAATTTTGTTTTCTTTAAATTTCGTAACTCATAATTTTTATAATTTTGAAAATCTAGAAAGAACAGCATTTTTCAGCAGTAATTAATGTGAAAGATCACACATTTATCCAATTATACAGTTTCATCATAATATATTCATCAAATCAAATTGCATTAAAGATAAATTAGATTATTGGTTTCTCGTTTTAAACTAAAAACTCAAATTATCTAGAAGCATACAAAAAATTTAATTAATTTAGTATCCGAACTATGATTCTTGGCATTTAATAATTGGCGAACTATATGATTGCATAACACGGTCACAATTCTAATACAAATTCTAATACAAAGAATATGGCCTTTCTTTGTATGAATAAATAAATTATGATTATTTGATTTTACTCCAGCAACAAAAGCGAAACCTATTAACCTTTAATATTTGATTACGAATTAAATTTATTAAATGAAAATTGTTATAACATTTAATTGCATTCATCCTAAATATTCACAAAATTATTCTTAATTACTACACCACATAACTATTAATCTAATGCTGATAATGATGTTTAATAAATTTTTAAAAAAAATGTTTTAAAAAAAAATATTAATTTTAAATTTATTACGTTTAATGTAATGATCATTGACAGCTATGACCTGTCTAAAATGCGTTACAAGAAATTATTTTTATAAAATTAATTGGATTCAAGCAAGGTTTTGAAGCATTAAATACCAGAAACTGTTTTTTTTTTTATTTATATTACATAACAAGATGAATAAATAGAATCGTTTGTGATTATTGGATTTCTCTTGAAGATTTCACGCTGCTGATGACGCTTAATGAAATTTTTTATTTAGTTTTTTTCTTTTTTTTGTTGTCACTCTTTAATGAGATCATTAAAAGATTAATTTTGATAATTCGATTTGTTCTCACAACCAACTAATTTTTTTTTTTTTTACTATTTTACATTGTACTCGTAATAATGTTATTGAATAGGTATGAATGAAATAAGTAAGATTAAAGGTAATTTTATTTTGGGTGTTAATTAAGGTGAGACTAATTTGTTTTAATGTAGACAAAATAAGAAAAAATTATTGTTACGAATATAGAAAAGCGGAAGTGCATTTCATATTTAAATGACTTGTTCCTAATTTAATTTTTAACTAAATCGAATGAAGTTAATGTACCTACTTTACTAAAATAAAATTGATTTGATGATTATAATGATCATGAAATTTGAATGAATTTTGAATAACAAAAAAATATCAAATTTAGTGAATGAGGTGTCGAAAATTGAATAAAAAATAATGATAATTTGACAGTTTCATAGTTTTTAGATTTAATTCAAAATATATATAAGATCCAGAAGTGGATTATGACTATGAAGAGAAATCAATAGATAATTTTCAAAAGTACAAAATTGAAAATAAACGATGTTAAACTTGCGAAAGCATAAAAAAATTTAAATGAATCAGAAATAAATATCAATTACTGAATAAATCAAAACAATGAAAAGTAATAGTATGGAAGCGACAATTCGCAACGTTTTTAATTTTTTTATTTTTACATTTTTTAAAAATAATTTTAAAAAAAACTGAAAAGTATATTATTTTACATTTAAATGTAATATACATTAATTATTCGTTTTAGTAAATTTAAGATGATGCTACTTATATGAGTTATCAATCTTCTTCAATTGGTTAATAGGCTTTAAAATAGTGTCATTTGTTTCACATAGGCTTGTAATGGTTTGTTTTACAAAAAACTATTATTCTAATGTAGAACAAATAACATTTTTATTATTATTTTATTTATTTCCTTAATGTATTTGTACAGTGTGTTATTTTCATATATTTTAATTCTATATTTCTATTTGATTTGTAATTAGCTATTTAGACTGACTAAATTAATATTTATTTGAAAATATTATTATAATAATCTTTACAACTGCTTTTTTCACCTAAAGGTCCTTTTGCTATATGCCACGCACTATAACTAATATATTTAAACATTTGAAATGAATATATTCTGAGTCTGAGCATTTTTTTGGCAATGATAAATTCCTTAGCTACTTCCGCATAGTAAAAATACATACAAAACTAAAAAAAAATTTAAAAAAAAAACACAAAACACAAGCGCACTGACAATGCACTAACTTGCCAATATGTTTCATTATTTTTTTTTAAATGTTGTTTAAATATTCACTTTCATAAATAGCAAACTCGTTATTTTGTTGCCTATCAATTGCGTATCAATTATATTATAGCCCCAACTTGTTTCAAGGAATAATTAAAAAAAACATTTGCAAAATTCATGCCCAAATTCGGACTAAAATGTTAGTGTTAGTAGTTAGAAAACATAACCAGTATTCCATTAGGGTTAGCCAAAAGTTTAATCTTTTAACAACAATTTTATTGGAGGTTAGATCTATCGATGTTTTAATTACATATTTACAAAACCTATATATGTAAGCTATTTACGGTAAAATCCAGTATTAAGCTAGGCCGTTTATGTTGCGATCACCAATATTTACATTTGTCTTCTTTTTGACAACCTCATATTATTGGAAAGTTCCCGAGCAGCAAAATGTCACAAAAATGTGACAATGCCTACTTCCACAAGGGTCAACTTTCATCACTTTTTTCCTTTCGTTTCATTCCCCCTTTTCTATAAACTAATTTTGCGGCAGCCATTTTCGTTCATCACTTTGTTGACAAAATTTTAGCTAGTGAACGAGAGAATCTACTTTGTTGTGTTTTTCATAATACAAATGTCAAAACAATACCGGTTCTCAAAAATGTTAAATAGACTGGATGAATAGAATACTATTACATATATGCCTACAATTTTCTGACAATATGTTGACAAAAACTTGTCATGACAATTTTTGGTTACGGGGGTTTATTAAATTTTTTTGTGTGTATTATTGTCAGTAACTGAAGACCTTTTCACAAACCCATAATGCAATACATTAATTTCGTCATAAATGTTCATAAATGATTTATATATTTTTATTTACAGTTCATGAACTATATTGCATTGCAACAATCATATGACAGCAAATTCATTAGCAAAACAAAATCAGCTACGCATTGTGAAATTTCATACTAAAAACAAAAATTTTTCTCTTGTCAGTTTTGTTTTTTAGAAATATGTAGATGTTGTTTAAATTTTGAAAATGGCTGGAGGGTGAAGGACAATTAATGTATTATCAAAATAAATTGCTCCATTTTTATTGCAGGTATTATTTATTTATTTTTAATTTAAAACTAAGCTTTAAAATGCGTGTTCATAAACATCAATAAACTATTGTAGTGTGACCGTCGTCCGTTCTAAGCTAATATCATATGATTATAAGTCAGCTATGTATAATGCAATTGTCACGTCATACTGCGCTTTTGAAAAAGCTTACTGAGTTAAAATTATCTGTTGTACATTATGTACGATATGCATAAAATGAAACAAGTATTAACTACTTTACTAGTATTTTTTTATCAATATTATATCTATACCATTAATGTGAAAAACTACTACTTATTACGACCTTAGTTTTCTTGAATAGCTATTTTTCCATGTTATTTAACTTCATTTTTTTAATTTAATTTCATTATTTTGTTAATAGTAAAAGAAAAATTGAATTAAATATCCAGCCCTGAGCAACTACATAAGGGCGTATTGGTACTTTCGCAAAATTATCTTCGCATCTTAACATTTTATACTCTGTATTGCGATATTAGCATCGATGTAATGTGAAAATAATTTACAAGTTATACCGGGTGTTCCAGACCATGCGTATCAGCTTTTTAAGAGAGGAAGGAGCCGTTATTTTAAAATTGAATAAAAATTTTATTAACTAAATCAATGGTGCTCAATCGATTGGTGATATTTTCAAATTCCGGGAAGGGAGGGAAATCGGCTTTTTCAGACCAAAAATCGCAGAAATTGGCCGAAATCGAGATTTTCAAATGGAAAGGGGTACTTTTTTATGCAAATTCGGATTCTACGTCAAAAAATAAGTAACTTTTGTAAAGTAAATTTTTTTTTTTTTTTTTGTTTAAACTTTGTAGGAACCCAAAACTGAGATAAAAAAATATGATAACATGAAAAACAAATTCATTTATAAAAATTATTATCATTAATTCTAATTTATCAAAGGAAAATATTGGGCCTTTTTGTTTTATTGTTATTAATTTTAAAGAAAACGAAAAAAAAATCATTTAACATAATTTTCTTATTTTTTATCGTAGAATCTGAATTTGCATTTAAAAGTACCCCTTCACATTTGAAAATCTCGATTTCGACCAGTTTCGGCGATTTTTGGTCTTAAAAAACCGATTTGCAGTCCTTTCCGGAAGTTCAATCGATAGAGCACCCTCGATTTAGTTAACAAACTTTTTTTTAAATTTTAAAATAACCGCTCCTTCTCTTCTTAAAAAGCTGATACGCATGCTCTGGACCACCCGGTATATTAACGTATTTTTTGTACTATGTATTGCAGTTTGTGTTGCGCTTTTGTTACGGTACGGATACATTTCATATTCGCATTATGCAATTAGGCCGCAGGATTTTAACCCGGGATGTGATTAATAATCCCGAAAAATTTTATAACCATTACATCATATCGGTCTACAATATTATATACATAATACGTACATAATCTGAAAATTCGTAATAACTATATTAATTTTGAAAATTGAATTAAATAAAACAACTACAATCAACTTCTATTACATATATTTTTAATATTAAACTCATTCTTTTCGTTAAATTTCAACATTAAATTTTCTGTGCTCAAACATCAGAGTAAATTTGTAACAAAAAAATAATAATGACACATGGTGTGAAAAATAGGAATTTTAATTATATATGACATTTCATTTCAAATATTACTAAATCATTTGTGTCGACTAATTTTTAGCTGTCAAATTTTACACATATTCAAATGAGTTTAACACTTTAATTTAATTTGAACCTAATAAACAAAAATTCTAATTTCACAAGATATGTATATTAGTTCTAATTTCATTCACAATAAAAACAAAATTTTTTTTTTTTTAATAAATCACAATTTAATAAATCAGATATTCGAAAATAAAAAAATAAAAACAGTATTAAAATTTCAATTATTAAAAATAAATTAAAAATTTCTGCAATAGAAACAAGGTTAAAATGTAAAGACAACATGACGACGCTGTGTTAAGCTTGCAAAAAAAAAACAACAATTGCAATGAAAATTAAAATTAACGCAATTCATTACACGTATTTTGTTGCAAGTTTTTCTATTATAATTGGTCCATTTTTTTTTTTCTATAATAATAACATAATAAGTAATGCGTTTGCAATTCTAAAACTGCATATAAATGCATCAATTCACTGATGTAACTTTAATAGTTCAATGTCTTCACCTAAAACTCAATTAAATCATTTTTTTTTACTAATTTTCAATATTTTTTGTTTTTATTTAAATCGATTTTTTTTAGTTTATTTCATACTTATCGCTTTTTTACCTTTATTATTTTCTTGATATATTGCAGCATTTTCCAATATAGTTTTTTTTTGCAAAATTACAAATGAAAAAAAAAAATCATATTTTCTTAATTTTATTTTTATATTTTATTAACAGAAATAACATTTTTAATTTTATGCAACAATCAACCAAATCTATATACAAAATATTTCAGCATAAAATTTTTCTGACTTGGAAAAAATTCTGAAAATTTAAAAAAAAAAATCAAGCTCATAAAGCAATTTTCTGCACAGCATATGACTTACGGCCAGGTTTAAAGTGAATATATTAGTAGGAAAAAATGAATGCCATTAAAATGTTTACGTAGACCAAACTACCTAAACAATAGTTGTTGAACAGAAAGCCCGGGCTCGCACAAAGAACAAAGCAACTTAACAGATTACTAAAACATTAGTGCAAACGCGTATCTGTATGATAAGCATATCAGTAAAATTAAAAGTAAAATATTCGACTATTTTCACAATTATACCAAAATTTTACTCTAACGCTAGAAAACAAGTTTTTATATAAACACTTAGTGCAAATAAAACAGAGATGACCTCATGTCGTATATACTATATATTAACGTTGATAATTTACAAAGGAAAAGTAGTACATGAAGACTTTACAGTAGTACATTAAGACTTTAAAACAACAAAAGATGTTACAATTAAATTTTACTTATTAACAGATTGCCAAAACAACATTAGTGCAAATGAATGAGAGATGACTTCAAATTGCATACAGATAAATATGAATCATTTACCAAGAAGTAGAAATGCATACGCATTCGATTTTTGTGATTGTGAAAATCAAACTAAGGGCGTTTCCGAACCTCTCGCACTTGCACTTGATGCTCGCACTAAACCTGTCAAATCGCACTTGATTTCTTGTCAAAATTTTAGTGTAGTCTTAAGTACACTAGATATCACAAAATTAAATTTATTAAATTTAGGGCGATTTGACAGGTTTAGTGCGAGTATCAAGTGCGAGAGGTTCGGAAACGCCCTAAGTTAGAAAGTTAAGCTAAAAACCTAAAATAAAGTGCTAAAAAGAAACACACTACTGTTTTCTATAGTAAAAAATACCTACCGTTATCATTAATACTTACGATGGAGCAGACTGGTAACTCTCAAATTATATTTCATATCAAAGATGAGCTATTAATAACAAAATTTTAATACCTTAGTTTCTAAATCAGAAATGATAGAACAATATATCGGTACATGTCATAAATACCAATTTTTAGCCATAATTTTAGGAATATCAATTGAGAAAAATGAATTATCACAAACAATTTACTTAACATACGAAAATTATTTGATCCTACTTAGCTATTAACTATTATAAGTATCAGTATAAACAAAAATACAGTTAAAAAACCAAAAAAACCAAATCTATTTCATAATTTTATTATTTGGTAGAAATTTTAGATTTGTATTAATTTAATTATTTAATACAAAGATTAGAAAACTCATAAAAATCAATGCCAAACCAAAAAAAAAATTGTGGTACATAAGAAATTACGAAATAAAATATTTTTGTCAAAAATATATTTTATAAAAGGCTTTCATTTTTTAAAACAACTTTTAAATAAAGGCTACCTATAAATAATAGAATATTATTATTATATGCAAAATAATTTTTTTTAAATAAGCAAATATTGAATAATGATACCAAAAATTGTAATAACGCACAGTTTACATTATATTTCACTATCTAATATGTACATAATAAAGAAAACACAAAATTACCCACATAAATTAGTACTAAAAAAAAGGAAATAAATAAAAAAATATGTTCGAAATTCTATTACAAATATTTCTTCAAATTTTACATTTGTGTTATGCTCATCCAAATCAATTTTAAAAATTCCTCAATGCAAAATTTTATTGAGTTTTGAATACTATGTAATGTTGAAAATAAAATTGAAATCTATCAAAATTATCTTAACAATTTCGCCGAATGGTGATCCACTAACAACCTCGAATTAAATATATCTAAGTGTCAGGTTGTTCCCTTTAGTATGAATCTATTATTGTATTTGATTACCATCTTGGTAATCATCAAACTTTAAATCGTTCGGACTCGTGATCTTGATCTAAGTGCTATTCTGGATCACAGACTGAATTTCAAATCACATTTCAATTCCATTATTAATAAATTTAACTCTATGCTAGGATTTGTAATGTGCTGGGCCAAAAAGTTTACATTACAAAACATTTATGCATCACATATTTTAGACCGATACCTGAATATGATTCGCAAGTTTGATCTCCATACCGCAATATTGATATATCACGTATTGAATCAATTCTCATGTCTGACTCTTTTCACAAGCAACAGATAGGTTGCTTTTCATAGACTTAAAATCTCTCCAACAACGTCGATTGGTGGCTGACATTACGTTTATCCACCAAATTATTGCTGTGAATATCCTGGCACCTAAAATAAGGGATTTAATAGCTTTTAGAGAAAATCCGCTTAATTAACGTTCCGTTGACTTGTTTCATATTGCATTTGCAACCATAGTACTGACAACGGTAAATGTGAGCTTGATACTTACTAGAATGTTTTGATACTAACCTTAGTAAGATAAGCTTAAAATCTAAAAATTGCTGTATAATCGATAAATAGTTTTTGTAATTGATATTTGGATTTTTTCTACTTTCTTTTTGTATTTGAATTTATTTTTTTTACTTTCTACTAACTGCAGCATGTTAGCTATTTATTTTTATTTCTTACTAATATTAGTTACTAACGGTGATGGATACTATTAGATTAACTTACTGGATGATGTTCTCACCGCTTAACAATTTGATGCAAGCTGTCGTCTAAAACTATATCTATATTATACTATATTATGTAAAAAAAAATACTATAGAATACAACAGAGGTTTTGGTTGTCTCAAATGTAATCAATTGATTGCGGATTTCGTAATCAAAAAATTATCAAAAAAAAAACATGTTATTGTATAATTATGTGACTCCAATAAAATATAAGTAAATTTAATATAACAGCTGGATTTTTATCTATATATCGAACTAAAACGGAGTTCTTAGTTCAAAATTATTCAATAAGTTTTCTTGGTGAGATCAAAAAATTGTAATGCATTTAAAGCACGTTCCAACTATCAGACTTAGTATACAAATTATAGTATCTATGATTAACTATATTTTATGTACATAATTCTCACTCCATTCCATATCATTGGTTAGCATAAATTATTTATAATGTCGATAATTTGAAAGGCTCCCAATTCCTAAATGTTATCTCGTACTTGTAAGTTATTAAAATAAAATCAAAAACCCAAGAAAATTTAAAATGTGTTAAAATTGTATTTTCATTTCAACTTGCAGTCAGCTACAGTTTTCTAAATAGAAATTTCCGAAAATACTATACACACACATATAGTATAAATCTTTTGTAATACAAAAATAACTTATTTCTTAACTTAGCCATCAAGGAGGGCGGGCATACAAAAATTAAAGTATTACAAATTTAATTCGTTTACAATATTGTAGATCTTTTTAATGTATAAATAATTCTTATATCTAGATCTCAACAAATTATTTTTATTTATTTTTTAACTCAGTGACTTGTATAAAAAACAGAACTAACTTTTTTTATATAGTAGTTATAAAAATAAAAAAAAACTGATAAAATTCAATTGCGAAAGGACATCATACAAGTTGATTTTTGATTTTTTTAACAATCTGTTTTTTTTTTTTTTCTTTATTTTTATCTCACAATATGTAATTTAACCTTCAATGATTGTTTAATGAATGTATAACCTTTCATCATATTGTTGACTATAAATTAAATGAAAAAATTCCTATCGGCTGCAATTACAAATTTTTTAATGTAATTTGGTAATTTTTTGTACAGCTCTTAATTTCTTTTTTGATCTTTTTATATCCGCATGATTTCTTTTATGTTTTTTTGAATTTTATATCATTAGATTACACTTTTGTAATTAAGTTTGTAACTACCTCAGTATTAAATATTGTTCATAGAAACAAATGTATGTTATTATTTATTTAAATTCATCAATGCTCATATATTTGGCTTATGATTATTACAATTTAGATAGGTAGAAGTAGTTATCAGAATAAATAAAGTCCGTCAATTTAAAAAAAATTTATTTATTCATAATGCTACTCGATATATATTCTACTCAAATTAATTTTAGCTTTTTACGATACCATGGAGACTCTTTATTTTCATACCAGTAAAATCACCCAGTCAGCTTAAGATCATTGCAAAGTTGAATAAACTCAATTAAATTAAATTCAATTAGGATGGGCCCATCAACCTCCTGGGTTTTGTGGGGGCCAAAGTATGTTTAGATTTCATTTAAGTTTTTTTTTTTTAAATCAAAACTAATTAATTTATATTATTTTTACTTGAAACTAGATTAACCAAATTTAATAATTCATTTTTCATTTCTATCCATTACCAAATCAGTATTGCCCTATTCTATGTTAACAACTACAACTTAAAAGTAAAAAGGGGGATTTGAGTAAAACGTTCTCTTTTGTTATATTTGTTCGAAGATTTTAATTCTGCGCAAGAATGCAATGACTTTTCCTGCAGTTTCAGAATTTCCAAACCTGTGATACCAAGTTCGATTCTTACATTGTTGTACAACGAACAAGTCTCCACAATATGGTGTATTGTGATGATAGAGCCTATGGAACAACTATATTTAAGTTTGTTTGTTTGTGGGCCATCAAAGTGTGTAAGCCTGCTGTCTAAATTCAATTATACATATTTATTTTATTTAATACAGAGCAGGTTCGATATCAATATTGCAGAATATGGTGAGAAAAGTTGAAGCAAATTAAAAATTACATGACAGAATTTATACAGAGCATGTATAAAAGATAGAATAAGCCATACATTAAAATCTTATTTCACAAACGCACAATTAAATCATATCTATATGGTATCAACAAAAAATACTAAATCTTTTTTAAATCTAAAAATCCAACTTTGGTCGTGGTAAATCCAATACTATAGAGTCATTTTTCATTTCAATATCAATCAAAACCAAATTACATGTTATTTACTATTTTTCAATACGAATTTTCCCAATTGGAAAAACCAAATATTGAAACAAAATACGGGTTTGTTATATAAAAGGTTTGATCTTGCAATGAATGAAATTAAAAAAAAAAAATATCATTTTTTTAACAAACAGTTCAAATTTAACAAATTATAAAAAAAAATAGGTTTTTAAATTTAACATCTTATAATTTATGAGCTGCAGTTGCTACTGTTGTAGCTTAATCATTTCTGCTTCATCAAATTTTACACGCTGGGTGGCGTAGTAGATAAAGGTGCAAGTCTAAGGTACTACTCCCCACGTAGCAAAAAAATAGCTTTATGGGTTTTTTTATAAAGTTGCAGTACCGTACTTAATGAAGCACGAAAAGGTAATCCTACCTAAGTTACTGTCAAGAACATAAAAAAACAAAAAACTACATGGTAATTGCAGAAATTAAAATGCAAGTTAACCAATAAAAATTTGGAAATGAATGAAACGCTAGAATAAACGTTGCAAAAATACTGAAGTAAAACAAAAACTATTCTGGAAAAGAACTAATCATTAAGATAGCTATTTTCTATATTTATTATTAACTAATAATATGTATCAGAAATTGCTTATATGTCTGTATACCGGGTGTTCCAGAGCATGCGTATCAGCTTTTATAGAGGGGAGCCGTTAATGTAGGGGAGCCGTTTTAAGGAGCCGTTTTAAAATTAAAAAAAATGATCAAATAAATCAAGGGTGCTCTATCGATTGGTGATATTTTCAACTTCCCAAAGAACCGGAAAACAGCTTTTTAAGCCCAAAAATCGCCGAAATTGGCCGAAATCGATATTTTCAAATGGGAAGGGGTAATTTTTTATGCAAATTTGGATGCTACGTTAAAAAATAAGAAACTTTTGTAAAGTAAATTTTTTTTTTCTTTTTTTTTTTATTTAAACTATGTAGAATCTAAAACTGATATAAAAATATGACAACATGAAAAACAAATTTATTTATAAAAATGATTATTATTAATTTTAGTTTACAAAATATAAATATGATGGATTTTTGTTTTATTTTTATTAATTTTAAAGTGAAATACTGAGAAAACAAAAAAAAACAATCATTTAACATAAGTTTCCCTGTTACATAAGTAACAAAAGTACCCTTTCCCATTTGAAAATCTCGATTTCGGCCATTTTCGGCAAATTTTTTAAATAATGGCTCCTTCCCCTTTTAAAAAGCTGATACGCATGCTCTGAAACACCCGGTATAGATAATTCACCTAGAGCGCATCCCAATAAAAATGTTCTGTCTTTTTAGTATTTTACCGTATTTTAAAAAGAAAACAAGTTCCTCTCTTAAGTCTTTCTATTTATTTTATAATATTAATATTGCGGGATGTGTGGGATGATGATGTTGTATGATAGTAAGGTTGGTAAGGGATTGTTAATAAGGTTTAATGAACGAATAAAAACTTAATTTTAAAGTAAATAAAAATAATAGTATAATAATAATAATAAAAAAAGGCTTTATTTCATCAAAACCAAAAGCTAATTTACATTAAATATCTAAGACCTAACTTAAAAATTTGGAAAAACAAAAAATATTAAATATAGTAAAATAAAAATTTAAAACTAGCCTAATTGATTAAATGAACCAGTTAGGTTCAATCTGTTATCCAAAGATAAGTGACGAAAGAACCTAAAGTAAATATTATTTTTAATTAAGATTTGAATCAATTGGATTTTTAAGTCAATAAAAGATTTTTCGATAAGTTGAATAAAGACAAAATTATTTTTTGGCTAAATGTATCTATGAAAATTAAAGTACGCCATTGTTTTAATAAGTCTTAGATAATTTGATTCAATTTCTAGACGAAAATAAATTATAGTTTATAAAAACAAATTATTTTTGATGTTACATCACTAATTTTTAATATTTTTTTAATGAAAACTTTAATTTTGGTTAATCGAATTAGAATAAATTCTTTAATTCTACTAATTAAATATTATTGGGTACTTTTTCGCACTTGCATATATAAAATTTTATTATAATCAGAGGCAATGGAAGTTATTTTTCTATTAATTGTATCCACATGCATATAATTTTCTTTTATATAAAATAATTGCATTAGTAACTTAAAAGCTTAACATGGGACCCAATAATTAAATTCTTGATAATACATTTTATAATTTTTCAATCGAATTATTGATAAAAATGAAATGTTATTATTTTTCTCTATAACTCACTTAAATCATGAGAATTAGATTGTTGTAATGTTTCAAGTTTTAATGTTCGGCAGATTTAAAACAATTTCGTATATTCAAATCTACATATGACCGAATGAAGGGCATTGATGGATCAACTCCAGGATCTAATTTGTCTGTTTGCCACCTAAGTAAGTAAATAATGTTTCAAATCTGAAAAAAAAACCATTAAATCGAATTTCAATATTGCTTAATTCACTGCCATGATTTTAATTTTAAAAATAAAAGAAAGTAAGTTTTATTCACCATCAGGCTTATTTTATTTTACTAACATTGTTTTCATTAACTATAACAGTGTTTACTAACCCTAAAGGATAATGATACATTCCACAATCCATTGTAGCTAACTTTCATCTATAATAATAGACGTTTGATGGGCTTACTCTAAGCATTAACGTGACAGTATAAATATTTGTATATCTTTGATAGTTTTACCGTTGATCAGATTCTGTTTATTAGACATTTTCTTGGGACATTCAGTAAATATGACAATAACTACTAAATATGACTATTACTATAGCGAATATGACTGAATTGAACTAAATTTAATAACTCAAATAAGTACATGCAATACTTCTTCTACTGTAGTTATATTTTAAGTAAAATACAGAAAGAAATTTAATCACTTAGCAAAGCTTTGTTCAGACATCTTTTAATTGTGATTATCAACGAATAACTTCTCAGATTAAACTACATTCAAATTAAACAAAAAAACAAACAAATTTATTATTATTAATTTGTTTTTGTTTTTTTTTGTGAATAATTAGAAAATCAAATTTGATTAAAGTGATTTTTCTTTGAAAGTATATTTATCGTATAGTTAATGCACCATTTAAAATTTAAATGGTAACAACAAAAATAAGGTCGAACTTGCAATTTAATTTAAGAGAAAAAAAAAAACAAAAACAAAAAACGTCCGAGTAAAATGAAATTGTATGCTAATTAAGACGATTTCTTTTTATTTTTTGTTTTTAGCGTTTCAAATCAAAAATTAATTTGTAATTGTAATTAAAAATAGTTTAATTACTCTAATAGTTTGTTAGTATAGATAACTACATATTATGTATATATATGCAAATAAACAAAATATAAAATTGTGATCTAGAAATAAATTAAATTAAAGGTGAGGGTCTATCTAGCTATAACTTGATTATTATATTAAATAAAATATTTTATTATATATATATATATATTTTTTTTTTTAATATTTAGTATAACACCTTGAAAATTCTTAATTAATACTACATAAGTAAAATAAAAGAGCTTAAAAAACAACAACAACAAAATTTTGAAGTTTAAAATCTTTCTCTCCACAATTTGTTTTATTTTATATTTCTTTTTTTTACACCATTTTAATATAATATATCACCATTTGTAAGCTTAAATAAATTGATTAATTAAAAATCACTTTAAAATAAGATCTCAACTAAGGCATTTGAAAAAAAAAAAATTAGTTGTTTAAATTTTCAAAGACAATAAAGTGTCCAAAGTGATTGTCTTTGAATTATTTATAAATTTATTCAAATTTAGTAATTCAAATATTCATTCATAATTCATCAACAATTTCAATTTTTGGGTAAGTTAATTTCTAAATGACTTTTTTTTTATTTACCATTAAAACCAAATGACAAATAAAAATTGCAATTGATCTGACTGAAGATTAAAATATCATATTTAGTTAGTGCTGCAGTGTAGTGAATTAAATTATGCATACATTAAAATCACTTTAAAGTTAACAAAAAAAATAAAAAATGAATTGGCTTGATGGTACAGTGTTAAAGTATAGCTACTTTTAATGATGACAATTTTTTCAAAACTAAGTCAGATGATTTGAATAATTAAATAAATTCGATAATATCGAAAATTATAAAAATACGTACATTAAAGAGTATACAATTTAAAATTGACTAGATTTTCATAATAGTGGTTTCCAGAAACAAGTAACATTACCAATATTGCCTATCTTGACAAGTATTTTGCTCATAAACAAAATGTTGGAAATGAAGTTTGTTCAGTTCATATTTCTAACTTAGCTGGAAAACTGTAAAATTATAATAGATAACGCATGACAATCAGTTGTGTTGCTATTTTTATTTATAACCCAAAATTGCAAATGTAGACAAATAAAATTCTTAAAACTCTGACAAAACAAAACAAAAATCCGGCAGTATTTTGAATGTGTTTCAGTATGTGCTTATGAAAAGCTCAAATATATCAATATTATTACTGAATTATAATAAAATATTAGTAAATTCTATATTAATTAATTAATAATATTAGACTAATAGTTTTATGAAATAGGTCACAGGTCCCGGAGGTTCTTATTATTAATAAAAGTTAAATTATTGTGTCACTATAATCATTAATTCCCTCTACTATTAATAGGTTCTAAGATACCTGTGGCCTCAATGTAAAAATCAAGAATAAAATATGTAAAAATTGTTGTGGAAGTAGTAACAAAAAATTCAAAGATATATAAATGACGCTGCTAAATGATTAGATTAGTTTAAGATAAAAATTATTTTCAATGATATACTAGAATTAAATAAAGATTAAAACTCTAGGCGTGTAATTTTATCAAGTTTAATCGATTTCGGTTATTATACCATAATTAGAAAACTGAGTCAAGCTATATACTTGAAATTGATAGTATAGCACTCAAAAAATTATAAAGGCTTGTGTTTGGTTGAAGTTCTCTCATAAGCTATGAAAAATTTAGATATTCTTAGATGTTTCGGATAATTTTAATAATAAATCGAATTAAGATTTTATTTTATTTTTTCAACTTATACCTAATATGAGGCTTTTTCTATCTTGCTACTAAAAATAATTCAAAAATATAGAAAAACAAAATCATAAAGACAAAACTTGATAAAAACTTAATATCAGAGAGTAAGAGTATATATCAAAACTGCTACAAAAATCAAAAAAAGATATGAAAATTTGAACTTATACAATGCTTTGTAACAACGAAGCACTTATAAAACTATAAAAGATGTCCACTAAAAGAAATTCACTAAAAAATGTCAATACTAACAACAGCTATTCTCTGTGAAGCTTAGTTCTATGAAATTGGAAAAAAATACATCATTATTTTAAAACCTAAATGCTATTCGGACTACCATGCTCAAGACAAACATTTTAATATATAGTATATAAAAATTAATGTTGTGCAATAAAACAAAACTAAAAGAAATAATAATGAAAGCTTTTTCAAAAATGCATTTCAAGTATCTTAGTATTTGAAGTGAACGTTTTTTTTTTTTTTTTTTGGATTTATTCAATCATTTTTACTTTTATTTTGAATAAATTAATATAAGTTTACCATAAATTCGTTATGATGTTTAAGATAAAACAAAAAGCTTCATAATTTAACACATTTCAATATATATATAAATATATATATATATATAAATATATTGATAATATATTTTCGAAACCTAAATTGCACATGAGCATTTTAAATAAATTTAAAAAAAATTGTTAAATTTTAAAGCTTTCTTCAAAACTAAACAAAAAAAAGTTTACATTTCTGCAATTTTAAGCCTTGAAAAACATTTGCCAATAGTTCACAAATTTATATAGTGGTAGTTGAAAATATTTTTATTGCATTACAAAAAAAATTTTGTTTTAAAGTGAGCGGTTTCTTTCACTTTTTTTTAATAACTTTTAAAAAGTTCGTATTTTCTCGAAAGTGCAGAAATCAAACTTAAACGTTACACAAAGAAATTTCTTTAATTTGTATATGTATTTTTAATATGCATTTATTGCAAAGCATTTTCCTATCTAATATAAGTGAAAAATAATCATTGATGCCATCGCCTAATAAAATATTTCATCAAAGACCCATTCCAATTTGTTCCAATTGGTCATCAGTGTATTGTTGTAGTACTAATGGTAGATAAGATAGTAGTGACTGCCGGCAATCATACTGCCACACTTAGACCAATAAGGTTCATTGTGATACCACGGGACTCTTCCTCGCATAAAAACTTACTCGTTGAACGATTTTCAGCTATTTACAAAGCAGTAGAGGTCTTGGATTTTAGCGCTTTCAAGGTCAGGCAGTTGATGTTCAGAAAGAAGGCTTCTAGATAGGTTTGCCCTTTTTAAATAAAAACCAGAAAAGGTACAAAGAAAATTTTGGACGGTTTCATGCTCATCATCCTCTGTACAGGTTCTGCAAAAGTTGTTGGAGGAAAGTTCAAACCTTCCTATATGTTTCCCAAAAGATGGAGTTATTGAGCGGTCTCATCCTCTTTGTCTTCTCTGCAGATTCTGCAAAAGTCGTTTGAACAAACCTTCTGGCAAGGTTGCCAATAAGACAATGAATAAATATATATGCATAAGTGTTTTCACATGTTCAAAACTTAATTTTATTACTTTCATGTTTCAAGTACTTTTATGGTGGGACGTGAGATAATACAAATGTTCACTCTTAAACCATTAAACCGTGCAAATGATGAACTGAGATGCTATGAGACTTGTTATCAAAATTCGTTTATATTGACAATATTGAGAATATTGAACCGGATTCCATTAAAGGAGACTTATGGGTTTGATCCACAAAATATATAAAGCATTAACAGTGTTTTGCTAAGCTTTTAGTTGAACTTTTTTTCTTAATTTAATTTTTTCTTAAAAATATCATTTTGAAACTATCTACCTCTTAATATCATAACGAAATGGTTTCACTCTTATTGAGAGTTATTTTTCAAATTCAAATAAATAAAATACAGAAAATAATAATCATATTTTAAAGCTAATATTTTATATTCTAAATTAATATTAAAATGGTGCTATCAATATTCAAACAGACATATAAGCTCATTTACACGCGATTCAAACTCTTCATATTTAATCATATCTTTTTTTAATCCGTATCTATTTGTCAAATTGACTTAAATATGTGTTTTTTAAATGTGGACTCGATTTCAAAACTTTCATTCTATTTTTGTCGTTATTTCACTGGAACATCGTTGTAACATTGAATTGTTTACTCCATTGCACAAATATTGAAGGTTGTGGTTGTAATAGTGTGCATGTTCGAATGATTTAAAAACGAAAACTAATGCTATCAAACTGTATAGACCTCAAAAAAATCAACGGAATTTACAGGAAATAAAAGTCCTTACTAACGAATTTAATTTTCAATATGTGTTTTCCAAACTTCTGTCTTTCTTGTAATTTCAATAATATTTTGTAATAACGGTTTTTGGTTCAGACTTTCTTATTTTTTTTATTTCTTACGGAGGTGGTCCTAATGTGGGGCTTAAAACCTTTATGCTCTCTTATTAATAAAAATTAATTAAAAAAAAAAAACAATTTATTTATTAATTTATAAGCTCTTTATTACGGGCTTATCAAGCCCTCATTCTAAAAACCACAAAAGAAAAACAATTTTATAAAATTATTTTATGCAATTACGATAATAATATTTTCATCATTATTAGAAAATATGATAAATATCGCCATGAAAAATTTACAAATTAGTTAATTTCAATAAATCTGTACTTTATAAACTCAATACTAAATATATTTGAAATATCTCCTATAAAACCAAGCTTTTTAATCCTTCTCTCCAATTATCCATTGAGTTCATTAATACATAAAATTATTTGTAAGATTAAACCTTTTTTACACACATGTCATACCTCAATCTCTCATTTTATATTCTCTTTAATTCTTTCACATTTTTTGTTTTATTTATTTTTTTTATTTCATTTTAAACAATTTTGCATTAAAAATTCACTATTATGAATTCAATTATAATATCTATAACATTTTCAATGCATCTAAATACATATTTAAATATTTATTCACCTCTGTTTTGAATTCAACAAATAATCAAAGAATTCAAAAATTAACCTTAGCTGCCTTCGACTATAAAAATATACGGAACGGACTTGTTGTAATTAACATAATAATCCAAATCATATACAACATATTATATATACGTAAACATTAAATATCATGCAATAATGGATATTAAACCAAATTCAACATTAAAAAAAAACAAAAAAAATGAAAATAAAGTAAGCGCAAGAGCTTAATTTCTGTTATTAAAGAATTCATATTTGCAGATTTTTCCAGACACACTCCTCCAGAGTTGAACTTTTATTAATAAAGCGCTAATAAAATTATTTACTTGTGTAGTCTTTCAACACAAGAAGTTTGTTTTTGTTTTTCTTTATAACATTTTATTTCTATTATTTCTTGTTGTACTCTCTGTTAAATTTTAAAATATTAAAGTCAAGTGTACCTACTAGTGGTGACTGTATGTAACTCTTGTCGATGGTGAATTAATGTTTGTATATATATATATATATATATATTTAATATAAGAAAATAAAAGTAAAAAAAAAAACAATACCAAAAACAACATTTTTTTTTTAATCAAACACACAAATAAGTATATATTAAGAGTTGCAACACATAAATAATATTAACAGCAGCAGCAGCAGCAGCAATCACTAAGTAATAGCAACAACAACAACAATAACAGAAATAGTAAAATATACATAAAACAAAAAAAAAATGTTTTAAATAAAATTCAATGCCCAAATCTAACCACGGTGAATTTTTTTGATATTAACGGTCATTTCGTTTGCGAATGTTAACGAGTTGGTATCGAACTTTTAACAAAGGTACACACTTTTCCACCAGAATAGATATTTACTTAAAAAATTTATCAAAACAAAAAAAAATAAATAATTTTTTTATATAAATAAATCAAAATTACCTTAATATTTATTTTAATATTTACTTAAATTATATTGTTATTGTTTAAAAGTGCAATGTGATAATTCAAAAAAAAAAAAAAAAACAAATTTAATTTTTTAAATAGATAATAATTAACAAAAAAAAAAAAAAAACAATTATTAATAAAAATTAATAAAATATCTTTTTATAATATAAAATTTTTAACTGGATATACAGGTTTTTATTTATAATTATAAATTGAATTATATATTTAAAAAAAAAGAAAAGTGCACCAGGATAGTTCAATTTTAGTTTGCTTTTTATTTGTTTATTTTTTATTAAAAATTTATACTTGAAACTAATACTTACTCAATAAATAATAATAATTAATATTGCGTAAGTATTAGTTTATTAATAATAAAATAAAAAACAAAAATAAAGAAAAGGAAATTATTTTCCTTCCAACATAAAACTTCGAATTCAGATTTTTACAATACAAACACATATACATGTGTACAATATTATTTATGTAAATAAATGTATGTCAGTTAAGAAACCTTCGAAAGAAAAAAATCAAAAGTTATAAAATTGAAAAGGCTTAACAAAAAATCAAAAACTGTGTCAGAATTCTAATAATATTGAAAATAGTATATTTTAATTAATATTATAATTAAATTTAATGTTTAATTAGTATTTTAAATTTCTAAATAATATAAAAATAAATGAATAAGCAAAAAATATTAAAAATATTAATCAAATTTAAAAATCGGTTTCCGGCATAATTCAGCAATATAGTATTATAATTTCAATCAAATTTTATAATTAATAATAAATTAATTAATTTTAATTCAAGAACTAAGTTTGAACTCAAAAGTCATTTATATACATTATAAATATTTACCATTTATTTTGGTAATAATTTTTAAAAGTCCCTACTAAGTTCTTCTTCTACTTCATTTGCCCTGAATTAACGAATTAGATTGTTTTCTATTAAATTGTATTCTAATTTATCGGATTTGAACAGAATTTGTGTTTTAAATTATAAAATTTTTACTGTTTTAATATTATTATTTTTTTTATATATAGATTTGTTTAATTATTATTTTAATTTTTTTAAATAACAGTTGAATTTATAAATATAATATGTACATACATTAGTACACTTTCATCATATTTCATCATTTCATAAATTTTTTTTTTATTTTAATTATTTCAAATACTAACTAAGTATATGTTCTAAATTGATTACATACATTTATAATTCAAAAGTCATACATTTAAATCACACTACACTATACTTAATGTTCATGTCGACACACTCATATTGTACTGCATCGACGATTATATAGAATTACTACTTTTAATATAAAATTAAATTAATGAAATTAGCAAGTCGAACTACATTAAAATTATTCTATTTTAAGTTGCATAAGCAAGTTTAAAAAAAATGTTTGGTTGTTATTATTAAAGAATTTGGATAACTTACTTAAGTTTTTATGGCAAATTTGATTTGGAGCATCAACAAAAAATAATACAATTTTTTATTACAGTTTTTTTATGCCTACAAAAAGTGTTATATTAACAATTTTCATTTTCCTAATTTTCTATATAAGAAATTAAATGAAAAATATTGCAGAAAATAATATATTTTGATCAATGTCAGTTGCTTTAACAAGTCCAATTAGATTTTTTTTGCAAGATATTAGAATAATAAAGATTGGAAGCCGATAGCCCTGACAGCTAGTGCTCACATTTATTGTTATTTTGATTATGGTAAATAAAGAAATGATAATAATAAATATCGGTTCTAGTCTTTAATAATAACCTATACAATTTTTTTAATTTAAAATATTCCCAATATTTTACATAAAAGTGAAACGTCAAAAATATATTCTACATAATATTTAAATAGATAATATATAATACATATATAATATATACTAATACTTTAACAATATACTACGGTGTTAGCTCGTATACTAAATGTCATTTATCATATTATTGATTATAAAATTTTCACGTATTATATAATTTTAAAGAAGCTTTAAAATTCAAGGTCTACAATGAATGTTTTGACCCAAATTTTCTTCGCCATGAATTGAATTAATAATTATAAAAATAAGAAGAAAAAAAAATTTTTTTTTATATAAATAAATAAAATTAAGTTAAATTAAAAGAAAAATAAAACAAACATAAAAATTATTTGTCCACATGATTTAATAATGCGAATATTTAAAAAACAAAAAAAAAATTAATTGATTTAATTAATATTAATTTGTGTATATACATTCAGATTGTATAACATATATAAATTCTTTAAATGAATTTTAATTATACAATTATTAAATTCTAAATACATAAATGAATTATAATTGCATTATTATAGCTTTAAATTACAATTTAAAATGATTGATTATTATTTACTTAAATATTTTACGGGATTCTGATCACCTATAGAATTACTGTGTTTTAGTTTTGAGCTGTACGACTTATCTTTTTCTGAGAAGAAGCCTACTTCTGATACTTAGTTTATTGGACTTCAGTTCAAAATATTCTTACCAATATATCATCTAATCAGTTCAGTATTTTTTTATTATTACTTATTTGAGTTGTTCAACATTGAATAGTTGTTAACTGTATGCGGCGTACAGTACAAAATTATAGATTAATTTATAAACCTCAGTAATTATTATAGCTTCAAAGAAGTATTCAGAATTGTTTTTCCAATATTGTATTTAGTTTGTATTCTTTTTTAATAATGCTCATAACTTAGACCCATACACTACTGAAGCATCACACATCTATTCCATACGGTTAGATCCTAATATTAATTTTATTAATTTAATTATAAGAAATAATATTTGATAGGTAATATGGTTTTATTGTATTATAAAAATAAATAAATAACAATTGTAATTATAAACATAAAAATATTTTATAGTTAGCATTAATTTTATTTATTTGTTTATATTAATATTTATTACAATTGAAATTATCTTTTTAGTAAGCTCTAGCTGCTTGAGCTATTGACTTATAGTTAGCATTTAAATTCGAACATTTATTATCTTAAATAAGTCGCGAAAAATTGTTGAAAAGATATTTAAGACTACTAGTTATTCACAAATCTACATAGAACTACTATATATTATATTCGTCATATTTTATTTATTAAACAACATGTTTATTAGATTTCTGGACATTTAGTTTAACAAGTATGTTCAAAATTATGTATAATTAATATTAAGAATTCATATATTAGAATCTATATACTTAAAATGTAAATAATATTCAAAGACAAGTAAATTTTAAGTTCAAATTTAAGTTCAACAAAAAAACTTTAGTGTTTTTTATTCTTCAGCTCATAACCTAAAAGTTCACGTAATAAACTTTTTTTAAACATTTATTTTAATTGATTTCAAAAAACCAAATTTAGCAGTTTGAGAACAGTACTTTTCTGCTATCAAAATTTTAAAATGAAAAAATTACAAAAAATAATTACATAATATAATAAAACCGGTTTATGTACATAACCTCTATAAAATTTTTATCAGTATTTGAATTAAATTTATTATTTTTTTTTTTTTTCATTTCCTTATGAAACTATAAAATCTCTCTCTAATGGAGACATTCAGTAGTTAGTATGCTTATTTTTATATGTAAACAGCATATACAGGCGAACAGCTAAAAAAACACTAATGGTAAACCATTTCCATGACGAGCTAGTTATAATCCATTCTATTACTGGAACTTGTTTTCTTGAAATTAAATGTTATTTATTTACTAAATTTGATTTTTATTTAAATCTTTTTATAATTCGACTTTGTTAAGTTAAAATTTAATTTATAATATATTTAATATATAGTATAATTACCTTATTGCAATGAACTTAACACCTATAATGTACAAATGTATATGTACTTGTTATTATAAACTTTAAAGACTTTGTTTTAGAAATTTTCTATTAATCCTAAGAGTATTTAATAATCTATAAGCCAATAGTCCTGGCAGCTAGTGCTCACATTTATTGTAATTTTAATTATGATTAATAAAGGAATAATAATAATAATAATAATTATAATAATAATAATAATAATAATTATAATAATAATAATAATAATAATAATAATAATAATAATAATTATAATAATAATAATAATGATAATAATAATAACAGTAATAATTATAATAATAATAATAAAAATAATAATGATAATGATAATAATAATAATTATAATAATAATAATAATAATAATTATATTAATAATAATAATAATAATTATAATAATAATAATGATAATAATAATAATAAATAATCCACATTTATTATTATTTTATTTTAAATACTCCCTTTTTTTAGCAAAAGCTTGCAACCGGTAGTCTGATATAATTTTGTTTTAAACTGAGTACTAAACTTATACATACTTAGGGTTTGTGCCTAATAAGATAAATATAATTCTAATTATTGCAGATATTCATATATAAATTATCCAACTCAAACTGTTTTTAATTTATGACAGCTCTATTCTAATTAAAAATAAATAGATCAAAGATAAAATTAATTTATATATATTTTTAATTATGAATTAATAAGAATAATAATAACAATAAAAATTAATAACAAGAGTAGATGGTTTTGAAAAGCCCATCTAATTGATGGGTGATGACTTACTGTGATTAATTGCGAAATTAGAGACCACTTAATCATTGATTATCTAATAAAGATATTATCTTACAGAATTGTATGCTTTCTAGCTACTTTCTTGTAATAAAATTTTCTAAATCAGATGCACTGAGCACATTGAAATTCACAATCTGCTTCAAACACATCAAATAAACCATCGAGTATGTCTTATAAAATCGAGGTGCACCTTACTGTATATAGAATCAATTAAATGTATTGAATTAATTTTTTTAAATTTTGAATAAAATAACATTAATTTAAGTAGTCTGCTTACAAAACACGTCTTTATTATCATTAAGATATAATTATTTTTTATGTAGTTAAATTGAAAAACGTTTGTTACTTAATATTAATTATAAAACATTAACATTTTAGTAATTTGTTTTAATTTCAAATTGTATATAAAACTAATTTACTAATTTTCAATTCCGATTTTCATACTATTACTGCCCAAGTCTCTTATAAGAAAATTTTGGTTTAGACTTGTTCCTAACATTTTGTATATATAGCAAGAAAAACTTAGTTTTCTTCATTGAAATACAATTCGATAGTGAAAGGGTTAAAATAAATTTAATTTAATGTTATTTAATATAATAAATATAATATTATCAGA
The DNA here is from genome assembly GCA_963942445.1 of Argyra leucocephala. NCBI lineage: Eukaryota > Metazoa > Arthropoda > Insecta > Diptera > Dolichopodidae > Argyra > Argyra leucocephala. Next base: position 40,279,640 of record OZ012678.1, on the reverse strand, counting down.
TTTTGATCGTTTAAGTCACATTGTTTATTTATTTTGCTTAGAATAAGTGTAAATATTTACTAGAATTACGACGATTCTAGAATTAAGAAGTGAATTTTCATTTCTTTTTAAATTATTTAATTAAAAATTTTAAAATCTTAAAATGTTTTTAATAATAATATTAATATTTTGTTTTTGTTTTCTTTTTTTTTCAGAAATACGTTTTCATCTGTCAAACTGTAACAAGAATCATAAATTTTTTTTGCAAATTTTATAGTATAATTTATTTTAATAAATTTTTTAAATAATTTTTAAAAAAAACATAAACACAAACAAAATGGAATATTTAAGTAGAAATTTAGTAATTTTCTCTATCCTAGCATTAGCAATATGTCAATTAGCATTTGCTATGCCAAATATTAGAGTTAAACGTCAAGATGGTACAGAACAACAAATAACATTAATTAATTTAGATGATATTAACCCAGTTGAATCTCAGGTAAATTATTTTTTTTTTTAATTTCGCTTAAATTAATAATTTAATAAAATAAAAATTACATAAGTTATTTTTAAAAATTTCTTAAAAAACTAAAAACTGTTAATTATATTATTGAAAATCTCGAAAAAAGTTAAAATATAATTAACAATAAATAATATTGCGTATCCTAGGATTATTTAATATTTTACGAAATTTAAAAGAAAAAAAAAAGTTATCAATAAACACGAGTTTTTTTTTTTACGTTCATTTAAAAATTAACACTAAAAAATTTATGATTTTTATTTTTACAACTATATGTATAATGTTGTGGTTAGTGTTCATTTTAAATTTTAAGGCGGTTTAAAAAAAGAAAAAACCAAATTATAAAATGTTAGTCACTATTTATTTATTTATTTTTTTTTTTGCCAGTAATGTTTCATATGTAATAATAATATTATAAAAATTTTTATCTTATAACATAAAAGGTATCTACTTGCAAAACATTTTAAACGACAAAATTGGAGATTTTAAATATTTGGCAATATTACCTTATCTATTGTTTATCTTATGTTTTGGTATATCATATTATGTTTTACTCATCAAAATGTTTCACAAGTGTACCAATATAATTAATCCAAATATGAATGTTATAAATTAAAACTGATGATTTTTTGAAATTTGAAGGTCGAATTTTTTTGTATTTTTTATACAATTTTAATGAACGAATTTTTTGTGAAATTGATATTCTTAAATAAATAAACAAGTGTAAAATACAAATTTAATTTATTACAGTACTGAATTGGTTTTTCTATTTTGAGAGTATGGATACAATTATATGTACATGAAAAAGAAGGTTATATGGTCTGAAGCTTCGTCTGTCTTATATTTTTTTTAATAAAACTATAATATTTTAATTTATTGTTTATATATCCTTTTTTTAAAAAAGTCAAATAATAAATACATTAATTTTTGATTGATTGTCATAATGATTGTGTTCATCTGATTGATCAAGCTGATTGTTTTCTTTTTATTGATATATTAAATTTGGCTATTAAAAATCGAATTTCCATTCACTACAAAATTAGTTTTTATTTTGCAAAAATTGATATTTGCAAAATAAAAATTAATTTATTAGTGAAAGGAAGTTGGACTTTTACTTGCTAAAAAAAAATAGTATAGGTACTTATATAATTTTGAAAATATAAGAACAATGGAAATATGACTATATTAATTACTGTAGGTATATATATATATATAATACTTGTAAATAATAATAAAAACTATTAAAAAATAAATAAATATTCTTTAGCTAAAACAAAAGCGTTTCTCCATGTTAAATCAAAATTCTGGCTTTTAATAATATAGCACAAGCAATTACTTCAGATTTTACGGTTTTTAAAATAGTTAACTTCTGAGTTAAATTTTGTAAATTTGATTATTTTTAAATAAATAAATATTTTTTTTTCATATTCCACTAATTTATTTTTATTCTAGATTTTAACAATCTAGAAATTTTTAGATTCTTATTTTTTTTTATCCAACTATCAGAACTAGTACGAATAGTGTTTGACGAGTATTCAAATATTTTTTTGAATTTTCTGGTTATTAAAATAAAAATTGCAATTAAAAATCGTTGAGCTCGAACACAGGAAAAGAAATTTTTACATTTTATTGTTCGAAAAATGTATAGTACTCATAATAACATACTTTATATAATTAATTGACTATAAGTAATTATAAGCTTATTGTTAAAACTGTCCAGCATATATATATATAACCACGGACATCCAGTAATATACATAGGCAACGAATATAGAAACAGTTAAATAGTGTAAATTTTCAAATGAAAATTTCTTATTTTTATTTAAAATAAATTCATTCCTATACTAAGTTGTAGATTTCAAAATGGAAAATTACAAAAACAAAATAAATAAAGTGTATATAAATATAAAAACAATTAAATAATTTATTGTTTTCCTTTATCTATGAAAATTAATTTAACTACAATTAGAGATTTTGGAAAGTGAACGCAATTATGCAATGTATACATATTATGTACATTCATATATACATATAGCTATATACAAAAAAAAATTTTACAACTGAAAAAAAAATTATTTTACACTTTGCAGGAAATGTTAAATGGTACATGTACCCTTACTCGTATATTTATGGTATACATCGTTTTTTTACAACACTCATGTATTAAAAATGTAGGACAATATGATATTAACATAATTTTCATTATATTCAATTGTTTTAATATTTTAATTTAATTTTAAATTTTTATATTTTTTCTAAATTTAAATTATTTAATACTTGAAATTCCACGCTTAGAATATCAAGCAAATACATCTGACCTGCAATCGAAAATCTTCATATGTTTTTTATTCGCATATTTAATATGTTTATTATTCGCATAATAGTGATTGTACCAGAATTGTAAATTCTTTGACTTGTTTTGGTAAATCAATTCATCATTTTTAACTCAAATCATCTCTATTGAGTCCACTTAATTTTATCCGCTCAAGAACATTCGCTTACATTATTAGTCGACTTAAAAATTCAGTTTAACGACGAGTTCAAACAAAATTTGATTTGTACACTGCTCCAAAAATTAGTTTTACCTTTTTTTCCATCTAATTTGATTTTTATTAGCAAACGTGAAAATGTTTTTACTACACCAGTTTTTACGTAAAAATAATATTTACAAAAATTCTTGAAATTTCATTAGTTTACATGTTACGTTATGTAATGTTCAGAATGGAAAAACTCTTAATTACTTAAATGTAAATGTAGAATAAAATGATGGTTGCCACATACGTTGTAACATACAACTACGTTTGGGAGTAAAAATTCCTATTACTTTATTCGCTACATAGAATACCAAATATAAATTTTTTATTACATATCGAAAAATTCGCTTCTAGGAAGCCCCAAATTCATTCTTTTCAGAATTAAGAAAAAAATTCCAATTCTATATATTTTACACAAATATAATCGGTAGCCGATGCAGTAAAAAAAAACAAATTTCTACACAACTAAACAAGGGCTATGGACCAATGCTTGTGGATTTTAAATTGAAATATCAATTAAATGATCAGTCTGGATACATGAGGTAAAAGTAGAATCAATCCTAATTTTCATTTGAATTCCTGAACCAATATGTACTCTTTAAAAAATTTATTAAATTAATAAATTTTCATTGTGCAATCAGGATTATGTCCTCTATTTTTAGCTTATATATAGCTAACTTTTGATGTAATATCAATTTATCAACATTTTCGACAATGAACTGGGTGTGATTCTGTTTGTTATCATGATTCAGGCATATTTAAGATAATTCCCATTAATTAATTTGTTTAATTAATATAATTATCTTATATATAAAGAAGAGTGTTTGTATGTTGTTGGTTCCAGAACTTCCGCCAAACTCATTAAGTTGTTTCAAGCCTAAATTTTACAAACAAGACCCTGTGTCACCTAGAATATGGTTCGGGTACCTGTCATAAAACTTCTGGCACTCATAACTTATTTTTCAAAAGCCAAACGTATTACAGACCTGAAGATGTGTATTCTCTTACTCTATAAAAATAGAAAAAATTGAACCGTCATACAACTCTTAGCACCCGCCAAGACTATATCAAAACTAAAAACGTTACAGACTAGTAAATTTGAGAGTTAGGTACTCTATTAAAAATAAAAAATAATTTAGAATGATGTCTCCAGACACTTGTCCTCGACTTTCCCTGTTTCATAAAAGGTATTTTTTATTTTTGGAGTATTGTATCCAACCCAATTTCGATTTTAGTTACAATTACTTAAATATAATTTTCACAATCAAACTCAAACGGTTATGTAAATATTCTGAAATTACGTTAAAAAAAAAATAAAAAAAAAAATTTTAAATAAAACTGTATGAATATTTAAACAGAAACTAAAAAAAAAAACATTAAATTTTGAAAAATGCTTTTAATTACAAATTAAAAGTAAATAAAATTACGAAATCAAAAGTAAAACAGACAAATATTTCTAGATAATTTTTAATTATTTTCTTTCATTTCATTTCCCCAGTCTAATGAGAGATAAATTCAAAATCATTAAACTGATTAATAATTCTCACGGTCATTAACTAAAACTATAAAATATTATTTTAACTAATAACCGTAACATAGCGTTTTCAACATTATTCCAAATCCATATTATGGTAATTATTTTTATTTGTCTAATTTTGGTTTATAATTAAATAAAACAATTTTTTAAATAAAAGTTACACGAATTTTTCTAAATTTTAAACTATATTTTAAATGAATAATAAATTTTATAATGGCGTTCAATTTGTTGGAGTCTTATATAAATTGGAGGAGAATATTCTACAAAATTAAATTCAAATAAATCTTTTAAATCTTCTAAGCTTTGTACAAAAATTTTAAATTAGTGTATTCAAATAGTACTATTGAATACCCTGTGCAATTACACAGAAGTAGTTCTTTCAGGTACGATTTTATATAAAAATAAATATTTGGTTTGGTATAATTGTAGTTGTTTTCTGAATCGCAGGATTCTTGGATACATATATAATAAAATTAAAGAATAATACCTAATACTTTGTGACGAAATTAATACTAATTTCAATATAACTTAATACAATAAAATCCCATTACTCTCAACGTAGTAGATCGATGTATTTTAATTCGTTTGTGGTCAATAACGTTTGTAGTCACAATTCTGTTATAGTCAACAATTTGTTTGAAAGAAATCAATAAACTTCATAAGTTCATACAATCGATGTCGTTTATAGTCACATTAAAATATAACGCCAATTTTTTCAATAAAACAAAAAAAATTAATTCAAAAGTGATTTATTTTATTAAAAAAGTGATTTATATATTGTTTTTTCTGTTCTTTATTACAAATATGTATATTTTGTGATTACATAACAGAATTTCTATTTATGAATAAAATAAAATTTAAAATTTTTATACGAAAGATATTTTATTGAATTTGATGCAATTTTTCACAAAGATGCAATTTTTTTTTACTACGCCGATAGTCACAAAACAGTTATAGTCAGAAATATTACTGAAATTTAGAATATAACCGTGTTTTACTGTATATATTTTTTTTTAAATAGCAGAAGCAAATTAACTAATATTTATTATATCATTTTTGAAGAGTATGATCTGATCTGATTTTTGTTTTTCTGTTTTGTTTTTAATTTTTGTTTGTGTTTTTTTTTTGAGCTTTTTTCTATAAGTTTGTGTGTTTATTTAAGATGACAGAATTTTTATGAAGCCTTTTTTAAAAATTGTCCGTGATTGAAATTTATATTAGAGTATAGATGTCGCTCAACTTGGAAATAACCGTCATTTCTTTGGTGTAACTATTTGAAACGTTTTAAGTAATCATACGGTAGCAGGTCTGCATCATACCCTTTATTTGCTTTTTTCTCTAATTTTAAGAGATAATATCTATATATTATTTGTTTTTTTTTTATTCTCTTCACATTTATGGTGCGTAATGGTGTTCAGATCATATATTATTACGTAGTTTTAATATATTTCTCATCTCAGTCTAACAAGATCAGTTCGCAATACCTGTACATTGTCATTTATTTTTAATTCAAAATAAAACAAAATAGACAAAATTAACGGTAAGAATTTTGTTTTGTGTCTTTATATCTTTTCTACAAAATAAACAAATATTCAGGAAAGGTTGTAAACATTAAATTTATTTCAATATTATTTTATGTATGATGCAAATTTTATGTATGATGACGCTACAGTATGCATCATAACCAAAAAGTGGCCTCACAACTCCCCAAGGACCCAAATCCATTTTTTTTTTTATTTTTTTTTACAACAACAATTTCTACATAAAAATGTTTTTCTTAGTAAAAACGGAAAAATCATGCATTTAAGGGTTAAACTATAATAGCTTAAAAAATATTTTTTGTTCACAAAATTCTCTTTTTTTAGATACAGAATTTATTCTCTCAAACTCATTTAAAAAATAACAGATTTTATGTAGGATTATTCCAAAACGTGCTACGTCCCCAAATTTGTTTGACTTAAAACGCATTTTGTCCAACAGGGAAATAAAAGAGGAAAATGTATGTTTCCAACAGGGAAATAAAAGAGGAAAATATATGTTTCGAAACAATCAAGTTCATTGACAATGCATGTTTTGCAACAATTGTACTTTTTCACACGCTATTTTATATAAAACAAAGAAGTTCATGTTAAGCCGCAGAGAAGAAAAAAAGAAAGAGATTATAATTTCCTATAAATATCAATGTCTAACTAATTTTCGTAAAACATGTACATTGTGCATTTTGAATCGCAGCCCCCCATTTGTTCTTGATTTCGTTTTTCTAAAATGTTAAAAATTAAAATGAATTAAATTGTCAATCATTTGACCTAAAAAAATCAAACTAAAACTTTTCAGTTTGATTTTTGTATTAACTTAGCAGATAAATATACAAAGTCATATTAATATTTGAATCAGGAAATTTATGTGGTGGTACATTTGATACTGGCACAAAAATTCCAAGTTTGGTCAATTGGGTTGTTATTGCCAATTTTTTTAAATAATTTAATAAAAAAAAGAATAATAATAAATTTAATATTATTTTACTATTAATAAATATAATTAAATATTTTGTATGAAATTATATCATAACTATGTATTTATAACTAATTATTCAATTCAGTCATTTACTCATATTGAAGGTTATCCTTATCATAAATGCAATATTTTCTTTACAAGTTTATAATTAAAAAAAAAGTAAAACTAGTTTTACATCAAAATTTTGTACTCCCCATCCTTAACTCTTAATTTTTATCACAACATTTAATTAACGAAATTTAAATAACATTATCATTTTAAAATATTAGATATTGTCATTATTTTAAAAATTGTACCAATAAAACTGGTTATTTTTCTTATTTTTCTCTTCTCAAATTCGTAATTTGATAATCTTGTCATAATGTCATATCTAATTATTATGTATAATTATGTGTTATATTTATTTGTTTAGTCATATAATTATTATGTACATATATATGTATGTATCTATTTACATACAATAGAGTTTAAAAGTTCATTACACTACAAGGTCGATTCAAATGAGAATAAAAATTAGTATATTATTGAATTAAGGTGACCAACTTAATGAAATTAATAAGAAAAAAATAGGTTTTATTGTTTTCATTAACTCTTTAGGTATAATATACCAGTTTATAAATAAAATTTAGTTTAATAACAAAAATATTAACTTTAATTACTTATAGTGAATTCGTTTCTCAAAAAAATGTTGACCGCATTTTCTATTTTTTTTTTATTTTTTGCGTGCATTTCTCGAAAAAATGTTGAACCAAAAAAAATTCGTTTCTAAAAAATTCTGCATTTTTGGCCTGACAATCAGACAACATAATAAAAAAATAAACACAAAGCAAATATCCAAATGTCAGTATTACAAGTAGACAAGTGACAAGTAAAAGCTAAATAAAAATGTAAGAGAATGTAGTGATATGTAATTTCAGAGATAAATTTCATTATATTACTCAATCTCAATATATCAAATCATTGTTATTCAAATAAATAAAATTATTAAATAATAAATAAAATAATATTGTTAATATACAATAATTGTGAATATATAAAATAAATAGAAAATTGTGTAGAAGTGTTATAAATATTAGTTTTTCAATATTTTTATGAATTGTTTGTTTTTTTTTGTTTATGCTTTGTAAATTGTAATGTGAGAAATGTCAAAAAAATTAAAAATGACAGCAAAAAAAAATTGTTCCGAACACAAAGTTAAAGTTAAATCAACTTTTGTTCCGGAGAGAAAAAAATGTTCCGAACATTTATGAAAATTGAGAGAATTCAAAAAATATGCGCGCGCATGGGTTCGGAACATACGTTCTGAATCAGTGAATCAGGCATAAAGAACTTAGACTAAAATATTACTTAGACTATAAAAAAGATTATTGAGGTACCACGTAATTAGAAAAACATTTCCTCATACAAATCTTAGGTGAGTCAGTGTAAATCTTAGGTACTTATCAAAATCAATTCGAGGTTCTTACAAAACTTTTATTAAAAACAAAAACTTGTGCCTGTAAGATCACCTGAGAAAGTAGGTTTCTAGATTATTTAATTTATAAATTAATTATCTGCAAAAAATTTTTGATTTGGGACCACAAGCTTTTTGGCACGGTTGTCTATAAGTTAGTTCTCCATATAACAACTTCTATCATTCTAATTTTTAATGTTGTTAATTATAGTAATTTAAGAGACTATTTATGATTCAGTGGGCCTTATTCTGAGAAGCGAATCACTTTTTCGCTACGTACCGGTAGAGCATCACATTGTATCACATTTGGTATTCTGAGAAGCGAATGATACGATATTTTGCAAAACTGACAGCATTGCTGGTTAAAACTGTTAAATTTTTTTTTTTTATGTTTTGACATTTTTTGTTTTAATTTTCTGTTTGAAAAGTGAAATTAAGTGAAGTTTAATTCAAATTTTATAGATATTAAAAAATGTTTTTGCATTTATATTACGAAACATCGTCTGATGAGAAGGAAGAGATGAATTTACTTAGAAAAAAAAGAAGAGAATTGAGGGATAAAGCGAATCCATTAAATTTACCTATTTTAACGTAGGTATAAGTTATAACAACTATATATGTATGAATATATGAAATAAAAAAAATATGATCAATTTTATTTGGTTTGTTAGATTCATTAAGTATTTCAGGCTCTCGAAAGAAACCTTTGTAATGGTTCTAGATAAATTAGACAATAATTTAAATCCTACGTAGGTACAATTAGTCCACATTCAGTAAAACCCAATATTGGCTGGAAGATTGCGCTTCCTTGCTGAAGGAAGTTATCAAAAAGGCGTGGGGAACGATTTTTTGGTAGGTTTAGCTACGAAACATTGTCAATAATTGAGACGGAATTGTGTCGAGAGTATATAAAATTTACTGAAACCAAAAATAAGCAAAATCATCCATCAAATTCGGATTTTATAATAAATTTGGATTTCCAGGAATAATTAGATGCGTTGATGGAACACATGTAAAAAATCATTGCACCAACAAACATTCAAACTGCCTACTATTTGTAACTTTTCTATAATTAAAAATGTAAAATAATATTTAATAATTATTTTTAAATATAAATATATGTATAACTATATATGTATATATATATAAATAAAATTATTTTACTTGAATTTTACGTTAATTATATATTTACATTTTCTCATTCACCGTCTTTCACTATCTTTTTCTATAATGATATATTTATCGTTTTTTCTGACAGCGAACAAAAAAAAAAACGATTCTCGTAATACCATGAAAATCGAAACGTTGCGATAAAAACCGATCAGTATCGCTATTTCGCTTCACAGAATACCAAAAATAAAATTTATCATATTTTTCAGTACGTACCGAAAAATTCGCTTCTCAGAATAAGACCCAGTATGAGCCAGATAAGTTTCGTTATATTCGCTACTATTGGCCCACCAGCTATTGGAAACTTAAATTATTTCTTTGAGAAGCAATATATGTTACACATTGTTAGATGTATGTCCAGATCATCTGCTTTGCAGTTTTCTGGAATATCATTAACCTAAACCCAACATAAATGAATTGTTTACCTATTCACTATCTCGTTGAAGGAAATGCAACAGTTTGCCACAGTTATTAATTATGACAGTTATCAATTATGACAGTTATCACTTATGACAGTTATCAATTTTATTGATCTATTTGCTGCCTGACTATTTGTGACAATATATCTGTAACACGAAAACTTTTAGTCAGTTTAAGTCTTCTTTTAGGCCATCCATCGTTTCCGCTTGAAACACACTGATATATTTTGGAAGACTAAAGGTTTGTTCGACCCTTACAACTTAAAAAAAAAACTAAACCCCCCACACTTTCACCATTTTGGAACGGTATTGTATAAACGTAGATTTCGTATATTCCGCCAGTACTATACAGTATTGTACAGTATTGTTTTATCATATTTTTCTGGATGGAATATCGATTTTTTAGGTTGATCTTTGAAACTAGACTTAAATGTTTCGATTTGGACAAAACTGAAGTACAAAATATTTAAAAAAAAAATCAAATAGATTGTAAAATATTGTTTTTTTTTTTTTAAATATTATCAAGAATATATTTTTTGATTTCATAGTCATGGTCAAAATTTGTTAGTCAAGTGAAGAACGTATTCAAGGAAATAGAAACAAATTGTATTCATCTATAATTAGTATTTTAAAAATGAAATCATATTTAATTATTTATTTGCTATAAAATATTTGAATAAATGAATAAAATTGTTTCAATATCGTTTATGATGATTTAAGGCATTCTCTTTACTTTATACCTCTTTTCATATTATTCTATGATTCGATAATGTCTATAATTCGATATCGTATCTTAACTTGTTGTACTATAACAATTTTATCTAAGTATGCATAACATTTGTATTTTACCGATTTATATTCACAATTATTCTAAAAGCTAAATCTAAATAGATAACAACACCAAAGCCAAAAACTAAACAATGATAACAGTTTAAGCAATTAAACACAATTACCTCTAATTGAAAATCATTTAACCAACTTTATTTTTGATACTGAAAAATTATGAAAATCACATGTTTTGGATTAAATTCAGCACTTTTTGTGGTAATTATTTTGAAATTGAAATATTAACAACTTTTTAATACAATATAGATAGTATTGTAGAAAAATATTATTTTAACAAGAAACTTAATACTCGTATACGTAAATTTTTGTGAAATATATATACATATTTTCAAATAGAAAATGTATGCATGATTTCTATTAATTATTATTTGCATTTTTCAAACTGTTTTAATTATTACTAATTTATGTTAATTTAAAAATTCGTTAATCAATAACTAGATATTTGAAATTGTTTAACATTAATCAAACTTGAATTTGAAATAGTTTAGTAATAATTAAAGTTTTTGAAATTAATTGTGTTTTATTGGAAAATTTAAATAAAATCGTTGCTACTGAAATGTAGAGGATAATAAAAGCTACTACTTTATCCGTGTAAACAGTCTTATTATTCTAATATGATGCTATATTGCTATCAAAACCTTGATCTCAACCCATAAATTATTATTATAAACTGTTGAATACTAAAATTGAATATTTCTAATGATTATACAGTTAATCTAACTAGAACTTAAAGTATCTTATTCTCTGTCATATTTATGTATCTATTAGATTGAATTTCAACAAATAATGTCATTCTTTAAATTTTTAATATTCAAGTATATTCCCGGAATAATGTATCATACAACAATGAATGATAGAAGAGGTTCAGGTAAACGAAAAATTACACAGAAGAATAGGGTTTTTATTTTCTTGTGTGCGGAAGCTATTAGATCCTGAAATCTTGTGTTTAGAGAAAAATCACATTTTAGAATTATTACGAAAATTCGTTTGGAAAAAATTTGCAACAATGAAACACAATTTCATTGGCGTTCCCAAATAGAAGTGTTCAAAAACAAAAACGTTAACATCTTTGTGACTCAAAAAATTTAAGCCAACATCAATTTTTCATTTTTTTACAACTTTTCTTTGATGTAACAGTACTAAAGCGCTGAAATGTTTATCTATTCGTTAAAAAAAAAAAAAAACCGTAATTAAGGACATTTATTAGCAATCACCTAAAATTTAACGAATTTCATGGTCTTAAACATAATTTGTGTATAATGTCATATAATTCGAGTATAATGTTATTCAGTTAAATACAATGTATCTGAATAACTGAATAAAATTAACGAAATATTTGAAATTGTAATAAATTTAATCAAGTAGAGCATAAAAATAATTAATTTAATTTTTTTATAAATTTTATATTCTTGAACAATGTAGTTATAGTATAGTCATATAATGCATTTATTATTGTAAGCATTTTAGATTGTAACTAAATTAAAAATAATTGAAAAATCTTACAACTGTGCTAAAAAATAATTGAAAGTTACATTAATGATCAAACTAATAATAAAAAAATAAAAACAAAAAATGTAATAAAAAAATATATATATCATATTTAAATGTAAATTGATTCAAATTTCAATATTTATAATAATTAAAAATTTTTGAATGTCTTCATCAAATTTTTAAAATATAACATCACTTAGCTAGTAGTGTAATCATATCATAAATAAAAAAAATTACAATAAAATGGACATTCATTCAAAGAACATTTCTAAATTCAAAGAAGTACCAAGCCAAAAAAAAACTTTTATGTTTTACATACCTACTAATATAAACTATAGTTACATACAACTAAACATAATTAGTTACATACAACTAATATCAAATTAACCAACTAAAATAGAAAATGAATGCTTTTTTTCAAATGATTTTTATAAATTGAACAATTGACTCATAATATTTCTACACAACAAGTATAGCCTAAATTTTACATTCAATTTATGGATTTATAAAGGTACAGCATAGAATTAAAAAACTTCATTGTTAGACCGATTTCAATATTTTTATGATAATAAATATTTTAAAAGTTAGTAACGAAATAAATTCAATTTAAAAAAAAATCAAAATTACAAAAATTTGCAAAATACTGACCGAAAAAAACACATTTTTGGTCTTATTTCCATATTTTTTCAATATCTTTAAACAGTTAACTATAATATTATTATAAAAATTATTATAAAAATTAATATGACTAAATTAAATTAAATTTAGTCATTATTATATTATTAATATGACTAAAACAATAATATTATTCTTAAAATTAAAAGCTTTACATGGGACTAGAATTCAAATTTTATGTTTTCATATACTTAGAAACAACGAAAATATTAACCTAATCAATATACATGTAACTATAGAACGTAAGCATTTCAAATGAGTTTGAACTTCTTGAATTCGTACACATATAACAGTAATGTAATATTTGTATCTAAGCATTTAGAATAAACTTGGTTTTATTTTGAATTAAGTCAAAATTCTACAAAATGAGGATAAACATAATTTTGAACAATAAATATGTTGTTAACTAGTAATAGTATAGTAGTATGTTTTATGAATTAATAATGGTAAGGTGTTTGTGTTTGTATAAGTATTACCGACATACAATCATACCGACGTTCTATTTTAAAACATCAATATTTTATTCCTTTCTAAGATATACGTTTTTTAACATTTCAAATTCTTATTCGTTTGAGTACCTACCTATTTTTGATTTTAAAATAAAATATTTTTATTCGTATCAAATTTTAATATTTTTATAACTTCTTAAAAATTCATATATTCAATAGATTTCATTTTCTCAATTTAAATCCTTTACAAGTTGTTGTACGCGCGAACAAATTTATTTTCTAACATTATTTTGTTTAATTTTTTTAAAAAAAAAAATAAAAAAGTTTAAAATTAGTGCAAAAATTTAATTAATAAAAAACCATTTTAAATTATTGCTTGTAAATATGTTGAATGAAGTATCCACTAAATGAAATCTGAATAAATTTTATTTTTTTCTTTTATTATTATATTTTTGTTTTTAGGAATCTAGAGGTCAAGGATTAGATCGTGAAAAAAGGAAATTACCTGAAGCCACATTTGCTGGAAAAAATGCTATTTTAGGTTTTGTATTTGGTGTAAGTAGTAAATATTCAGGAAAATTAGTTTAACTTTTTGATTTTGCTTTTTTGAATTAAACTGACTTTTCAAAACATTTACCTACTACTATAAAATATACATATACAATATTAATTTCTTTCTTTCCCTAAGAAGTTATTCCAGGTGTTCTTCTATTTGCACAAATACATAATATACTTACCATTTTCATTTAGAATGCACATTTAATTTTTTATTACATACAATTTTTTTTACATTTTTTCATAAATCCATGTATTTTCAACTTTAGTACACATTTTTTTTTTTTTTTTCTAAACAAAAGACATGAAGAATTATCAAAAAAAAATTTACTAAATTTAATTTATTTGTGTCGCAACATTTTTATATTATTATAAAATCATTATACTTACAAATTTTCTATATTTTCTACAATGTAAATCTCTATCGCAAAAATATAAAAAAACATTTGTAATATTTTTTTTATATAAAAATAAAATAAAAAAAAAAAAAAACTAAATAAATTTCAAAACAGAAAATTGACAACATTCTCGACTCAAAAATTCGATTCCTCGATCAATTAGACAAAACCAATATACAAAAGAATGCCCAATATAATATTGTTGCACCAAAACCAATAAATAATTTGCAAGGATTGATTACAGCTGTTGTATCACCAAAAATTCAAGGTCTTGGCAGTTTAGTTAGTGATGTTACAACTGGTGTTTTAGGTGGTATAACCAGTTTAAGTGGAGCATCATCAGGAGGTGGAAATGGAAATGGATTAGGTAATATTGTATCGAAATTTATTAATTTATCTGGGCCAATATTATCGGGATCATCTGGTGGATCAACAACAGAAGCACCTGGATCATCAGACGAAGCTGGATATTAAGAGAATATTATATGAGACAAAAAAAATACACAAATAAAATATTGGACATGATTTCTTATAAATTCTATAATCTAAAATTTCATAACATTTTTAAAATTTTTGATTTTTTAAATATAACCAAAAATATTCATACAAAATTATTAAATTTTGTTAAGCACAATCATTATATTGTACACTCGTAAGCTTTCAGAATCCATGTTATCAACCATCCATTGAACGTTTTTTTTTTAAACAGTTTTCACCATGTAAAGTAGATACATGCATACTTTTATATACAATATACACAAGCAGATTTTATAACACTAAATTTTGCACGTAACTGTCACTAAAAAAAAATCTCAATATAAAATAATTAAAATGTTCTCAAATTTAAAATTACTCCAAAAATGTTTTTTTCAATGACGTCATGAACAATATGTTAAATCAAAAACATGGATTCAAAAATTTTTATATTTTAATTTCTTCATTATTTCACAAATAAATTTTAATAAATAAAATTCTGCATTTAAAATATTCTAAATTTATTCTTCCAATTATTTACATTTATATGTATGTATGTATATTAAAATCATTGTTTAGTTTCTTCTTGAAATTTTCATCAAAATTTTGTATTCATTTTTAAAAACAAATCTGGTCAAAATTATTTTTTAATATTTTTGTAATTTAGATTTTAGGTTTATAATAATAAAATTAATCAATTTTGTTAAATAAATATTTAGAAAATTTAAAAACAAAAAAATAATTACATATTAATATAAATAA
Source organism: Argyra leucocephala (assembly GCA_963942445.1). NCBI lineage: Eukaryota > Metazoa > Arthropoda > Insecta > Diptera > Dolichopodidae > Argyra > Argyra leucocephala. Next base: position 40,263,864 of record OZ012678.1, on the reverse strand, counting down.
AAATGCATATACATATATGCATAGCTGTATTCTTAAAAATTTACAGTTCCATAACGATATTAATTTATCAAAACAATAAGTCAATTGTACAGTTAGTACTGTGGTGACATTCAAATAAGAACATTATACAATATTTAGTACAATACAATTTTAAATATCTACCCATATGGATTTCATTATTATAAAATTTATTTTAATTTACATTCTAATAAAATATACAATTTTATGTTGATATTATAATTATTATAATGCTCAGTTTTTCCATATTAAAATTCAAAAAATATTTTATTAGTTTAATTATAAAAATATTTTTAAAATATTTCTCCGAAGGTGTCAAAATGAGGACTATATTAGTTAGTTATTGTTTTGCTTATGGTTGATTTTGTTTTTTTTTTTTTTGCATAAATTGTATAAAATTGTAAATATTAGTATTTAAGAAATGGATAATTGTTATGTCTAAAAAAAAATTAAATAAATTGTAAACTAATTTTTAAATTATAAAATAATTTACCATAAATATAAAAAAAAAAAAGTTTTGTAATAATGACGGATAAGAAAATTAAAAAAAAAATTTTATATAAAACAAAAAAAAAATGTATAATTTATTTACAAGAGAACTTAAGTTTTTAGTAATAGAAATCAATCAATTTTAATTATGGAAAATATTTTAATATTTTCGAACCTATATTCTGGCGTAATTGCATTTAATTTGATCAGAATTCGTTTTTCTAAATATTTATACGCGACACTAGAGTTTTATTAGATTATTATTTTATATTAGAGTTCATCGCAGATTACCAATATTGCCCCAGGTCTAAGCCAAATTACACTCTGGATGACACACTAGGTAGAGCGACTGCCTTTCAACCGAAAAAGTTCCAGGTTCAACTCCCAACAAAGGCGGAAAAATGTTTTATGGGTTTTTCGACCTGGTCCATCTATACCCTTTGTTTTTTAGATAAAATAAATGATAAAAAATAGTTGAGAGTGTTAGTTATTACAAAAAAAAAACAAAAATGGAAATATGCCATTATGAAGGCGAAGGACTCTTATAGATATAGTTTTCCACATTTAAATTAGTACTCTTTTATAGATATAGTTTTATAGATTAAACATCAAGCAATAAAATCCGGGCAGCTAAAATTTTCTTAAATAAATGATTTCAAAGAGTGATTTCTTTTACAAAAGATTTTTAATAATAATAAAATTTTATATTATTTATGACAATATTTATCTAAAACATCAGTTAACGTAGTATTTGCTCTTCAATAAATGAATTTAGCGAAATAGGGAAAAAGGAAAAAGAAAATTAAGAAAAATTGTAATATTTTCGTCTTAAGCATATTTTTTTAATGACTACCAAAACAAAATTTTGTAACAAAATTTTATAAATATAGAAATTTGAAAATAATTTATTATACTATAAAAGTTTAATATTCAGTATGACCGCCATTTTCATTTTCCGCTGTCGTTTTCCGCCCATTGTTCATGGAGTCAATCAAATTTTCAATGACATCACCTGTAATACTCTCCCAATCCAAACTATCTGAATTTGTTTTTCTAGAGCTTCTATTGTCTCTGGATTGCTTTGTGGGACTTTTTTCTTCAAATACCTCAAATAGTTTCAAATCTGCACTATAAGGGAGCCATTTCATAGTATATACCTCATAGTATATGCAATTATCACTTAAGTACTTTTTCACTTACAAGTAGAAATGAAACATTTAATAAAAGATTTTTAATCTGAATTTTATTCATAATTTTTAAATAGTTAAATAAAAAATTAATATTACCTACGTGCTACAAAACCTGCTTATTAAGTAGCCTTCTTCAAACACTTGATGTTGATATTATGGCTCCTCTTGCTCTGACAATGTCTGTTCGCAGTTTTGTGATTATTCTAAATCTATTTCATTTGGAACAAAGTACTAGAAATTTATCTTCCACTACTGAAGTCTTTCGTGGTCTACCAGATTCTTTACACCATTCTGTATTCCCAGTACTTTAAAATTTTTAATGAGATCAGTAACAAATCATTTCCCACTTTCTATTTTCTGATCAATATCACGTGTCCACATCCATAAATCGATTACAATGCTTTTTTCACCATCACTTAATTTTGACAATATTTTACTAGCTTCTTGGTTTTTATCTACACCCGTTGAATTATTTATAGCTATAATAATTAGTTTTTCTTAAAAACTAATCACTTTGTAGTTTCATAATTACCGAAGTTGCACAAAACAACTAAAAATCGATGAAGAAGTTAAAAACACTATCTGTAAGATAAGAATTTTCGGGGATTCTGAAGGAGGTGTTGTATCGCCGTAGGATCTTATAGCCATATCCCAAGGATAGCTGGAACTCCTAGTTTTCCAAAAATATATGTCTTCAGTGGCGAATCTTATCCTTTAAGGACGAAAAGGACATTTGAAAGTATCCTTGTTGTTTTGATGTTTTTGTATAAAAACCGTTATATCTGTTGATCTATTAGATATATATATATTCAATTATATATTCTAGAAAAATAACGGTCTGGAGCATATTTTAAGATTTATTTGATGATGATTGGTGCTGCCGTTGTGGAGATATTGTAGTTCAAAATAGAAAATTTTGAAAAAAAAACAATCTTTATTATCTTTCTTGAAAAACCAAATACCTAAATACTTTACTATAAAACTCCCCCCCAATACTTATATATTATTGCAAAGCTATCGTTTTTTTCTATAATTCATACATACATACTTTTTATTTACGTCGAGTAGTTTAGAAGATATAAGCATTTATTTAAAAATATTGTTTTTGTTTTACCCTTTTTCTATATAAAACTGGGAATGTGCCTTTTACGAAATGAATGAGCATTTTTGCTTGACGATTTCCAGGACTGTTGGCCCAGAAATCCTCAGCTTTTTGCTCTACCCAAAGTTTTAATTGTATCTTAGCTATTTTCAGGCGTTAAGTCTAAGCTTGTCCTAGGTTAAAAAAAATCTAATTTACTTAACAAACTTTTTAAAATATACACTGGTAAAAATTTGTTATAAATATAGAAATATATGTTGCCACTCACCACATTGCGTCATTTTGAAATGTTATTAGCGAAATCAATATGAACTTTCAATTTATTTCAATATAAATTTCAGAATCGATGTTAATTCTATTATGCAAATTAATATAAGTTATAGGTGAGATAAAATATTATGAATTTATGTGAAAACTTTTTCTAAATATGAAACATCGGGATTGGTAAAGTATATATATATTATCCTTGATTTACTATAATATCACGTTTTTTATAGTAAATTCGTCTTGATACATTAAGAGTGACGTTATACATAGAAGCTTGGGTATTACAATGGACCTTACGGCAGCCATTACTACCAATACATACAAATAACTATTATCAGCCAAGAAATAATGTAATCTGTAGCCAATCACATTAGACTATAACTCTGTACAGGCTAAAAAAAAGACTGGGCAGACAAAATGTAATCAAATTAGAAATAAATTAGTCTCTTTCGAATGAAATAAAATTATTTTTAAAAAAAATGAATGATTACAAAAAACTAAAGTTCAGTACACTGTGACATGAATTGGGATGAAATAAATGACAATAAAAAATAATAAGCCCTCATCACGAAAGGGAAAAGTGCGCCTGAAATTTTGAAATTAATATATGCAGGTTAACTCATGTATAAATAAATAAATAAAAAACTTAAGCGTTAGTCTTGGAACCAATATCAATACTTCAAATAGACCGCCTACCCATTGTAAATCATTATTTATGTAATGTTTTATTTAATTTTTATTTGTAACATTCAATGAAATGCGCGTAAATGCAACTAAGGAATATATTTTGCTCTGACATCGAACTTAATATTTAGTACAGATCGATCATAAAGAAAAATAGCTCTGATACAATGTTTTATATAAACGTGATTTTTTCAAATAATAACGGAAGTTTATACATATATATAAATGTAACCATGGTCCTCCGCAAAAATCAAACTTCTAGAAATAAATCTTATACAAATATTATCTCTTCTAAACTGCAAAAACGACACGTTATTATCGATAGCCCAATTTTTTCCCTTTTTCTCAAAAATTTTAACAGATTTTTGGTTCAAAGTTAGTCATCTTAACGAACGAAAGAAGCTCGTGTGATTCTAAGAGTACCCTTCAGAAAATACATATACATAATAGAGTTGCCTATAAGATCACGGCTACGCACAAATATAAGTATATTACGTATTTTAATAAAAGCTATTTAATATCAGTTATTACCTAACCTTAATTGTTACTATAGGTTAATATCAGGTATCTATGCTTTACCTATATACATATAATAAACTAATTAAAAGTATTCGCATGACGTATAACAATTAGTACAGTATTATTGTATATACTGTAGAGACAAGACATTTACAAGGTGTTTGTTGATCAGAGATTCGGTTAATGAAAAGTAAAATTTACACAAAGAGTTTTCTCTTTTCTTCCAAAATTATTTTTTCAAGCTCTAATAATTCACTATGTGTATAGGTACTCGTATTTCATTTCATTCATTTATTTTATTTGTTTTGGTACTTACTTTACTTACATATACTGATGTAGGTAGATGTACTTACGCTTGTATACTTATAATTACTATTATTAAATAATAATTAAAAAATTTAAATGATATTTTGTTTTTCATCAAATTAAACTTAATTATAACATTGCCCAATTAAAATATGACAAGTAGATACCTCAATTCCAAATACAATAAATTAAAATAAATAATTTCGTGTTCCTCTGACCCTTCCCACTAAGTAATTCAAAGAAATTTATTGTTAATGTTTAATTTAGTAAAACCTGGTAAAACTACGAGTATTTATTAGAAAATCAATTGTTTTTGAATTACTGGCGGGTTATCGTTATTACAAATATCAATATTTACTTTAACTACTATATTACTATTAAGATATCCAGGTTTACAGTAAACTAATCAAGAGTAAATACAAAAATCTAGAACATAAGAAAAGAATTTAAGTGCTTACGTTCAATGAGGTAATCAATACATGTTGTGACATGTTTAAGTACCGAGTTAGGATAAAAAGGCTAAACAGTTACCGGTTACTGATTCAGTGATGCAACGGTTTAGTTCCTAATCATTAAACAACTATTAGTTCACCTCCTCACCGTTACATAGGCTTGCCAGGTGCACGTTATTTTGGCTCACAAAATAAGAATGTACGTTATTTACGAAATTAGTGAAAACGTACCTAAAGGTACGTTTAATTACTGATTATATTTTAAGTCGCACATATATTTTTAAAAATTGTTGTAATTTAAACCAAATAGCATTGCGAGAATTTAAGGAATTCGTTAAAAACAAAGCTACAGCAAAAATTTTATGGTACTATAGCACAACAGGCATTAGAAAAATGCAATAATGATACTGAAAAAAACATTATTTCTCAAAAGAGCTTCTGCATTTTTAGAACAATTGATTCAATATATTGAAAAAAGATTTGATTTCATTAATAATAAGTACGAAGCTCTAAATGTTTTTAAATTGGTAGAAGTTTCGGCTTTTGAAGATTTTTTAAATGTACTGAAGGTATTTCCTATTAAAAATACTGACGTGGATGGTTTATTTGAAGAGTACATAATATTTAAACAAATTATACCAGATATACAGAATCAGAAATTAACATATGAAGATAAATGGTTAAAAATATTTAAAACATTTAATTCTCCAAATATGCTAAAAATTGTAGAATTTGTTTTTGCGTTGCCTTGCCACATTCCAACGCGATGAGTGAACGCATGTTTAGTTTAATGTTTCATGCTTGGAGATCAGATAGAAATCGTCTTTTATAAAAAATATACAAGCTTAAATCATTGTGAAGCATAATTTTAATATGAATTGTAAAGAGTTTTACAAATATGTGATTCAGAAAGATGAATTTTTAAAAAAAATTGGGAATGAAAAATATGACTAATCAAATTATAATGACACGAATTCCTTGTGATTTATTTTTTAAATTGTTATACTATTCATAAAATTAATTTTAATATTTTATTGAAGTGATATAATGAATTTTTTGTTAAGGCAGAATTAAAGACCTTGTGACATATTTAACTGTTAATATTAAACATATTTACTGATAATTATAATAATAAAAAAATTACATAACATGTATCTTTAATTGTTTTCTTTTTAATCCTGATCAATTTTTGAAGGTACGTTTTTTTTAGAAATTTTTATCTGGCAAGCCTACCGTTACAATTAACATAAAATTATAACTCGATACCATAATAGACTTAAATTATAAGGGTTTAAATTTTCTTAAATGAGGATTGACAAATTGTTCCAAAAACAAGTATTGTCAAGAGCTCTTAACATAAATCTCAAATAAATGAGGAAAGTAGTGACCGAAAAAGTAAAAAGGTATTTGATTTGCTAACCCAAACAAGAAATATATAAATACACCGGCAAAATGTAGGAAACCGTAAAGATAGCTCGTAAATATAAAATAGATACACTACTTCTCCAGAAAGTAAGGTCATAAAGTGAAACAATAAGAAAAGATCAATACACATTATACTGTAGCGGCCATAATAGGAGAATCGGTCTATTTACCGGTCTATTTGCAACTGGTTTTTTAATCAACAAAAGAACAAGTCAGAGATGAGATTTGTACCGGTCATTGAGAGAATTGACAAGATTAAAGACATTTAATAACAATAATAACAAAAAAAACATAAAAAATCTTTACAATCTGTCAGAAATTAAGGTTTTTACGGGAGTTGCTGTTTTTTAAATTATGATCAATGTGGTCCACTGTAGTGAAAAACAAAACACTGAATAAAAACATTGAAAATGTGGCCTCGGTAACTGAGTGGTAAAGCACTCGAGTATAGGAATGTAACGACCGGGGGGGAGCACGTGTTCAATTCAAACCCTGATGTGGGAACCGAAAATTTTTTTTAATGATACAATTGAATGCATAATACATATAGTTACCTATAGTTGGACTGCAGATTTATCTTCAGATCGCACTGGAAAAAAAATAAATAAATAAATAAAAATTGAAAATTTATACATTGATTTATTTATTATAATATATCCAGCTTTCTAAATTGTTCTGTTGTTAGTTCTTTATTCAATGCGAAAAACTTAATTCCTGTTAGTAGAAAAGTTTAAAATACTCCATACCAATACAGGAAGAAAGATTTAAAGCTTCGTAAACATAATTTAGAATATGTTTGCCTCATTATTCCTAATTATAAATCTACTATCCTACTATGTATATATTATGAGTTACTTTCAACAGTGCATTGGCTGTTGAGTATGTTATAACATACATATAAGGTTTTTCGCTCTGTATGGATTGATTTTAGTACATGTTTTTATATTTTTGCAAAATTTACCTTCCACCTTTTTTATTCTGTATCTATTCTATAATTAAGTTTTTAATTAAAAATATGTAGTCTTCAATTGGTAGTAACAATCCTGAATCCATTGATCTTCAAAGATAGAAAATCAAAAAGAAACCCTGATATAGTAAATAAAACTGATTACGAAGAAGGGCCTACTCTTTAGTAATAACATTAAAAGTAATAATACTTAAGAGCTTAATCGTTATATGCTTAAAAGACTAATCGTCTTATAGCTGAATAAATTAAATAAATAAAATAAATATATAAAAAAAACATAGCTGTATTATTATTCTTCTAATGTTCTTTCTTTTCAGTAATATTTTATTTGTAATTGATTGCAAATATCGATATTTCGGAAGTAATATACTTCCTTTACCAGTGTTTGCGACTAACTTAAATTAAAAGTAAGATAAAAGTACTAATGAAGGAAGTTTGTTACTTCCGAAATATGGATATTGGCAATCAAATATAAATATAACGTTAGTGAAAGGAAATTCAACATTATTTGAGATATAACTAATTTTTATTTTTATTTATATTAACTTTAAATAAAATAAAACAGAGTAACAAACAAATATAAATTTAATTCAATATATTTTGTTAAACTAAACTTGAAAATAAAAAAAACTGTAAAGAATTAACAAATATTATATATATACTATAAGTATATATTATAATATTATTACTTTAACCATTGAATAAATATATTGTGTATAGAGAGTCAAAGCTAGAACAAAAGTGTAAACCAATTTTTGCGATCGAGTTGTACTTAGTAAGAATAAGAAAAACAAAACATAAAAATAATAAGAAAAAATTCACCATTCAGAATTATGGTGAAAAAATTTTTCTTAGCTAATTTTATACACATAACTTACTTAAATTTTTTTAATTTTTGTTTTGTAGGTTTAAATAAAGTGTTATTTAATTGTGTAGAAATGTATCATATCAATGCAGTAAATATTTTATTAAGACATTATCATACCAAAATATATTATCCATATACATATAGTTGTTATATATATACTAGCTTTGTAACCCGTCATAAATGACGGAAGCAAAATAAATCCTAGTTTCTTTTTTTCTTTCATTATTTTCTTTATTCCGAAATTACAGTACTTATGTTTATATCACTTTTTATTTATTTTTATTTATGTTTATATTGGCCTAACACTAATCTTTTTTTTTTTTTATATAACAGAAAAAGAAGTACCATACCAACAAATTTGTATAAAATGTTTGTATTTTTGTATGGTATACTCGTACTCACTTCCATTTAGTTATAATTCATTAGTTGGGTTCCATTTAGTATAAATTATACCGTATTAGCGTTCTTGTGGCCTCTGGGAGAGCAAATTTAAAAATGGGATCTTATTTTCATATAAATTTTGTCTTTTGTATAATGTATAGGGATCTTATTTTGCTATATGAATAAACTGTTATTATGGTATTGTGTTATTTTTAAAAAAATATTCAAAATTTTGTATCTAAATTGGTAAAATTTACAAAAAATACAAAAACATTTTCATCAATAATTTTCAATTTAAAAAAAACAATGTTTTATTATCCGGCGTAGAAGTAGAGTTAATTATCCTACTCTACTTCTATCAAGTTCTATTGATTAAACAATGAACCTGAACAGTGAAGTGAAAATTGAACACTTAACACTGAAAATAAAATAATATTTTTGGAATGGAGCATATAGAACATACAGAATACAGATACAGCAAATAATAAAAAAAAAACAAAAAAAAACAAAAAAAAACAAAAAAAAAACAAAAATAATTTTTTTTGAGTGAAGTGAATTACGCACACAATAATGCCAAAAATAAAAGAAGCAAATAATATTATACAATACAAATATGCTGATACACATGTGTATTATTATGTATAATTTTAAGTAATAAGAATAACCTTTGAGTGAATTATGTTTTTTTTTTGTGTTAAATGCTGTTTGCCTTTTGGTTATTATACCATATTAAACTATTGATTAAATTTCTATTAGTCCTTATTATTATAAATCAAAAAAATTGTTTGTTTTATTTATATTATTATTATTATTTATTATTTTTCCTTATTATTTGCGAAGAAGACTAACATTAAATTAAAAAAATATAGTTCATGCAATCAATTTTTCCTGCAAAGGTTCAGCATGGTAGACAGGGGTTAAAAAAAAGCACCAAAGCAATTTGTATATATATGCATTTGTATACATATGCAATTTGTATATGTGTTGAAGCATTCCGTCGAACTTACAAACATCCAGATAAATGCAGAATAATATATATATAATAGTCACTATGCCCAAACATATAGTTATACCACTGGTTGTAATTTTGTTTTTATATTTTGGTTGAATTGAAGAATAAAAACTTTGAATGTACATACATATAAAATAAATGTGTTAATTTCTCAAAATTTACTGTCTTGATAAATCGACAACATTTTGAATAGAATATGAATTTTTTATAATGGTTATTATTTTATTGTTTTTCAGAATTTGGCCTTTTGATATACCTCAATTCTTGATACCTCGACGAAAACCGACGCATGCAATACTATTTTTCTGGACTCTTGTCCATCAGTACATCGCATTGCTAACTCATGAGTTTATATAATCCCTTAAAATATTGCGAAACTCGACCACAAGAGCACTAGTTGTACTTGACTCAAACCTATTCTAGCAATCAGAATGCGTCAACCCGAACCCATGTAGCGGTATTTTCTGACTCTTAACCACAACTTATACGGAAATGCGACGACATATGTTGGAATTTTTTGTGGCGACTAAGCGGACGTGAGCGGTCGCATTTTTGGGCACAAATTGAAAATTATTTGTCGGGTAAGAGCTTAATCATCATATACCTAAAGGACTAATCGTCTTATATATTGTAGCTGAATAAATGAAATTAATAAAATAAATATATAAAAAACAAATAATGATCTAAATACCTCTGCATCAATCGATGGTATTATATGAAAATAAACATAACGGCATTATTATTCGTATTACATAACTGCTATTTTTGCACAACAAAACTGGGTCTTTCAGAAACTGTTATTTTTAAGAACAACTTTTTTTTTACAGTAAATTTTGTATAACTATATTGAAAATGGCCCAATATTTTCGTTGAATTTTACTAAATATGTTTATTAAATTTATACTGCTACTTGCAGAATTCTTTAATGGGTTGTACTAGAGTTAAGTCTTTTGTATTTTTGAGATACAAAGAAAGATGGTGTTGTGGATTTATTTATCGCACAAAAATGTTTTAGTAATAGATTATCGGCAATTATGAATTGCCATTTTTCCAAAAAACTAATATCATCGTATCGAGTGTGTCACTACAGTTTCGACTAATTACCTGTGCAGCCTTTAGGAAAATATGGCTCCCGTACAATATCAACAATACAAAACAAATTCTAACTAACTCATGTATGTATTGATGTATACCAAGGATATTTTCGAATTGCAATCAATATGGATCACTCTCCTATATCAAGCCACTCAGCCAAACTAGACATTCCTTTGGATTCTCACTGTCATAACTGCACTGCCGTATTTGAAATAGAAAGTCTATATTTCTATATTTCCTTTCCAATTTCTTGATCTTAATTACGGTCAGATTTAAAAACCATAAAAAACTAAATGTACTTCATTACCATTCCTAAAATAAAATGTAAAACGTTCTGGCAAATTTCTTATCAGGTTATATTGTTAGAATCATTCATCAAAAATTATATTATTTAGTTATTTACTTTTAGTCATTTTTAGCTATAATACAAAAATATTCATTTTCTTTCTCTTTCAACAGAATTCTGAATTTCAAATTGATGATAAACAAATAAAAAATAAAAGACAAACAAAAAAAATTGAAGATGATGTTCCAGATCTTAGAAAGGATGGTATGGTGTCATTAGATGTACCTGATCAACTTTTCAGTCAGTCATTTACAACAGTTACAAATTTATCAAAAGTTGTTGGAAATTTTATGCTGGTATACATACTTATACCACTTATACTTTAGACATACATACACACTTAAATAAATTATATTTAACTTTTGATTATTTTTAACAATATTTTTTGTATTAATTTTTAGAATTCTGCAAGACGTTACGCAAAATTTGTTTATTGGTTTAAACCACTTTTTGGAAATACTTTAACAGTTGAAGGACATGATTACGTACCAACTACTACAACAAAAAAACCAAATTCGATATAGAGAAATTAGTTATTTTAAAATAATGTTTTTTAATAAATCCAAACGTATTTTATTATAATTAATTAATTTTAATTAATTTATAGTTACTTCAATAAAAAAATTACAAATTAATTTCTCATAATTTTTAGCTAATGGTGTCTGATATATTCAATATTTTTTAAATATAAGTCTTTATAAGTAAATAAATTTTTGTATATAATTATGTGTATTTTTTTTATTCAATTTATTTATTTTTATATTTAATAATTTATTTTCGAATATGTATAGCTACTTTATAAATATAATAATAGTAGGTACCTACATATGTAATCATCATATGACATTAATTTTGTCATCATTCAAATTTTAATTAGGAAGACATGAATCTATTAGCTCATTTCCTTTTTTTTTCAAATAGAAAAATTCATCAAAAGTGCCTTCTGCTTCTGTTCTATGTGCTAACTTTAACGCACCAAAAACTTCCATCATTTTGTTAAAATTAAAACTATTCTTTAAGACTAACTATTAATACAATTTTGGCTCTATTACTTCAGATATCATTGATAAAAAAATATGCCTTTATTAATTATTGTAAGATAAAAGATTTTATCCTAACACGATTTTATCGTTTGAACTGATTTCGTCCGTTTAAGTCTTCTAACAAAGTTTTGACTGAGCTAAACGTTGACATAGACATGTTGATAAAGACCACCTTAATGGCGTGCAGCCAATTTTTTTATTTCGTCTTTTATGAAAGATATCCTCGAAATCCCTATGAATATGTAGTTTTTTAGCCATATTTGAATACCGTACACCCAGACTGGCTTTAATATCTGATTATAAATCAAAACTTTGTTATATGTATGTACGTCGAAAGAATAGATATTCGCCCAATTAGCCAATACAAATGTTTGTATTTCAGATCCAGCTCTAGTTTATTTTTTTGAAATGTTTTTTCCATCTAAGCTTTGCGTCATCAAGCGTCATACCAAGATATTTTGCAGAATTTTGATATAGTATAATAACTTTGATTAATCTTATTGGAATATGCGACTCCATTTTTTTATTTGAAACGTCCGTGGATTTTGTTTCATTGAGTTTTCTCTTTTACACCAAATGGAAATTTTGTTGACTGCTAATATAACCGTATTCTATCTCGGGAATATCACTGACATATAGTAAATACAGTATAAGCCTATGGGGCCCAGTATACTAGCTTGAGGTACTCCTGCATCTATATTGTGCAGAGCAGTGTAATCTTCTCCTTACTTAATTTGAAATGATCGATTCGTTAAATATGATGAGATCAGTTCGACATATGTTTCGGAGAGTACCTAAGCAATGAAGCTTGCAGATAAGTTCTTCATGTCATACTTTGTCGAGGGCTAGCGCAACATCAAGAAACACTGAAGAGCAGATGCATTTTCCTTCCAATGTTCATTCGACAGTTGAATGTTTTTTTCTAAATCCAAATTGATGATTTGGTATATGTTTCCGTTTTCAATCAGAGGTTGCATTCTTTTAAGGAATCGTTTCTCAAACAACTTAGAAATTACTGGTAACAAAGAAATAGGTGTGTAGGACTTAGCGTCGTTTAGGAATTTTCCTGGCTTATGAATCAAAATAACCTCAAAAATTTTCCATTTACTTGGGACAAATTTTTGTTTGAGTACTGCATTCATTATTTTAGTTAGATCTATTAAAGCTTATGGTGGTAGTTTCTTTAAGATATCAGCCGTGATAAAATCGAATCCTAGAGCTTTGTTTGATTTTAAGCTGTTAATTCCTTTTATTTCCTTTCTTCTAAAATGCGTTATTCGCTACTTGGATATTTTCTACCAGATTTACGTCTATATCAGATTCTATGTTATTTGAATTGTATGTAGCTCATTTCCTAAGTAGCATAACACTGGTCCTGCGAGCTAATGAGCAAACCTTGTTCTTAGTTCTGGGGTGGCATTGTGTAATTTGAAACGTCGTTTTGTTTCGACTATTTTCAAAAAGTGGCATTGCATAATTTTGTTTCAACCATTTTTATTTTGTTTCAATCTTTTCAAAATTGGTACGACATATTTTGGTATTGCGTAAGGTTGAAACGCTACTTTTTTTTACATTTGATACTACCAAATTTTGGCGATTGAAAAATAGTTGACGCTTTTAGGTAAATTTTAAAAAAAATAATAAATTAATACATGATTTTTGTTGGAATATTTATTTTAGAAACGCACAGAAATAAAAATTAAGTAAATTTGTAATGATTTTCTTTCAAGAAGAAACTTCTTCAGAATAAAAAAATGTCGGTATTATTATTAGCTTCTTTTACTTGTATCTAGTTGCAATTTCTTTTAGTTCCATTTTTTTTTTTAATATTATTTTCTAGTAGTAATTGTTGAAATTTTAACGAAACAAATCAAAAATGGAATTATGTCAAGTCATAATGCCACCCCTGCTAGATAAAACCAGAGCCGCCGGCTGCATATGTGCAAACGACGCAATTTCACAGGGTGACGAGTTTCAAGGCGGAAAATTATATATTATACATTTTTTTTTTAAATTTTTTTTTCATAGAAAATATTGAAATTGAAAATAAATATAGAAATATGCAGATATTTTTAAAAATTCATATGAAAACATTTTGACTTAATGGCAATTTAAATTAATAATTTTTACTTATACTCCACGGATCAGAATTATGGATACTGCCCAAGTGAAGTGAGCATGCACTTTGTGCATGTGAAAACAAAACTCTTCGCCGAATATATGGCCCTGATAACGACGATAGGATCTGGGTGAGAATACATAATGCGATGCATAAATGCTATCGGTTTTTTATTTTCGTGCACATTTTTTATTCCGATTTCGTAAATACCGTTAGTTATACGCTTCTAAATTAATTAATCAACACAAAATTTAACTCAGTGCAAAAAAGAGTGCAATTAAATTATGGATATTCAAATAAATAAATTAAATAAAAAATACCAGAAGTTAAATTACACTATTAACATTCTATTGATCAACAGTTGTGTATAACCAATTATTAAAGATAGTGCTAGAATTTGAAATGTTTACTACATTTTTTTTAGTTCATTTTATTAATTTCATAAATTTATCAATACTTTTCCAAATCATTTATTTTTTTGCGCACCTTTTTTGGTTATGTAAAAAAAAACAATTTTTAGTTACGAAATTAAAATTAAAAAACGAGTAAATTTTAATTTTAAAAACAGTTATTTTAAAAATTTCAAAAATGGGTTTTAATAAAATGTGGTTTATAGGGAATAAAAAATAAATAATTTCTTAAGTTATTATTTTATGTTCATATTTTTTTCATAATTTCTTATATTTACTTAAAAATATTATTACAAATATTAAAATTGTTCATATTAGTTTGCTATCTGCTTGCACTTTAGGAAATTGTTAATCTTATTTTTTATTTTGTTAAATTAAATATGTACTTTACTTTTGAATTCAAATCAAAAAGCTTTTATTTTAAATTAAAAATAGAAAAATAAAAATATAAACAATATTATCTATTACATTTGTATTGTAAAACATATTTTATACAAGAATAACTTGAAAAAAAAATAATATAAAAATATAAAAAGTACATAAATATATTATAATAAATTGTAAAGATTCATAAAAATACTGCAATCAATTAAACGCCACGGTTTCTTAAATCTTTAACTTTATAAATGCGAACTAACCAATGTTCAGTTGTATAAGCTTCTTCAAGTACATCCAATTCAAAATCTTTATTACCTATTTCAGCAGCTCTCACACGATCATAACCTGGTGGTTTACCACCTTCTGTATACACTTGACCAAACCGATAATAGCACATTTTATACATTAAGCAATTAAGCAAAGTTGGGGAACCTTCTTTATCAACACGAAATTCACCACTAGGGGCGTAATAATTGCGCTCGTTTATATGAGCTCCTAAAATAATCGCTTAATTAATTATAAAGGTATATATATTTATAAAATTAAATGAATGGTCTTAAAATAATCTTTTCAACATACTCTTCTTATTAAGAAATATCATTTTAAATTTTCTTTTAGATATTAAAAAATTCCCATATTTTCATTTACCTCTATCAGTGCTTCCTCCAATTCTGACCATCCATAAAAATTTATTTATATCATCAGAAGAATATCCAGTTAAACCGCCAAAAATAACTAAAACATAATCAACATCTAGTTCTCGCATTATCTCGTAAGCTTTTTCTTCGGATGAAGCCATTGCTTGACCTACTCTAGAAATATGTGTATTATTCCAGGTATTATTGTCAACTAAAATTGTCCTATTAGCCATTGCTGTTATTTGATAACCATAATCCCACCACGACATTACCCTTGCATCCTTGAAATATATATATTTTTTTTAATAAAACAACAAATCTAAAAAAATATATATTTTCTTACCTCTGGTGTATTCATTTTGAGCCAATAATACGCTTCCCTGAAATCATCAAAAATAATTCTACCACCGTCATGTGATCTGGCACTCAAAACAATGGATGGTGAACTATATGCTTCAGATGCAACCCACGTACAATGAAATGTGTATGTTATTAACATAACTGTAACAATCGCAACAAAACCAATTGCCACCTCTCTTTTGATCGTTGTTTGTTGTTCTAATTTTCTATGACTTCGCTTGGATTCAATAACTTTAGCTGATGGAGAATCAACATTTTTAATATACTTAGAAAGTAAATGAGAAATTGAAATTCCAGACAGTACGCACATAACCGGTGCTAGAACTAACATTAATCGGACCATCACTCCCTGTTAAACAAAAATAGAATAATTTAAATAACAAGTATTTTCTATTCAAAAGAAGAACATAATTAGCTAAAAATCAGGATTCAAAATTTACTCATTATGTATCATACTCTTCCTATCTTGAATAAATATCATCACAAAGAAACTTATAATTTAAAATTGAATGAAAATAAAATACACTTACAGCAAAATAAATACTAGTAACACCATAGAGAATAATAAAAATATTAGCATCAGATAATTTTGAAAAACAGAAATATAATCCAGCAGGAAACAGAAATACAAGAATCTACAAAAAAAAATAAAACAAATGTAATATTGAAATTTTCATTATTATAAATTACATAATATAGAAATCAGCGATCAAAGTGATAATCCTCATTGTGGCAAACAATGATGTGTAAGAATTCTTTTTTTAAAAAAAAAAAATCAATTACACATTCATATTTATTTGACTTCATAACTCGCACTTGGTTTCTTTTCCATATCATCAATATTATTAATATGTAAATATAACAATTTTACGTTTTAAAATTACCTGCAAATCAAAATAAAATGATGACCATGATGTAGGTTGATGCTCTGAAACTGATGCAATAATTGGAATGTGATTCTTTGCGTATGAAGGATCAAGTAAGGAATAAAATCTTCCAGTCCACGGGGATATTTTTCCAGTTATTGTTAGTAAAATGCTAACAATAACACTAATTGTGAACACTGTTGAAACAAGTGTTTTAAAAAGAATTTCAAAATGCTCTTTTGTCATTCTAGAACGAACATAATCTACAAAAGCGTTTATTTGACATAGTCCAAAAACGCCCAATGCCTAAAAGTTAAAAAAAAATTTAATATATACTTAATTTAATAAAATAAATTTTTATAATTGAAATATTGTTTTATTAAATCAGCTTTATTTTAGTACTCATTATGTTTCATACTCTTCCTATCAATAAAAGTATCATCACAAGGATTTTGTAGTATATTTTACTTTTCAAATTTTAATTTTAGGAACTTACCAGCATATGTTCTGAACTTTGAATCGGTTGAAAACCAACAAAAGATATTTGCATCGATAATATTGTACCAATACAATATAAAATACTATAAGCTACATAAATTCTATGAGAAAATCGTCCTGTTGCCATTAGAGCTAGAACATGTAATGGTATTAAATTAATAAGAAAAACATATCCTCCCCACGAAGACACCTAATATTGAATACATAAAAATTTATAATTCTATTATTTATTATTATTTTTATTTATTTACCATATAAAAATAAGCTAAAGCTGACATAATTGACCAAAATATAGCACCACTTTTAACCGCTTTAATCCACATATAATAAGTTAAGAGCATACAAAATATAGCAATTCCCTCATTATCATAACTACCAGCTACGGATCTAGATATATATCCAGGAACTATTGAAATCATAGCAGCTGCTACAAGACCAGCTCCAGTACTCTGAAAAATTATTATAAATAAAAATATATGTAAAATAGAAATTTTTAAATTGCAAAAATTAAACATACATGAATTTCCTTTGTTAACAAATAGGTAACAATTGTAGTGAGCGATGAAAAAAGTGGCGCTAAAAATACACACACATTTCGTATATCTATTGTTACATTTAATAACCACATAATTCTATATAAAGCAGCTGAAGTTATCATTAAACCAGGATAAATGGTTCCACCTATTATACGACCTAATGGATACCATGCTCGATCATCAAACCAATTATGAAAATTATAAAATCCCTGTTCAGCTAAGAATCTTGTTGTACGGTAGTTAAAATATGGATCGAATTCGTGTATAACACTTTCAAACCTCAATACCGAAAACAGCCTTGTTGAAAAAGCTTTAAAATATTCATTTAAGGTTATGTATTTTTTTTTTCTCAAAAAACCTGCTAATCTATTTATAGAAATATTCTTTTAAACTTACAAAGTATTGCAGCGATAAGTAATATGGACAATTTAACCAAGTATTCCTGTTTTTCCATATTAACTTTAATCTTATCTTTGACCGTGATTGGATTTGAATCCATCTTAATTTTTTCCCTACACATCGTGAATTTATTTTCGTGTACTTTAAAATTTAATTATCACATAACAAAAACTATTATATGTAAGTATAAACCTTCAAAAGTTAGTTTTCGAAATAAATTTCTTTAATATAACATAATTTAAGAAAATATCTTGTTGAAATTTATTTTTAAAAAAAATATAAAGTACTTATTTTAGTTGCCGGCTCGGCTAAAAGAAAGAGAGTGGCGTGGCAGAAAAGATATGTCATTTTTTGAAAAAATAGGGTTGAACATTACTTATTAAATCTAAAAGTAAGTGAAACTGATGAAGTGTGATCCATTTAAATATGAACCAATATTAGTTCTATAATTTAAAACTATTTTTCCACCCGCTAAAATATTAATTGATTAACTAAAAAAGATATATTTATATAGTCAATATATCGCTCAAAATATTTTTTGCTATTTTCAATTACATACATTCCTCATCTCTTGAGAAAGAGTAGATTTTAGATCAATAATAATAAATACGTCTTAAAACGCCTGAGTCCCACTTTAACGCCTTATTTAAAATATTGTTCCGTAAAATAATATAATTAAATTTACATATTATATGAAATTTAAGTTTAAAACATATTTTATTATCTGGGGTACTACGATAAAATGAGAAAAAGCAAAAAAATATTTTTTGTTCTGCGTGATTACGTCAAAAATTTATTTTGAAACAGTTATGTACTTACTTATGCAATGTATTTTGAAAAGAAATTATCGAAGACATAAACCTAAAATTTATAGCTTATATATCCCAGTAAATCACAAAATATAACAATACGGGTACGAAATTATCCCACACCATCCCTTTACCAAATACACTAATACCAAATACCTCCACATACAGCACCTATTTAAAAACATTTTTCTTCAAAAATTTATATGAGAAAAAGATGCGACTGACTATTTATATATTTTTTGGTATTATGTAAAAATATAAACGACGACTTGGAAATAGTGTATGGTAAATTATATAATATAAAATAAATATATATATGTACAATATATATGTACATATGCGACTTCCTCTACGGCCTACAATTCTTTTTTTAGCAGCATATCTGGGTAAAATCAATGTAAAAAAACTATCAAAAAGTTTTACTAGAACGAGTTATTTTCAATTACATGAATTTATATGTAAATAAATGATTCGTTATACGGCATTCATTACGCTTTGCGGCCAATTTATATAGAACGATTAGGTGCCGTATATCGAGGTATTAGTGTATATGAAAATTATATATCAATGCCCAGTAAATGAAGTTATAAGCTAGAAATACATCCTAGCAGCAACGCAGCAGCAGCGATGCCAGCAGAAGCAACATTTTAAAAATTTCTACTTTCAAAGACACAATACAATAGCAGGCAGCAAATTTAAACTAATCAAATTTAAAATTATATTGACAACAGACAAAAAAACTCTAATAAAAAATGTTAAAAAAAATGGAAAATGCTATTAAATATAAATATACAAATTTATTGACAATTTTATGTTGTATTTTCATAGAATATACAAATTTTGTTCAATTTTGCTGTAGTGTCTTTTTTGTCTATAGTGCTGTACATATTATGTAAATTATACATTTTTATATTAAAATTTGTGATATTTTAATTACTAACTTAAGTTTAGTTTATAGTAACTAGACTTAGTTACACGGAGTGAGCAAATAAAGAATTGTCATAATTTTTGTAAGATAAAGAATAAAATTACTATCTATATTAATAAAAAAATTACCGGTAAAAAAAATTATTACCTATAAATTAAAACTTCCAACTTCCAACTGAAACAAATTTAAAATTTAACACTTTTATTAACAGCTGATAAAGGCAGAAGGCAGAAATTAAGAATTAGAAAAAGCAGCAAAAACTCTGTCGCTGCTCGTTTGTGTGTTTGTTCATAAAAACAAATTGTTTTTAAAAAATTTTTCTGCGTTTGCCGCTGCTACTGCTAGATTGTATTTCAGCTAAGTTCGTAATATAAAATGGCACGAAGGTATACAGGTGCTATGAAATAAGAAATTTTACAATTGACTTTTTATTTTACACACCTTTATATCTTTGAATTCGAAATAAATTAAACTTATCAGCAATTTGAAAAATTGAAAGATATTTATTAAAGATGAAGATACGATGAAACGATTTAAATGAACATCTACAAAATTTAAATTTTAAACTAAATTTAAAAAAATATATTTGTCATTGTTGAAATTATTTTTAGCAAACAAAATTTAAATTCTTAACATTGTTATATATATACATTACATTGTTAATTTTAATAAATCAAACCATTTTTCGTAATAATTGTTTATTGAAATACATATTCAGCAAATTGAATTCAGCCTTAATTAATTTGTTTCATCTTTATTAGTGTTATGAGAAATTTTAAATTAAAAAATTAAATAAATAAAAATAAATTCACTCAACATAATTTTTAATCGCTTTTTATTGGTTTAGGTTTAGCTGCTGGCTTCTCATCATCATCATTTTTATCATCACTGTCTTGTATTTCTTCTTTAAGATCATCAAGCTCATTATAATTATTTTTACTTTTTACATTTTCACGAGGTCCTTTATTTGGTGGATAAATAAAATCAACTAAACAAACCAAGAAAAGTCCTAAAACCGCTCCAATGAAAATTGTCACAATGGCAAAAATAACATATGCCGCCCATGTTGGTAAACCATAAGTTTCATGGATTTGTGTGTTAATATCCTTCAAGAAATGTGATATTTTAAAAATGAGTGACAAAACTGACATTTGAATTGAGTCAGGTCTCTTCCAATATGGAAGTTGTTCAATATTTTCCCACAATTTTTTTCTAATAAAATTTATTAATGATTCTTCATCTCTTGATCCACGGTATTGTCTAAATTCCCCATTTTTAACATGATAGATTGTTGGTAATGCTGTTATAAAAAATCGACCACTCAATGATGGTGATTTTGTGACATCTATTTTTCCAACACGAATATTTTCTTGAGCAGCTCTAAGGGCAAATCTTTCCCATACTGGTTCTAAACTTTTACATGCTGGACACCACGGAGCAAAAAATTCAATCATCCATTCACCATCAAATATTTCTCTCCACGTACTATCATCCAATTCTTTTGCTTTATGAATTACATCTGTATTCTTTTTTGAATCAACAACTTCACATTTTACATAAAAACTAAAATTTATTAAAACTATAAATGCAATTACTTTTATATTAATGTAATTCATTTTAAAATATTAAATTATTTATGAATGTGATTTGTTATAGATTAAAATATATAGGCAAGATTTATAGCTTCGTGGTTTCTATATCCAGATATCGTTAAAGAGCTGTTTTGCATAGTAATATAACTCTGCAGATTACTAAATTTACTTTCGTAGAGCTAAAAAAAAAATAAAATTTTATAGAACAATTTTCAATCTAAATACGATGTGTAATCTATGAGGATAAGTTAGTAAAAAAATCGAAACACTAACTTCCTGAAATATTTTATAAAATTAATGTCTTAAATTTGATGTATGAAATACTCCAACTTACAATATGCAATCTACAAATACATATGAAACTAATTTTGCTTAATAAATTATATATTCAAAAAATAAACATTTAATATTAAAAATCAATAAAAATTAAAAATTTATTGCGGGATAGTTACAAAAAATATTTTATATATTCAGGAGACGGAGTCTGATAAAAAACCAAATAACAATTAAAAAAAAAAATACTAATTAATGATTCATATATTAAAATGATGACGGAATAATTTATAGGTAAGGTACCAACTTAAAAAAAATTTTCGAGTTTTAGTAAATTTTTCATTAATTTGAAAACTATTAATGTACATATTAAATTTTTACAATATTGAATTCTTCAATAAAATCTTTATTTACCACAAGTAGTACGAATAGGTTAAAAATCAAACTTGTGCAGTACGTTGGCTATTTTGTTTTAATGTTTACAATTCGTAAAAATTTTATATGTATAATCAAAATAAATTCCTCTGTTTGATATTCATTTCTTGATAATTCCGAAACAATAATTTTTTATTGATATATTTACCTTAAAATTATTTCTTCAGAACTTTTTAAAAAATTTATAGAATACTACATAAATTATAGAACCTTGAGATTTTAGAATGACAAATCGAGCAGGCCGCTGAACTGAACTTCTGTTCTGTCTGTCTCATGTGAATTTATGAAACTCAAATAGAACTCTTCTAAAAGAGAAAGAGACAGCATCATTTATTATATTCGTTCCTTTCATTCCAGTTTGACTGCCAGCCCAGCCCAATGCCCATACCACACAAAGTGCCAACTGGCACTACTAGAGAAGTTTATTTGACAATTTGTTTTCAAATGTACTAGAACAAATTGTTTGATTATAGTAGATTCTTTGAAAAATTTTAATCAAATAAGGTGTGTGGTCACTGGTCAGTGGTGTGGTGTTTATCCTAATCAAACACAAATTCTTTTATTTCTAATTTTAGCTCCAGACACCAAATAGATAATCCTTTAATAATTTAAATTGACAAAAAAATACAAAATTTTTAAATTAAGCTATGAAAATTTTTAAATTAAGCTACGAAATGATAGTTGCAAGAGAATCAACTTTTAATATTTCTTGGCTAAGTTTCTTCTATTTATTTTTATAAAATAATGGATCTGTAACCATTTTAATTTAAAGTTTTTGCTATGAAATATTAGCCCAAATATGCAGAAATTCTAGTAAAATAAAATTTGAAATACATTCTATCAGGACATATTGTGTATAATAATATTCAAACACATGACTAATCACTTTTTTAAGGTTTAATTTTATGTTGTAAGAAAAGTCAAGTCTTTGTTTATATTGACGTAATTGTTTTGGTCAGTATTAATATATTATACCTATTGTAATAAGTTAAAATATTGAATTTTGAAATGTAATTTAACATCATTGGTATTTGTGGTATTTGTAATGTACCAATACAAAATAAGTTGTAAGGATGACTACTTAGTCCACGTTTTAAAATAAAAAAATTATCATTATTATTCCAAACAACAATCGAAACAGTCGTTTCATTTAAAATTATTACTTTTCAAATTCAACGCAATAAACCAAAACAGTGAAGATTGACCTTGAGGTGGAAAAGAAAAACATCGGAATATACGGAATAAAAAAAAATAAAAACAGAATAGGTTCATTCAACGAATTAGAATTAAATGGAAGTGACTATCCCATACAAAAATACAAACATTTTGTCATAAAGGAAGTATAATTCCTTTATGATTTTGTCCATATTTTTTTAGTACTTCTCTTTCTGTTTGGTTTGTTTGGGTTTCCTTTTGTCAAAAAAAAAATTTTTTCAGCGTTAGGCCAATATAGTTTTTTTAAATAGAAAATTAGTAAAATCTTTGAGTATGAATAAAATAAAAGGTATCAAAATATAATCTTAATAAAAA
The DNA here is from genome assembly GCA_963942445.1 of Argyra leucocephala. Taxonomy (NCBI): domain Eukaryota; kingdom Metazoa; phylum Arthropoda; class Insecta; order Diptera; family Dolichopodidae; genus Argyra; species Argyra leucocephala. The sequence goes on along the minus strand of OZ012678.1, from coordinate 40,239,929 downwards.
TAACAATGTTTTTTCAATTTAAACTTTCTTTTACTTTATTACCGTATTCTATTATTACACAGAAAAGTATTGCTGTTAAATTATTTGAAAAAAAAAAAATCATTCATGTTTCTGAAATATTGAAAATGTAGCAGTAGCGTGTAATATATGGATATATGAAATTTTCAAAAAGTACGAATACTAGCAATGAAGTAGGCAAAAATAAAATTTGTTATTGTCAAATAAATATTAAAAAAAGTCAATAAAATTTTTGATTTTTATTATAAATTGTTAAAAAATTACAAATTTTAAGGAAAAATGGAACGTAAAAAGAAGATTTATATCATTCCAGGCTGTAAGTCTCATTTGGAAAAAGAAAATTACGTGTCTTTACATATGTAAGTATTATATTTTACATCTTTTGAATTTTTAAAAGAGAGAAAATATATTGAACGAATATATTCGTCTATTTCTGTTTTTTTGACAATAAGAAATACCAAAGAAAGAGAGGAATATACCCAAAACATTGGACACTTTTTTGTATGGATAGCCACTTCTATTTAATTCTAATTCGTTGGGTTCATTCAATAGTAAATAGTTTTCGATTGTATTTGGAACCACTTGCAATCATGTTCAATAACTTTTCAATAATGTTCAATAACACAACTTGGTGATTGAAAATATTGAAAATATTTTTTTAAATTAAATATTAAGTATTCTATCCATCATCATAGCTACTGGCGCTATCCATTTTGATTTAAATATAAAAAATAAAAATTACAATTTTGACATTCAACGTTCAAACGCTCTATGTTCTGTTAATTTATGGGTGTTTTCGCTTATTTCATTCAGATCCGGAATATTCAGAATATGTCAAAAAGCGTTTTGTATTCTTTCGGAATATTCCAAAAATTAGGTTCTTCAATAACACGTGATTGCAATCAATCACAATCAAAGCAATACAAAATGTTCAAAATATCAGTAGCCAATCAAGACAGTGTTCAAAAAATATCTTTCCAATCACTTATTGAACAAATTTTTGTGTTTTTGAAATTTCAAAATTTGTTTATAAAAAAAAATGGAAGTAAAATTTTAAAACACTTAATTTAAAAAAATTTTATTTGAATTTAAATTTTAAAAATGTTTTATTTAAATGTTTTATCTAAAATAAAACAATTATTTTATTTAAGTATTTAAGTGGAGTAGGAATTCAACCCTCTTTTTATAGATTTAATTAAGAAAAAGTATTCGAGCTCTATTATATTTTTTTAAGTCAGATCGCTCAAACAAATTTTTTTGCATTGCACTCTGTTCAGAGTGCGCTCAATATGCTCGTTCTTTGTTTCACCATTGCTCTGAACAAAACAAACAAAATAAGCCCACATCACCTCATATAGTAAAATTGCACGCTTCAACTCGAAATTTTCATAACATAACATATATTTTTGTTTCATGAAATGTCCTTTATAACAGCAATTTTCAAACTCTCAAAAAAGAATAAAAGTACAGTACACATAAAAAGTTTTGCTTTAGCTTTCAGAAACTTTTATTTAAGAGAAAAATATTCGGAAGACATTTTTTCAAATGCATATTTAAAAAAAATCGATAGTTTTTGCATTATTATTATTTCAAGATTTGTTGTGCTACCACTATATTGTCCCATAAGACTTCTACAGATATATTGTCCCAAATTCCTACCGAGTGGTAGCATTTTTGTGCTTTTTTTCCGAATGATATGGCTATTTATAATGTAAACTGTGGGTGCATACATAAAATTATACAAATAATTACACTGTACGTTACGTCACGTGTAAAAAATCAAATCAGTTTAGTGAATCAAATTCTAAACGTAAGTGCAATAAAAATCAAAAATCAATAACCAAAGTCTTAACACAGGCATTCGGTCATATTTCTTGTTTTATTTTTGATAAAATATTTTAGAATTTTTTCTGGTTTTTTTTCCAATTTACATAAAAGTTGACCTGTGTTTTTATTCGCCGCCATTTATTAACCAAACATTTTCTTTATTTTCTACTTTTTCCTCACATAAAAGCGGGGCCATATTTCCAACTACAAATTCCTAACCAAATTTTTAAATTTATGTAGGAAATTTCTGAACATAATTTTAAAACAGATATTTTCCAAACATCAAAAGATACTTTTCAGATTACACATGTCATAATGACAGTTTTCTATTTATGTTTCCGAGAAAGACAAATTTTGATTGAAATAGTTTTGAAGTTTTATTTGATAGGAAAAATAAAAAAAAGGTTACACATATATTTCTAGTTGAAAATTAGATCAATCTTTGTAAATAAGAGAAGTACATTTAAAATTTTATGTTATCAGAAAATACAAATAAATATTTAAAAAACTTTGTAAACACCGTGGTGGAAAAAAAAATTGAACTTGATAGGCTTTTATTTTATTAACCCAATGGTCGACTGATAAGATGGCCTATCAAACTTTAAGACAAAGTTTTTTAGAAATTCCGGTAGTTACAAGAATTTACACTTCCGCTTGTGTTGTAACGACAATAGCTGTGGTAAGTTATTTCAATATACGTTATATATTTTGCAAAAATCTTTGTATAATAACGTTCTATTTAATAACCACGTCATCGAACTTCAATCATTTCTACATATAAAATATATAAATAAAACTTAATAAATGGTTTTTGTTGTAGCATCTAGATTTGATATCACCCCTACAGCTATATTTTCATCCGACGTTAATAATTAGAAACTTACAGTTATGGCGGATGATAACTGCATTCCTTTTCTTTGGTTCTATAGGATTTAGTTTTTTCTTCAATATGATATTTACTTATCGTTATTGTCGAATGTTAGAAGAAGGATCATTTCGGGGTCGCAGTGCTGATTTTGTCATGATGTTTTTATTTGGAGGTTTTTTAATGATTATCATGGCATTTTTCATAAATTTATTTTTCCTGGGTCAAGCCTTCACTATTATGTTAGTTTATGTGTGGTCAAGGCGTAATACTTTTGTTAGATTAAACTTTTTTGGATTACTCAATTTTCATGTAAGTTGTATTTATTGTACATATATGGAATTCTTTCAATATTAATTAAAATATTTTAGGCTCCATTTTTACCATGGGTTCTACTAGGTTTTTCAATGATACTTGGAAATGCAATATGGGTTGATTTAATAGGAATGGGTGTTGGACATGTTTATTACTTTTTAGAAGATGTATTTCCAAATCAAAGAAATGGTTGTAAATTATTACGAACTCCAAATTTTTTGTAAGTTTTATTTGATTTTAAGTTGTTAGAGTAGTGCTTACAATTCAAAATGATTGTCATTTTTCTAACTATGTATTATATTGTAAACAGTGAAAATTTACGAGTACGTAATATGATCTTTCCATTTATTTTTTCAGGAAAGTCATATTTAATGAACACGTTGATAGAGAGTATCAACCCTTTCCAGAAGATAGGCCAGGTGGTTTTGATTGGGGCGGTGAAGGTGAAAGATTAGAACAACGAGATGATAGAAATGAAGAAGCTCCACGGCAACCACAATAACCACCAATATATTAATAGCAATTAAAAGAAATCAAAATGTTTTAAATTAGTACATCCGCACTAAAATTGTTTTTGTTTATTTAATTTTTTTTTTTAAATTAAAAATAGGTAAAGCTAACAATACCTATACACAAATTCTCATAATTTAAAAATTAACAAATTTTTAGGTTTTGAATTCTAACAAAAAATTATTGTTTCATAAAAAAATTGTATGTATTATAAAATTTATTAAAAATAAATCAACCAACCAAATAATAACACCTTATTTAGAAAAATCTTATTTAATTTTTAGATATTTAAGCTTTTTATTTTAAATGATAATAAAAATAAAATATTCATAAATATTGGATAATACGGTATTTTGACATATTTATTTAACTATGTGTTGCACCTTTTCAAAAATTTCCAAATTTTAGAATGATTTTCATTTTATTACATTAAAATTATCAATTTAATTTACGAGAATGAACTTTGAACAGACTAAAGGAAGATAAAAATATGATTGTACTTTTATATTTAGGATTCAATTGTATTTAATTTCTTATAGAATTAATAAATAATACCAATATAACTATAACTTACCACCAAGAGATTTTTATTTATATAATTTTATTACACCTACAATAGGAAAAAATATAAAATACTTTAAATAAAATTTTTTAATTTTTTATTCTCATTTTTTTTTTTTTTAATTCAATTTGTCTAATCATGACAAATAAAATACCTACTAAATTTATTTTATTTTTAATACGAGTAAAGTTATATAACTTTCAATAATATAGTTAAAAAATCAGATTTATTTTAAATGTCCTACAGAAATAAAACTTAAATAACGGAACTTTTTACCATGAAAAAGTAAATTCAATAAAAAGAAATATATAAAGTAAAATCATAATAACTAAAAGATAAAAATCTAGAAAGTAAAATATGTATACATCATTATTATTTATTTTTGAGTTAATACAGATGAGCCTACGAAATTGTTTTCATTTCTTCTATAACATTTTAACAATAAGTTTTAAAGTGCTTTTTTTTTTTTTTTAAATATATTTTATCTTAATTTTCTATTTCATTTTAACACATTATCGTTTATTGAATTAATACATTTATGTATAATAGTTCTATCGTTCTATATATTAATAGTATTTTTGATTACTGAAAAATATTAATAAATTAATAGAAAATTAAAATCGTTTAAAAATAATTTCATTCGATTTTTTTTTTTTTTCCAAATATAGAAAGAATTATGTAGATTAAAGTATGTAAAACAAAATTACTAAGTAGAGACAAGAAAACAAATTTGAAAGTAGTAATTTGAAACAGTAAAATGAAAAAAAAAAAATTTAAGATATGAACAAAACTTTTATATTCGTTTAGATTTTATAATATAAATTAGAAGACATTGAATTTTATTTTCGTGTCAAGATCTGGTTTATAGTTTCATTTAAAATGAAATTTTCAATCAAACTTTTTATTGTAATCATACACATTTTAATTTATTTAGTTTAATTTCTTGTTTCCTTTAATAATTTAAATTCAATAAAATATATCTTTGTTCAATTATCATTTATACCTATATTAAATAAATTAACAACAAATTTATTAATTATTATTTCTTGGTACATCATTCGTCAATAGAATTGATTTTAATTTTTCACATAAACTGTGATCTTTTCAATAATGTCAAATATGAGAATGTGCTTCAAATTTATTTTTCACAAACCAATACTTTTAATTTTTTTTTCACTTCGTATGAAACTATAAACTAATATTAATTTTTCTAAATTAAATTTTTATATTTAATAATTTGAGTGTAAAACTTCTTTATTTAAGATGCATTTACATTTTTGTAAAAAAAAAACCCCCTTCGCGGTATTTACAAACTGAAATTCTTTTCAAAGATCTATTTTCAATCATCACATTTTGTATGTTGCAGCAAATTTTCTTACGATAAAATTTATCACATGCTACATTTAGGTTCAAAATTTTTTAGAAAATATTTTTTAATAATAATTTTATATTAATATAAATTTGTGAAGAATAAAGCACATTTGTAATAATGAAAAAGACAGATTAAATCAACGTGAAGTTTATTTTAACACTAAAAAAAATTAATTTAGGTAATGAATACTTAGAAATTCAGATTAAATTATTGTTTAGTATTTTAAAATGTTATTTATTTTCTATTATAAAATTTTTCACATAATTATTTTACTTTTGAATTTATAAAATTTTATGAAAATATTTATATATACTAATCAAAACACTAGCATAAAATAATTTATTAATTCTTACAAACAAAACATTTCTGATAAATACCTATAAAGTATTTCTACCAAATTAACAATTAAATTTTTTCCAACTATTATTATTGTAAATGCACCTTTATAGAAGAGCTGTAATCAAAGCAAAGCAAAATTCATTCACACAACACACAAATAAAATTATAGTTTCTGATCAATTATTGTAATTCAATATTTGGTTCAAAAGATTTCCTCCACTGGGATTTTATTTATTATTCTATGTTTTATGTTATAATGTATATTTGCTTTTTTTAATGCACGTGTGTATGAATTTATTCGATATATACAATCTTGAAATTTGATTTTGATTTGACATTTTTCAAATAAATTATTAAAGTTTTACTTGTAAAAGATAAATAAAACATTAATTAGTTTAAAACATAAAAAAAATGTCCACAATTCAGATGAACAAAGTATTTTTTTATATAGTGTTCTTCCAAAATTTTAATTTATTTTAAATTTACTTATTTATTTATTTTTCACATTGCTACAGTTGCAAGTACCACAGTTATATCATCTGGTTTACCACCTAAAATAAAAATTAGTTAAATAAAAAAATTTTCCAAATTTTTTAAGGATAAAAAAAATATAAATAATGTTACTTTTATATTTAAATATGAATTGAATTTCGGTTAAATAGTTTAAAAATTTAATTATACCTATATTCATATAGGTACCTATTTGAAAAACAAAAAAAAGTGCACAATGTTAAATGTATTACAACCGTTATGGAGCGAATAATAGAATTATAGAAACGTTTCAAAATTAAGTTAATTGAAATTAATATCAAAGTTTAAACTACACAAAATCACTCCAAAAACAAATATATTTAAATCTTATATTATAGTTGTACAATTTCCAAATTTAAAAAAATCAAGTTTTCCAAAGATTGGAAAAATATTTTCACACAACTGTTAAAGATATAAGTAATCATCTGATAATAATTAATGTAAATAGTTGCAAAGTACTCGTAATATGAAAATGAAAAAAAAAAAAATTAAATTTTTTACGCACCAGTTGCATTAATATTATTTCGTCTAGCACTTATTGCAAATGGTGACATGAATTCGCTATCAAATGATAAAGAACGTGCCATTAACGCAATTGTATTCGCTGTCATCTGTAATTTAATTGGATCTGATTCTCCTTCAATCTAAAATAAAAAATAATGTTATTATATTAAAAAACTTAATTTTTGAATTATTCAAAATTTTACCTCTTTTAAAACATCTAATAATAGTTTCTCAGGCACATTATCAAACACACCATCAGTTGCTACTAATATAACATCACCTTCTTTAACTGGAAAACTCAATGTATCAGCTGATTCTGGACTATCACTTAATACATTGTGTCCATGTCCAGGTGGTGGTAAAGATAATTGAAATGGTGTATTAAAATAGTGCTGTTGTTCTTCTGACTTATGAATAATTTCACCTTGACGTACGACCATAAAGCCACTATCACCAATATTAGCTGTATATACAGTACTATTTTCACGATTTAATACTAAGACGCATGCAGTGCTACTACCTAAAAAAAAATAATAAAATTATTCAGAATAATTTATTTTATTGAATATTGTAATAGAAAAAATGAGTATTGTTTTTTATAAAATTTTAATTAAATAGGTGCTATCTATAAAGTACAATTTATATTTGATGAAATAATTCACTTTTGTTTCTTTAGATTTAACTAGACCTCTTTGTGACATTGAATTATTGAAATAATGAAGGATTTTAATAGTATTGTGCCTATAAAGTTATTCATGTTAATTTTCAATTTTTTAAGACCTATTGATAAACAAAATAATTTTATAATGATTTAAAAAATAATAAATCCTAAACATACATTACGTATATATATATAAATTAATATTATGCTGTAGGTGTACTTGAAAATGAGATTTAAAATTTTTCGAGCCCCGCTGATTCTAGAATAGAAAATAATATTTTGTGACAATTGTTTTTGTTTTTCAACCATAAAACTTGTGTTGTGACCAAAAATATTCAAATAATATATATTTTGTTTTTTATTAAATACGTAAAAATCATAATATTTTTCCTACAAAAGATTTTTTTTTCTGAATTTATTTTTTACTAATTTTATTGTTTTATATGTAAAAATAGAATTAAAAGATTTTTTTAAATTCATTTATCACTTTTGAAATCTACAATAAGAATAACAAAATATGTTCAAAATTCGAAATTGTCAACATTTATGAAGTTGATTTGTTTTGTTATCATCATCATCATCATCATTTGTTGTTATCAATAATTGTAGAAATATGTTATTATACTTATGACCTTATATACTTATATTTACATATACTTACAAGAAAAAAACCTATTTTAAGGAAGTTGTAATTCTCGAATTTTTCTATTCGAAATACATATGTATATTCTACCTTTATTGTTTGAAGACTAGCTTAAATGCCGAAAACTGGTTCTAAGGAAAGTTGAGCAAAGAAAAATTTAAGAGGGAAAAAATGTTGGCAACTGATGTTGCGTAAATATATTGTAATGTGAGGCTAATGTTTCATTCAGAATTGTAAAAAACAAAAAAAAATAATTACATCTCTGCTCTATTTCTATATTAAATCTTATATCTTATATGTATTTATAAGTATATAATATTAAATTAAAAATGTTTGGTACGTTACTTAATTTAATTATTTTTTCGAAAACCTAGATTATGCCTTTATTTATATTTGTAAACTTTTTACCTATTAATTATGATTTTACTGATTGATTGATTATCTTACTGGTCATTCTTTTTAATGCATTTTTGATCAAAGAAATAACTAATTGATTTATTTTGGTTTTATTTTTCTTCTGAAAGTTAAAAAACAAAATTTACGTGTACGATAAATAATTAAATAAAAATCTAAACTAGTTTTTATATTTTCTTTTTCGTTTTATTTCTGGAAACATTACTATTACACAACTTAAAAATTACCAAGTCAATAAATTTCACACTTTTTTATTCAACTGGTTTTATTTATTTTTTTAAGATATTAACGGTGCTAATAAAAATTGTTCAAAAAAAATTCAAATTTATTGAAAAAAAAATGAAATTTGTTTATAACTAAAATTTTACAAAGAAAAGGGTAAATAAAAACTCTAATAGTATTTGATCAAAAAGTCAAAATAGGTATTCACAAAATTTTTATAACTCAATTCAAATCTTTCATTATTTCTGTTTACAATTCCTACCAAAATCGTTAATATGAACATCACATAATGCTCATTAATTCAAAATTAACATTCAACACTTCTTCACACGAAATCCTGTTAATTTAAAAGTTACAATTTATAAAATCAAAATGCATACCATACCGATACAATTTATATTTGTGCATTTAAAAAAATTCCAAAAAAGCACTGCATAGTAAAAATATATATAAATAATAAATAAATCATATCTGTATACAGAATCAAATCCATTCTAATATTTAATTTATTTATGTAACAATAGAATCTTCAGATAAACTTGCAGTCCAACTACAGGTCCTTTTCCTTTTCGAAATGTGGGCCTTTATATAGTAATTATTTTTTATATTTTATAAATATTGTACCTATATTATATTATTTTTATTAGTTTTTATTATATATATATATTAATTATTTATATTAATTATTTTAAATTATTATATTATAATAGAACCAATGTATTGAAAATTACTTTCAGTAATTTTGATCATTTGCGAAAAATTTCTGTTTCTCACGGGGTTTGAATCTGTGCTGGAGTTCGTTATATTACTTTACTCGAGTGCTTTACCACTCGGATATCGAAGCCATTCTAACAATTTAATTAAAATATTAAAATTTTTTTTTATTTGTCTAGCACCTTTTAAAATTAAATTACAGTCTGAAAAAATGCATATAACTAGATATTTTTAACAGCAGGACTGCTATATATATAATATATTAGTAAATATAATATCTGTGTTAAGATCTAAGTATAAAATAATTTCCCAACATCACAAGTATACTTTATTGTAGATTGAATATGTTAATTAAAAATTAAATAATGTTAAGTGTAAATTAAGTCTAAAAATTTTCTTTCATTTATAAGAAATAATTAAAAATATTTGTTCACTAATGCTAAATTAACATATGTATGGATGTATGTATATATATATGTCTTCTTTTGGTAAATTATAATTATCAAAGACTTAATAATTTTCCATTAACATTTCAAAATGAATTTTTCTCAAAATTAATTGTGGCAAAACGCATTAACGAAAAATTTCTAAAAATAATTTTTCAAATAAATTTCAGTGGCACTAAACAAAATGTTTATGTTACTGGTTGAGACCGTTCTTAAGCTAACCTGCTTGTTTCTAAAGAGGTTAGATGGAAACCGATTTTTTGACGAGCTCATTTAAATGAACATCGTAATACGACTGGTAATATTTTTTTCCCATAAATCTATACTTGAAATAAAAGCTACCTGGTTAAAACATAAATAAAAAACGTGTGTAATAAATTTTAAATAAATTTTCATTATTTTTTCAAATTTAAAAAAAAAAACAAAAAAAAAAAAAACTGCAACTTCTTATCTAATCTTAATCGGCTTCTTTCGATAAGATACATATGCAATTCAAATTTCTAAAGCCATAAAAGGTATTCAAGGAAATATTAAAAATATAAAACTGGAATGTATTTATAAGTCATCAGTTATTATGCATAGGCATAGCAAAGCAGAGACTCAAATATTTTATAGTTAAATTTAAAAGAATTTTGTTTTTAATTTAGTTGTTACAAAAAAATTTGAGTACAACGAATGATTTATTTATAAATATATAAATAAATTACATATAAGCATTTATCAGTCTTCATATCTTCAGTGGACCATATTACATGCTGTTGTAATGTAATTGCATCTTCTTCCATCTCTCTTTCATTTTAGTTTCTCACTCTCTTTTCTTCAAACTAAATTTGTGGTTGAATATGACCCAATATTACTAACAATATATTTTCAAACATACGTCAATGTTTAATTATGAAACCATACTGCCAGTTATAAGCAATAAATTTTATTTTCAATTTTACTGCAACGGTAGGCATAAATTGTAATATAAAATTACTAGGAACCCCTGTCGAATATTTGTAATTCAAGTTGAAGCCAAATTTAAATTTTTTAATAGAACAGTAATTTACGTATTATACAACTTATTTATGTATATATTAATAGTATTATATATTAATATTATTATATATTAATAGAATATATTAAGGAGAATAGAAATAAAATGAGAAGGTGCTTACTATACAGGTCCATAAATGCTTGCCTATTGTAGTTATAGACAGAAAACATAATAATAAGTAATAACATATTTATTACATCTTCTTTGGTTATATGGAATGATAAATGGTAATATTCTAAAAAAACAAGTTCACTTTCAAATTTTAACAATTTACCTACATTTAAATTTTAAGATAAATCTATTTTATTTTTTACTCTTGAAATGATAAAATGAATTTCTTTTAAACAAATTCTTAACTTAAAATGTTAAAATTTGAAACTGAATTTGATTTTAAAACACTTTTTATCATTTCTATAACTTCATATAAAATTTTTGGGTTTATCGTTGCAATAAATTTATAATAAATAATAATAGTGCTTTATTAGTTTGAAAAAAACTTTTGATATACTTACATTTAAGATATTGTTTCACATTTCCAATTCTTAAATTTATCCTATCATTTACATTTATTGTACATACTTAATTTTGTAATGAATTCAATTTATAGTTTTTACAAATTTTACTTATACAAAACATACTTCAAATTAGACATTTATAGTTGCAATTCTTTTATATTTAACATACTAGCAAAGTCACCCGACATTGTTCGGGTCCAACACAAAATATATTAAATTTAAAATTGTGAAATAGTCCAATGATTTGCTTTAATGATTCAGTCAAATTAAAGCTACTTTATGCACAATATTTTTTGTTTTATTTCCTGGACTTAAAATAAAAATATTTTTTTTTTGTTACTTACTCTCGAGCAAGCTACATAAAATTAACCATGAGAGAAGCATGGCTCTCTTGAGTCAATTTTTGCTACACTTAAAGTTTTCCCTTCTGCTTTATTTATGGTAATAGCGAAACATATTTTTATAGGAAATTGAAGCCATTTAAATTGAAAAGGGTATAGTCAGATGGAATTATTAGTACCTATTCTATTCAATCATAACTCCCAGGTTTTGTTATAATTTTAATTTTAAGCAAATATTGTATATATATAATAAATTGATAATAAATTTAATTGAATTAAAAAAAAAAAAAAAAAATTTAATTTTATTTACTCTTTCAATTGTGTCAGCTCTTAATAACCATAAATTTAGTTTCTCTTATGTTCAATTTTGATCTATTACTTTTTAGTCAAAAATCCAAACGCTCTAAACCATCATTTTCTATTTTTACAGTCATTCAAGTTGTTATCTTCAACATATAGATTAACGCATCATCTGCAAATAGTCTAATTTCACAAAACTGCACTATCTGTACTATGTTATTTATATAAATTAAAATCCCTAAGGTATCCCTAGTTCAATATTACTTGCTTCTGAGTAATTATCTCCAATTTTTAATTTCTGTTTACGGTTGCTGATATGTTTTTAAATGTAATACAAACATTTTTACGTGTTCATCGTAGGTATCGCTATCAACTTAGTAAAAAATGAAAATAACAGTATTATTAACAATCTGAATTGTTCGTTGACTAAATATAATTCACGTTCTCAAATCTTGTCGGCTCAAGTGATGGAATTGCAAATTTTTTTAGTGTATCACAAAGAGGTTTAAAATTCTACCACATTGTACCACGTCAAAAATTTTCCATAATTTATTTCTTCACTCAACGTACGTTGATAATCAAATAAACACGTATTTTTAATAATTAAACAATGTCTCTATATCTAGCCTGGCCTCTGGGAGAGCAACTTTTAAATTTTGTCTTTTTTGTAGGGAACTTATTTTTCTACAATATGAATAACCTGTTATTGTGATAAGATTCAATATTTTTTATCTAAATTGGTAAAATTTACAAGAAATACAAACACATTTTAACTAATCATTTTCAATTTAAAAAAAAAAAAAGATTTGATTATCCGACATAGAACCTTCTAATAATGAAATATGAATATAAAATTGGTGGATATTTTATTGTATCCACCAATTTTATATTCAGTTTTCATAAGACGAAATTAAAATAATTCAATTCAGTTTTTTTTAAGACGAAATTAAAATAGTATGTAAAATGTTTTTGTTTATTATTTTTTATCTAAGCAAAACCTTTTATGGTGTTTTTGTTTAATTTTTGAACTATTTTAAAGAATATTCTTGTTTGTGTTAGTTAGGTTTTTCTCAAATTTTATTTTTATCAAAAAAATTTATACACATAACAAGTACAATAATTCCATCGGAAATCTGACAGACCATTTACCTATCTGGAATATTCCACATCGAGTGCTTGCTGGGTCATTTCTATAAGATTGCACATTCGTTGTATGTGTACCTACTTAACTTTTTTTTATTATTTTATCAATATTCAAAATCTATTTAACGAATAAAATTTAAGTTCTCAAAATAATTTAGTCAGTTTAAGTAACAAATTGAGTCAAAATAAAGTTAGTATTGCCGTTAAGTTTTTTTTTTTCCTTCTTTTGGTGTAATTTTCTTGAATTTGCCAAAATTGGACTATATTTAAGCTTAAATGTACCACCGTACCAGACCAAATGGAATTGTACCACATTTGGTACAATTGTATTTGTACCACAAATTACAACAGATTTAAAAAAATTCAAAAAAATATACCAGCAGACTTATTAAAAAAATGCTAAATGTTGCTAATGTGTTCAGAAAGTAGGAACAATCCAATAAATGATCTAAAAAAAATCTATGATTTGTAGTATTAAAGAATAATCCAAGAATTTATATTTCTCATAAAATCTTATATTACATTGTATCGTTTGAAAGATATTTGAATATTAGATTGAATATTGTTTTATTTGTTCTACTTACATATTAATCATGACAGTTTGAAATAAAATACAATGTATTTTAAATCGAGTACAATATTTTTATATAATATACATTCGTTAATTGAACATTTTTAAATGTAATCTGTCCAATTTCAATCAATCAAAATATTTGTTTTTCTTTTATGCCTTTGTCTTTGTTAAAATAAATCAGATCAGCGTGTCGATAGACAATTGCATGTTTAAAATGTAAAATAAATATTTAACGTAACACAACACAATAGCCCCACACGTTGAAAGACAAAATATTTCTGAGAATTAATTGCGTTGACAGAATTCCTGGAGGCGTTGTACAAAAACGAAATTTATCCATAAAACGAATTTCGTCTTGAGGTGCCCATAGACGGTTCAACTTGGTTGTACAACTTTTTAAATTGTAACGTGTATGGGGCAGTTGCACAAGTAGAAGTTGATGGTTGGATAGTTGGTTGGAAGAAAATCAAAATAATATGATTTTTGTTGAAGGAATCTTTGTTTGTTGGTTGGTAGTTGTAATGTATGTAGGGCAGTTGTTGTACAACCAAAATGATTTTTCTTGAATTTTTATTTTAAAAATATATGCTTTTTGTGTAATTTTATTGAAAAACATCAATGGATAGTTATGTTCAGTTTTTTATTGTGATAAAATATTGGACACTATCAACATATTATTTTTAAAAACTATCTACATATTTCAAAAAAAAATAAAAATAAATTTTTGATAAAACATAATCTTCTATATATTAAAAAACAGGTAAGTCTTCAAAAAATATATGTTTAAATACATAAATAGTGACAAATCAAACTTAATTTTTTATACATATTAAAATTGAATCATATATATACAATATATATACTTGTTATAATCAAATATAAAATCCTAATTTTTCTTTTAGTCACTATAAAAATATAATATTATAGATTGCAATTGACTGAATGAACGTAAATGAGAAATTTGGTGGTTGGTAACATGTGGCGGGTAGTCTGACAAGTTGTACGACCAAATTGTATCGCCTATGGGAAGCTTAAGTACGAAAGTAAAACTATACGATTACACGATAGACGTATCATTTGAATTTTTATCAACATTTTTTAAGATCCAATTTAAATCCGATTTGCTATAGAAATGTTTTGGAGATTGTAGTAAAGAACACGAATACATATAAATATGCACATTATTGTTTATACTATTTAGTTCTCTACGTGAAATTGTTACAAACGAAATTTTCGTAAAAAAAAATTGAGCAAACATGATGCTCTATGAAATAAAAACGAAAGTTAGTCAAATTTCCTTAATTTACTGCTTTTTAACTTTTACTATAAATAGTATAAATGAACATAATTTTCACGACATCGTAAATCGGAACAAAATATATTGAAGTTTTACTGTATATGTAATGTACTATGGTAATATTATTATTAAAAAAAAACATTGTATTTAAAGTTTAAAGTCCAAATTGTAAAAATAAACAATTTATTTTTTTCGATTTTATTTTTAAATTGACTATTTAGTTAACAGCTTTTGAGAGAGAAAGTGAAATACGCAATTTGTGTAAGAAAATGAAAATTAATAAAAACTACATAAATTGGAAAATATTCAAATAATAGTTAAAAACTTGTAGTTTATTAATTTTAAAATAATTCAAATTGAAAAATTTATTTTTGTGAAAAGTTTATGTACTATATTTAATTGTAGAAAAACAAAAACAAAATTAAAAATATATAATATAAAGAAGTTGAATAACCAATGTAAATAAAATACTAGCACATATTGATGACATGTATTCATATGTACATACATATTATTACATATACCGGGTGGTCCAGAGCATGCTTATCAGCTATTTAAGAAGGGAAGGAGCCGTTATTTTAAAATTGCTAAAATGATGCTCTACTGATTGGTGGTATTTTGAACTAACTTCCGGAAAGGACCGCAAACCGGTTTTTTAAGACCCGAAATCGCTGAAACTGGCCGAAATCGAGATTTTCAAATAGAAAAGGGTACTTTTTTATGCAAATTCAGAT
Organism: Argyra leucocephala; assembly: GCA_963942445.1. Classification (NCBI taxonomy): domain Eukaryota; kingdom Metazoa; phylum Arthropoda; class Insecta; order Diptera; family Dolichopodidae; genus Argyra; species Argyra leucocephala. The sequence continues at coordinate 40,224,043 of OZ012678.1, read as the reverse complement.
TCTACGATAAAAAATAAGAAAATTATGTTAAATGATTTTTTTTTCGTTTTCTTAGTATTTTTCTTTAAAATTAATAGCAATAAAATAAAAATGCTCAATATTTTCCTTTGATAAACTAGAATTAATGATAATAATTTTTATAAATAAATTTGTTTTCATATTATCATATTTTTTAACTCAGTTTTGGGTTCCTACAAAGTTTAAACAAAAAAAAAAAAACAGAAAAAAAATTTACTTAACAAAAGTTACTTATTTTTTGACGTAGGATCCGAATTTGCATAAAAAAGTACCCCTTCCAATTGAAAATCTTGATTTCGGCCAATTTCGGCGATTTTTGGTCTGAAAACACTGATTTCCCTTCCTTCCCGTAATTTGAAAATATCACCAATCAATAGAGCACCCTTGATTTAGTTAATAAAATTTTTATTCAATTTTAAAATAACGGCTCCTTCCCCTTTTAAAAAGCTGATACGCATGGTATATACAGACTGATAAAGAAAATATTGCTTTTAAACCAGAACTAAATTTTTTTTTTTTAATAAAACTTTCTAAAAAGCACAGTTTCTTATTTATATTAAATTGTCAAATTTTGTCAATCGATCAGAGACTTTTCAGTTTAGTTGTGCAATCTAAGTAGGTACATAAGCTAACATTTTGTTTTAACGCAATGGAGTCAATCATGAAAGTGGGTTTTGACTTTTTTCAATTTTAGAAAAGTCAACTTTTGCTATCATGAAAGTCTACTGAATTGACAATTTCAAGTCAATCACAATTTTGCTGTTGACTTTAAAGAGTTAAGAATATATATATATATGTATATATATTTGTTTTAATTTTATAAAATTTATTACTTAATTAGATAATTATTAATAAAACATTTTTAGGAAAATTTTTAGCAACAAAACGCAGCTTGCAAAACTAGTCAAACCTTATTTTTTATACAAAATTTAACAAAAATTTTGAAAAAAAAAAGTATATTTAAAACACAATTTATAATATTAATTAAAATGAAAAGAAAAATTATTTCTGTTATAAGTGAAATATCTAATCAGCATTTATAATATTAAAATAAATATACCTAACTCAATCTAATCATATGTTTTTGACACCAAAAAATTTGCCTGCAATGGCGACATTTTTATAGTCAAGTCAATTTTATTTAGTAGACTTTCATACTTGCGTTACTTATTTTTGTTGACTTTTTTAATTAGAAAAAAATGTAATGTCATTAGACTTTCATGATTGACCACAATGATCCAAAAAGATTCAACAAAATATATTGAAATGACTACAACCGAAAGGTCCCAGATCGATTCCGGATGAAGCAAAAAAAAAAAAACATTTTTTGGTTTTTCGAACTGGTCTAGTACCCTTTGTCATTGGGATATAATAAATGACAAAAAATAATTGAGAGTATAATCTGGTAGCAAATTAAATAAAAATGAAACTATTCTATTTAAGAAGGCTTAGTTCCTGACAGTAGTTTTCTACATTTAATGAGTAGAGCCAGTAATTTGTAATACTCGAAATAGTCGAAAATTTGTAGATATTGTAGTGTAAAATTGCAGTACCGTACTTAATTAGGCACGAAAAGGTGATTGATTCTACCTAAGTTACAAGAGTGTAAAAAAAAAACAGCAGTGCCCAAATTTAAATATCATTAGAATGTATGACATACATTTTGTTTAAATTAATATTCACAATGTGTTTCATGATGCAAAAATTCAAATAAAATATATTAATATTTTTATTAAAAATAAAACTGATAAGTATGTAGTTAGACTAACGCACCCAGCGATTTGAAATAATAAAATTTTTTGAAAATAAAAATGTAGGTAATTGAGTTATTACCATCGATTAACCAGCTAAAGTTAGTTAGTTAGTTTAAAAGGAAGTGACAGTTATTATTAAATAATATTATTAATCCATAAATATATAGCCATTATCGTTATTAGTTTCTTTCTATTTTCAAGTTTTTATTTTAACAGGATTTTTCATGAATTTGCTTACAAAGAGTGATTTGGTATAAAAGGTTTGTAGTGTCTTTATTGTTGCTTAAATGTTACTGTAGATAATAATATCCGCAACTGGGGCTAGTAGAATAAGCTCCATACACGTTTAAATCTGTTTGAAAACTTGTTTCGAAATTTGTGAAATTTACTCGTGTGTGGGGCTGTTTCGAAACAATTTCTTAAACAGTTTACAAAATCAAAATTTTATGATTTTTAATGGACGGAGTTATAATAATAATATAAATATAATAAGTTTCTGATATTGTTGAAACGTGAATGGTGTAGTTTCGAAACCAAAATGTAAATAAAATTAGTTGCTTATGTCTTTTTGTTAGAAGTCGCTTATCATCCATATTCTCTTAGACCCATCGTTGACGAGAAGAAAAAATTCATCTCGTCTCGCTGAATATACATTTCTGTTAGACACTGTAAGCGGCGCGATAGAACATTTTATTTGTTGGTAGTTCTGATAATTTTTTACTGTCAAAAAAGATTATTGGTATATAAACAAAATATGGTTTATAAAATTTTTGGAAAGTATTAGTGGGGTTTAGTTTTAAAATATTTTTTAAATGAAAAATAAATATAAATATATTTACTTATGTTTTAAATATTTTTTTGTTTAGTGCATAAACAGTAGTAAAACAGTAATAGTGTAAAGATGGCTTTTTTTTTCAAAACAAAAACAGAAGGTCTAACAAAATATGGGTGTACATTTTTCATATTATCTATTAGTTTTTTGTTTTTATTACAATTATTATTAATGCAAAAATATTACCCGCAATTTTTTTAAATACCTATATCTTAGATTTTTGGAATAAAAGTCGAGTTTCCTTTCACTAATCATTTGTATTTATTTTGCAAATATCGATATTTCGGAAGCAACTTACTTCCTTCATCAGTGCTTTGCGACTAAGTGCAAAATAAATACAAATGATTAGTGAAAGGAAACTCGACTTTTATTCCATAAATCTAAACATATCACTAAAAACAAATCTGATTATCAAAAACAACCTATATCTTATCTTGACTTAACTATAAAAATAGTGAAGTTTCTCTGTTTGTTTAAGCAAAAGTTTAATAATGTGTGGTGAAGAGAGAAATTGGTTTTGAAACAAATTTGTAAACAGATTTAATAGTGTATGGGGTCTATAAGGTTTTAATTTTTTTTTTTTGGATGGTTGTTATATTTAAGTCATTTTGTATTCCAATATTTGGTACAAACCAAATTGCATTGACCGTCAGTAACTGTTATATTTTAGTTTAAAATTGTGAGAGGATTTTAATATATTGGATATTTACTTAATTTAAATGAACCCCATATGTCCATATAGATTTAAGAATGGCTTTATAAAGGACAACTTTTTTTTATTTTATGTCAAACATAATTTAATAATATTATAATAATTATATCTATATAAAATATTTATCTATTTTCAAGTTTAATTTCTTATCTTTTTAATTTCACATCACTTCTTAAGTCACCCAGTACTTAGTTATATGTACACACATACACATAGCTATATTGTTTTTGTTATTGTATTATGAAGTAGCGATTATGTTAATTTATCCATGAAATAATTTCAATAAAAATTATGAATAAAAAAAAAATATAAAAACAAATAAAAATTAAGTTATTTATTATTGAGAGAAAAGAAGGCTCGTCAAGCGTTATTATGAATTGCCCCATACTAATGATAATAATAATTGAAGCAATGACATTCTGTTGTTTTTTTTCATTTCATTATTTATACATACAATATGTACACTATACTTAAGTACATATATTTTGTATTTACTATTCTATAAATTTGGACTTGTTATCGTATACGACGCACTTTATGACGTGCTATTTCTGCTTATATATAAAAAAAAAATATAAATACATTGTACATGTTGTCATTGATTAAGAATAATAAATTTAAGTAACATAGTTTATTGATGTTTAAAAATGTACATCAGGTTGAATGAAGGACTTCTTATTTAATAAACTGATCATTGAATGAAATTAAAAAAAACTAATTTTAATCAAATAGACAATTTTTATACCAGGGAAATTTCAATTTAGTCGATTCTAATTCAAATTCTCATCTAATATATTAATACGCTAGAATGTCTCACAATGACCTCAAAAACCGTGACAGGAACCCAATAATTTAAATGTGAAACTTTTTCAAAATATTACCACAAAAAATATATTGTGAAATAAAAATTAAAAAGTATTCATTTTTGTGCCCATCTTTCAAATAATTCGCTTATAGACATATCCAAGTTATAAACCCACATAGGAAAACTATATATTTAATACAAGAACCAAATAAGATCATCTGAATAATAGTAAAACATCATGGTGGTAGTGACTGCCGACAATACATTGATACACTTAGACCAAGAATATCCATTTTGATAGTAAAACAATTAAAATTACCTGCGAAATGTTTCTAGTTGGTCAATGGAAGCACATCTTTAAGATCAAATGAATGTTTATTTTGTAAAACAAAATATTGATAAGCAAATTTTTTTCCCTATTGTTACCATGGTGGTAAATTTTGTTTCACTTTTAAAAATTTACTAGATTCGTTAAACATCCTTCTTATAGGAAAAACACCTGAACTAAGATATTACAGAGAACATATAAAGGGCAATATTGAATATTTTTCAATTCAGGTGCTGAAATTACAAAACTTCATCTTTTTCATTTCCGCATGTTGAAATGTTGTCTGCAAAAGAAAATTCTCCGTTGTATGCAAAAGAAAATTTTAAACCAGAATGAACAGTTGTATATCGATGACTCCACGAAGATCAAGGAGATTAAAGAAAGAAAAAAAAATACTCTATGCAATAAAAATGTTATGCTTAAAGTGGATTGGATGATAAGAAACATTAATTGTTTTACGGAAATAGAAAAATTTATTTTGAATTATATTTAAATGAAGAGGAAAGAAATATTATTTTAATGCTAGACCGGCGAATTTAACGCCAGGAATAGTGTCTATATGAATATTTTTTATGATTAGAATTAGTCATCTCATTGGGCACATACCCTTAGTAAAAAATACTTTAAGAATACTTTTGAAAGAAATTTTTAAGGGAAATTTAACGTTTCAATAAATTTAGATATAAATTAGGGTTTTGTTTTGGACTCAGATTTATTCAAAACTTATATTAATGATTTAACAAAAATGTATCTCATAGATTTCTTGCAGCTCTACATAGTTCACGTAAACGAGTCAAAGTTAGCAAATGAGGGAGATCTGCTATCTATAAACGACTGGAGATTTATCAAACATCATCTATCGTTAAAATCAAATCAAAAAGACAAAAATCATGATTTTTGAAAATAAAAAAAATATAATATAATGCGTAATTTCTAATTAATAATACTACTATCATTCAAATAGTACTAACATTTAACTACCTTGGGCTAATGCTAGATAGAAAAAAAAAAAAATGGAAATGTTGAGCAGGTAATACAAAAAATGTTTTCATTCTTAAAAATGGTTTGATAATTATTTAACACCTGCGATTTTGTATTCCATTTTCTGTTCCTCTATTTTATCGAATATAGTCTATCTAAATCCAATGTGGACCGCTAGCACCACAAATTACTTTAGAAAGATTAAATATCATTTACAAGAAAGAAATCAAAATAATTCACAAGTATATTTTTACGATCGTCGGCTTTGGCTGGGATTGAAGTAGAATTATTCTTTTTGTATATATATAAAACAAAATTAAGGACTAAACCAAATTTCTAATGCAATTTAAAAAATTATTTTTATGATAAAATATTTATGTTATGCATTTTATATCTATAAAACTTACCTAAAATAGGTTTCTTTTGTTCTAGTAATTCACAGTAACTATAAGCTAAAAGATTAACAGGTCGTTGTGGATTAAAATTAACGCAATGGACTAGTCGTTCACATGTTTTCATTAAAAATGACGAAAATTCACCAGGATCTATTCCATAACTTCGCCAACCACCTACTCCATCTGCAACACCTGTAAATGAATAAAAATAAAATTAATATAAATTATAAATATTCTACTTTTTCAGCAAAATTATTAAATGCTTTATTAATAAAATTATTTGAATACTACTGTCTACCCATCGAAAATATTTTTATAACAGTTCTAGATGCTCAACATTCAATGAGTCTAGTTTTGTTTCGATAAAATTATATTTTCAATATTTTATTTTTTAAATATTATTAACTTTTGTTTTTATTTAGTTAAATTAGGAACACATACCTAGCTAGTTACGTACTCTAAAATAGTTTTCACGAAAAAATAAAAGCCCCTAAACAAATGCAGTGCCACATTTAAACCCACATTTTTTATTAGCAATTAAATGCCATTCATATTTACATATGAGTATAATTATATATATCTATATCCATGAAATAAAATAAACAATCGACAAAATAATAAACTTTTTAATTTTTTCAGTAATTCATTGTTTTTTTACTAATTACTTACTGCCTTATCTAATCAGAAATATTTATACATATATGTAGGTATGCATTCATTAATGGCGTTAAATTCTTACATAATATTATTTTGCAAAACCAGATTAAATTTGATTTATTTTCGATCAAAAAACAAATGCACAGACATATTGAATAAATATTGGTTTATAAAATTAAATAATAAATTTAAATATAAAAATAAAAAAGAAACTAAATAATTTATTTTTGTGATAATCTGAAAGTATTAAATTTAAAATTAACTTTTATTCTTAACAACTAAAAATAGAGTTTTTAGAATACAATTAAGTATATCAAAATATTGTATATCCCCATATATAGACTATAGATATTAATATTTTGTACATCTCAATAAAAATTGTTTTCTTCTTAGCAATTATTGGCATATCTCCAAACTCATTCATGATTTCAATATAAATAAAAATAAAATCAAAAACAAATACAACATTTCAAATGTGTATTGTGGTGTGGCAGTGGTACTACAGTAAGTATTTGGCATGATTGGACGAGAAATTTTTCAACTATTAAAATATACATGTATCTACAATTGGTAAGAGAAATTTTGAATCATGATTTTGAAATAATTTAAATATTTAAAATTGCATGAAGTAAAAAAAAAAATTTACATATCGAACAAAATTAAATTTGTTTATTGTGAGCCGAAAGAACAGGCTTATGATTATAAAATTGAGAGGAAGGTATTCGTGACTGATGATGAAGAACTACTTTCTTGAAGCTGTACACGGTATTTTGGGATAATATATTCTTAGTAAAGACACATCAAACCTGTCACTGGACCCGTATTATGTAGATATTTAATAAAATCAATAGATTTTATAACTACTAAATAATTTACTTAACTTATTTATTTATTTTGTTTCCCTTTTTATTTTTAAACCAGAAGAAGGCATTTCGTTTGTGTTACTTAAAAAATTTTATTCTGTAAATTCTAAATTTTTTTATTTTTTTTTTAGTTTATTTATTTAACTTTACAATCTATCTCATTTTTATCTAATAATAGTATGTCACTATTAGACGATATTGAGTAATTTGTTTTGGCTTCTTTTATTTAACAGGTGGTGAGTGAGCCCATTGGCTTATCTACGAAGTTTTATATTTCTGGTCAAGCTAGTGGGGATCTCTGGTTTGGCTATTCATAAATCTGCTGCTTAGATCTATCGGATGAAACTGATCTATCGAAATTCTAAATGTCGTTCCATTGTAAGTAGGTTTTTGATTATCTATTCAGATCTATATACAGTAAATTTAGTGTTTCTGTAGTCATTTGATTGTTACGTGTGTATTGGCAGTCCAGTTATGTTTTTAATATGAAGCACTAAGATCGTAAAAATGTCCCATCTCAATTCTAATTATCTTACTGTCAAACTACTTTTATCTTTATGCCTATTTAGTGTCTCTGCTATAACTTTAGACAAATTTGATATCCATGATTTTTTGCGTTTTCATTGAACATTTTCTTTTTTATACTGATGGCCGGTTCCAAATCCGGCTAGGAACTATAAACTAATCTTATGTCCATAAACAGAATACGAAAAAAATTGATTTTTTTTTGCGTTCTTTTACAATTTTTTTGTTTTATTTCTAAATCTAAACATAACTACACATTATTTATTTATTTAGCGTATAGATAAAAAAAAAAATTCAAGAAGTAAACAAAATAGATATGACCTTTAATATTATTACTTTTTTTTTGGCAAAGCCTAAGAACTATATAGAAAATAAAATTTAATATTAGAATGGTAGATTGAAAACATTTCAACAATAAAAATATTAAAATTTCATAAAACATTTTGTACATTCTTAAAAATTATATGTGGAATGTAGCTATAGTGATACAGATTTAATATATTTTTAACTACATTCCCTACATTTGCTTTTTTTGTGTTTAGGCTAGTTTTGCACGACCGGACATTAAAAATCAAAAAAACAGGTTTTCAAGAAATTGGGACAGGAGTTTGGATAATGATTTTTTTTTTGTTAAATCCTGCCTGTCATCTTTATTTTACTTCCAAATTTTTAATAGCGTATGCCATATACCATATTTCTAAATGTAGCTTAAAAAGAAAAACTTTAAATTTTTTTTCCCGGCAGTTTCATATTTTAGGGTTTGTGAGCGATGTCCTTATTAATAGGTTAATGCCGTTTTGCTATAGAAGCTAATTAATAAAAACCAAAATTTAAATAAAAATGTGTGTGTCGGAGATCCGATGTTACAGGTATCGGAATCAAAACTTTAGTATAGAATAGCTCCAGAAACTTCGACTGAAGTTTTTAGTAACCGGCTTAAATGTTAGTTTTAATAAAGTATTGAAATTGCCATATAGTTACAAATTTAGGACTGTAATTCTAGGAGCCGAGACTAAAATACATACAAGTATCAAGACTTCAGATTTCAGCAAAATGCATAAGCAAGACTCCAAAAATAAAACAAATCGAACAAAAACCTTTTTTTAGTGTCACGAATGATAAAAAATAAAATTTTCCGGCTTTTTTAAAATTGCCGGATTTTTTTTTTATGTCCTTGACTTAGGTAGATTTATCTTTTCGTCATTAATTAATGTTTGCAAGTTTATACTTACTACAATATTTTACTGCGATATTTTTCGAGCAATTATTTATCAAATTACTGGATAGCATTAAATGTGGAAAACTACTGCTATTGTTAGAAACTAAACCTTTTTCTTAAGGCCTACCTAGAAAGCTTCTATTTTGAATTTGAAGAGTATCAAAACTCATATATAGGTATAGATTTCAAAGACACTGATATGTGAGCTATAAAAGCAAAATCAAATTCCCACTTGGTAAAACCTAAATGTTATTAAAGTTATAGCAGTAAAAACTACATTTATTTATAAATTAATAATTTAATTTTTTACTTGTTAACAGTTTTACTAATTATTAATTTCTAAATTAAAAACACTAAAGTTTTACAACATTTAGGTGGGAATTTGGTTTGGTTTTACAAATTAAGAGCTGTCTAGGTATTACAACAGTACTACAAGTCTATACCTACTGATGAGTTTCAGTAGTGTTGGCGAAGGAAACATTTAATTAATTTTTTTTATATTAGATGACAATATTGACTACTAAGTAAATACTTTAATGTAATTTTGTTTTATTTATACTGATTATAATTTACAATTTTTAAAAATAATACCAAAAACAACTTATCTAAGTATACTTAGTTATTATGAAATTATTTGTTTCAGTTGAAATCTTGTATTCTCTTACTACCATTTTAATACTGTAGCATTTCCTTCACTTATTCAATATTTATATAACGATTTTTTTTTTATACAGAACTAGCATAATTCAACTGATATTATTCAATAAAGCTTGATAATCGAATTGAAAAACAAAATTAGTTTATCAAAAATATTCTAATATATTTTATTTAACTACGATAACAAAATCAACAATACTACAATTTAAACTACAATATTTCTTTGATATTTCTATTGTAAACAATATTTTGGGTTTTTCCTGGTGAAGTACAAATAAACATGTTCCCTAGTGCTCCTATTCATGATCATCCCACATGAGAGAAACAATCTTTTTTCAATTGCAGACCAAAAAATTTTAGAGTTTGTTCCTGCGATTTGTTAATGAACATGGCAAACATTAATTTCACCGGAAATTGAAAGTGTTTCAGTTCAAACGGTACTTCTAATGATATTAGCGGTATTCTAGAAATAAAAGTGTTCGTCTTTTCCACAATCACTTTCCATTGATCAGATGCATAATTATTATTATAAATCTGCTGCTATTTTTAATTCCAATAGATGAGGAAGAAATCCTGTCAAATCCAATGAATAAAGAAACTATGTTGGATAGTTTATTTTCACTGGTAACTGTATCTCTAGATTTGTAAATACATGGACCCCTTCGAATACTCTGCAGTAGCTTTTGATTAATAAAACAAATTGTCACAAAACTGTTTTTTTAGAAATAATTCACATAACCAATTCACATAGCCATGTTAAATTTTTATGCTGATTCATAAAATCCGAAAATACTTTTTCAGTCAACTCTTTCATACTTTTAATGGTTGTACTGATCGTTCCTATTTCAATTTTGACATTTATAGTTACTTAAATGTATCAAATTCATTAGCTTATTGCAAATGTTATTTTCGAAATCGGTAACAATCGTATTTTTTTTAATTTTTGAAAGAGTAAGCACCTGAGTGTAAATTTTCAGATTCTGGATTCTGAATTCTTCAGTTAGGAGTTGTATAGTAGCTAACCGAACCAGCCCGAATTTCGAGAAACTGTAAAATAAGTGTTTGTTTATTTTTGATAGAGTGCCTATCTTTAAATTTTCATAGCTGTAACACAATTATTTCTGTATTTTTTGAATCATTCCTGATAAATGCTGGAAGTTGTATGACAGGTGTCTGAACTTGTCATTTGATAGATTTGTAAAGTAGTGCGTCCGGTTCCTTTTTTGATTATGAATAACTTTGAAATATGTATATTTCAGAGCTCTATCTTTAAAACTATAGGAGTGTATAGCGAACAAACAAACTTTCCTTTTTATGTAAATTTGCTTTGCCTGTAAAACTGTTTCTCTTTTTTTTTTTTAGATTTTATTTAAAAAATGCATTGCTACCCTACATAAATTCAATTCATTTTGATTATTTGATCCCAGAAGGTTAAAAGAAAAATAACCAATATGCACACGCTTTTTCTTTATTAACTACATTAAAAGCTTTAATGCCTACTTAAGTATTTCAAAAAAGAAATCTAATTGAATTATTTTTTTTTTTGAAATTTTATTTCGTTATAAAATTTTAACCTTGAACTTGATAAATTTTGTTTTATGTTTTTTTTTTTTTTGTTTTGTAGATCATAATATGTACATATACTACTGAATAAAATAAAGAAACATATTTTGTTACGTAAATTTCATTTTAATCTACATTTTTGTAATTATTAAAAATTAAAATATGATTTTTTTTTTTCAAAATAGAATCTAAAATTCCACGCGATCCATACACAAACAATAAATTAAGAACCAAAATAAATAAATAAAAAGAAACGAAATCAATATAATCGTCACTAAAGTTCATCGAAGTCAGTGTTTATTTAAATGATTATAACAATATTGAAAACATTTAAATTTTTATGCTGAAACATAATTATTGATTTAGATTTAAGAAAAAATTAAAATTTATATTTCATATTAATAACTTTCAGATTTATTCCCGATCGTACACCAGTTTAGTTTTTGATTGAGTCATTTAAAAAAACAAACCCCCAACATTGAGTAGCAGTAAAACTGAATTAAGTACCGAACGTTATTATATTTTTCAGACCATATATAATTAATTATAATATATATTTTTTTTAAACAAAAATGTACAAAAATTAAAGGTTAATAAAAATTATTTGGCATAGATGGCAACGTCAGAGCTGACCTTGAAGCAAAAATAGCGACCAAAAGCCCTTTTACCGGAGACTCAGTATTGTCCTATGCTCATGCGAAAAGGTTGAATGCAATACACGCGGCGCACATCCGTCAAACATCCTGGAATTCTTCCAATCGTTTTGCCAGATTACACAATCCCAATGCTAACATTCCAGGACCAATTAAAACTAGATCACGAGCCCTAGGTGTCAAACTTACTAGAGTACGCCTAGGATATACCCTTCCTACACATAAACACTTATTTGAGAGATCCACACCTTCGACATGTATTCACTGTTCAGAACCTCTAACCATAAAACACATCCTAACAGAATGCCCTTCAAATAACTCAATTACATCTCAATTCACATTCACCCCACTACAAGCTCTGCGATTCCATACCAATACACACTTAACACTTATAAAAAACCTTCTGCTACATCACAACATCTGGGATGAAATATAATTTATCAATACCATTTTCGTTGTTATACTACTATCATAACAATATTACTAATGTTACTTGGTAGGAATAAGTCCTATCAACCTTTTTACCTTTTCTTATAATTTTGTTTATCTACCATTTGCTAAAATCACTTCTTATTCTAGCGAATAGTAAGTATATTTACACTTTTTTTATTTAAGATATTACACTTAAATATACTTTATTTTTTATAAATTTACATTTTGGTTACCTACTATTTACACCTGTATATATACACCTCCTTTTTACATTACTTTACATTTTTCAATATTTAAGATTCTACACTTAAATACCTTTACTTTATTTTTTATAAGTGTACAATTATCTTTGTTTCTATTTTGCTAAATTGATAATTTGTTTATTTGCTAAAATTTTGAATTTTAAATTTTAATTTCTGAATTGTTCATTTGTTGAGTTTTTTCTTTTATACCATTTATTGTATTTCTTAGATGTTATATATTTCATTTTTACTTTTATATTTTAAAGGCCCACATCCCGTAGGGTAAAAGGGTCTGTAGTTGGCCAAAATAGTTAGTTGGTAGTTGGTAAAAAATAAGTAAATAAATAAAAATTTCTTATAAAAAATATACAAAAAAAGGAAAGCATATTTAGTTATGAAAAAATAAATAATAACAATTAAATAAACAAAGGGAATCAATTAGTAAGTAAAATAATGAATTAACTAATTAATATAACATTCAAGTAACAAAAAAATAGAATAGAAAAAAATTGGGTTGGTGTTGAAATCCATTAAAACAAAATCTATAAATCAATTTCACAAAAACCTCTAATTTCGAAATCCGTAAAAATCAAAATCTATAATAACAAAATCCGTAAAATTTAAAATCCATACAAAATCCGTAAAAAATCTGTAAAAAATCTGCGCGAAAAGCTGCTAATGTAACTACTTTAAACTTTCAAGATCATTAAGAATAACATAAGGTTGTCAGAACTTTAGAAAAAATCTTTATTAGCACTTAATATGGGAAATTCCCAAAAATAGCTCGTAGGTGGAATAGCTACGAAATCCCTAATGTAAAAAGCCAAATGGAATAAATCCAAATGACAAAATTCAGAATTCCAAAATCCAAATATGTACTTAAACAAAATCCAAATACGACATTACCATTTTTCAAAATCCAAATGCGACAAAATCCTAATTTTAGTAAAACAGCAAGATTGTAAAAATTTAAAAAATAAGAAAAAAATTTATTTTTAAACCCGCTACTTATTTATTGAAACTCTGTTTTCACAGACGGCAGGGCAGGTAAACGCAGACATCAAGCTTTTAGTAAAAAAATATAACAAAATAAACAAAATTTATTTTTAAAATCGGGGGCTGCTTCCCCTTAAACCCCGCTACCTATTTATTGAAACCCTATTTTCGTAGACGACAAGCTTTTAGTAAAAAATATTTAAAAAAAAAAAAACAAAATTTATTTTAAAAGTCGAGGGCTGCTGCCCCAAACCTACTACCTTTTATATTTTTCCAAATTAAAACTTCTTTACTTCTTTCCAAATAACAATTAGTAAGTAACACTACCTTTCGTTTTCAAATAATATAAATGACACATACTTATTGTTGTCTTTAAAAACGGGAAAATTCCGAAATATGTCAGAAAGAGGCATAAAAAAACAATATACAAATTCTGTGGTTTTACAACGAAAGATGATAACTGCAATTTTGTCGAATTTTAGTTATGAATGTCATTTTATATAAAATTTTAATCTCTTTCAAATAAAAAAAAAAATTTAATAATATTAAGTAATTTATGAATTCAAAACTGAATAACTAACAACTACTGTTGTAAATTTTTCTAACATAAGCATATAACTTCACTTATGCAGTTATATAGGCAACACTTACCAAAAAGTTCAAAACAAAAAAAATGATATGTTAAGATATACAGTTTTGCATGTTCAAGCAAAAACTTTGCTGTGACAAAAATGATTAAGTTATTTAAAATTTTAAAAAAAAGATCGTTTACGAAAATTAAAAAATTATTGAAATGGTTTCAAAGATCATATCTTTTTAAAGATTTTCAAAAGATTTTCATTAAAAATATTTTTTAAAAATCAAAAATAACTAGAAAAGTATAAGTAGCAAATTCTATACTAAATTTTATTCAATTGTGATTTACAGGAAATGTCAAAAATGCAGTTATCATCTTTCGTTGTAAAACCACAGAATTATGTGAAAGTGCTGAAAATTTAATATTAAAAATTCACTGCCATATGTTGTCTTATTTTACGGCATTTTTGATTTACAGGTTTTGAAATTATGGATTTTGAATTTTACAAATTTTGTTATTATGGATTATATAAATTTGGGTATTACGGATTAATTTTTATGGATTTCGGTGTGCTCCCAACAAAATTATTTAAATTTCATTGAAGATGTTGATGGTTTTGGTGTCTTCTCTGAGCATATTTAACCCTTACTTCACCGTATCATATACATTACTCGCAATTCAATAGCGAGGACAGCCCTAACAAATGTACTGAGCACTAATTGGTATCTGATCATCAAAGGAACATGGAAATATGAACACTTCAAGTCGATCAAATAATTACTTATAGGAAAGTTTTACTTCTATCCCAACCTTTGTTATTTTATTATACATCCATTTTATCGACTTACGGAATATAAGTCGAAAGACCAACCTGTTTGGACTCATTGCATCCAACTTTTAACGTCGAAAAAATCAATATTGAGCTTATACGTTTTCAAAATTAAGCAGTCGATGCACTATGTCAAAGTATTTAATTCATAGGTATTTTTGTGATGGTTCAAAAAGAAATTTAGTACTATTTTAGAAAATATCATAACAGATTAGAAAATAATGGTAAGTATACTGATGTAACGTTAAGAAATTAAACAGTTAATTTCATATCAATTTGTTAAAACATATTTAAAACATAAGTTTTTGACATTACCTACATCGAACATAAATTTTGTTTTCGCAGTTCGAAATTTTAGCCTATTATATATTAACTTTACCACTGTCTTTTATATTAACTTACCACTGTCTGTTGGTTTATTTATTTATTTGGAACGTATGTAGGTTGTTTCATGGACTTTGTTTCTTATGCTTAGTTCACTGATTCAGAACATTTTGTTCCGAACAATTTTGTTAAAAGAGAATTCTTATGATTGCGATTCATTGCTTGAGAACATTGTGTTCCGAACAAAAAAAATTTAAACAGCAGACATTAACATTTGAATTTGATTTGAATTAATTTTAAAATTTTTGTTTATTTCAATCTCAATATATCAAATCATTATTATTCAAATAAATAAAATTATTAAATAATAAATAAAATAATATTGTTAATATACAATAATTTTTAATATAAAATAATTGTTAATATATAAAATAAATACAAAATTGTGTAGAAGTGTTATAAATATTAATTGTTTTTTTGTTTTGTTTTTCATGCTTTGTAAATTGTGAGAAATGTCAAAAAAATTAAAATGACAGCAAAAAAAAATTGTTCTGAACACAAAGTTAAAGTTAAATAAACTTCTTGTTCCGGAGAGAAAAAAATGTTCCGAGCATTTTTGAAAATTGAGAAAATTGGTTCGGAACATACGTTCTGAATCAGTGAATCAGGCATTAATATTAAAACCAAACGCAACCAGAAAAAAATAATTTTGTTTAAAAAATTTAAAGTTAAAGAGTTCTGAAATTTTACACAGTTGCTCATGATCAAAAAAGGAGCCGGACACGACACTTTACAAAGCCATCAAATGACAGATTTGAGACCTGCCACAGAACTCCTAGCACCACTCACAGATATTTCAAATACCAATTGTGTTACAGGCATGACAATTTACACAGATACTCTTTCACAAATAAAATAATACGACTGCTACAGTGCTACCTATTTCGAAAATTTATTTCAAAAGCCGCAAATATTTCAAATTTCCATTAACAATATTCCAGCAAGATTCATTATATACTTTTGCGTTTTATCTTATAATACTTAGTTCGAGCTGTTCAACATCCATCACTAGTTTTATTTTCTACTTTTTAAGGAACTTTTGTTTCGGTAAAAGTATACCTATTATAAAAATTTTTATTTTTACACTACTTATTATTTTATTTCAAAATTAAGGTATATTTGCACTTCCGCAAATTATTTGTAATTATTTGCACTTTACAAGCATACATATATTGAAATTTTTTCACTTATGTAAGTCAATTATATTATTTAAAATGTTTGCAGTAGGTAACTATTACTTTTAGTTGTGAAGAGTTCTATGTGGATGTGAACTATTTAGACCTATTTTATTACCCTTTTTGATCTTTTATAATTGCAGATCTAAGGCCTTGGCGAACGCGACTATTTCGTTAATATCAATTTCTGAAACAGGTATTCAGGCGATGTGTATACATACTTGGAAATTCTTTGTAGTATTATGCTTAAATACTTTCATATTTTGATATAATTAATTCAATGGAAAACATTATTTTAATGATACCTAATTAATTCGCTTTTAATTCTTCCAGGCGAACATTCGCATAAAGTTCACAAGTGAGATTTGTATATATATATCTCTTTTTAACACATTCTTCCTATGGTTTGTTGGGAAATTTATCAAATCATAATTACAATTCATATGTAATTAAATCTGAAATATAAATCATGAAACAATCATGAAAATCAAATAACTACATAGTACATACATAATACAATATGAAGGTACATGTCGTTAATAAACGTAAGGCTTTAAATAGGTTATAATTTTAACTTTTGCAATTCTAGTAATTTAATATAAATATGTACATATCTATTATATTTTTTGAAGTATTAATATTTTCTATCCTTAAATCATTTTAACAATAAATAAATTTGTTTTACTTACCAATGACATCTGCATCTCTTGTTGATGTCTTAAACCACGAATCCTCGCCATATTTACCTATTTTATATTTAGATTGTAAGAAATCCTTTGGAAAACCACATACAACCGAAACAAAATGTGGTTTCGGCTTGCTATTTGGTTCAACAAGGGTTGAAAAACCACTGCGCAATGCCCTTGTTAGTAAGCGAGTGGTCCAACTCAAAGATTGCATGATATTTCTAAATCAATCTTAAATTAATATTTTTTTTTAATGTTTAAAAATCAATTTTTATTTTATTGTAATTATAGATAAATATTAGCCCAAAGTGAAATTAAAAATTTTCAATATATCTATTTTTACGTCAAAATCACGAGAAATCTCATTTTTTATTTTTTTTTTTTATTACGAAACGATCACATGCGATATAATAAAGTAAAAAATTTCATTAAAAATAACGCATAATTTTCAACTTATTTTAAAAAAACACATTAAATTTAAAAATTTAATATTTTCGATATTTTTTTACTAATTTTTCGTATACACAAAACAAATTATAATTAAATAATATCCTCCATTAACATAATCACATAATGTATAAACTAGTATAAAATAAAATTAAAATGTCATTACGAAGAACGAACGATGTTCTACAATTTGGTTTGACATTTCTATTTTTGAATGTTGGTACTAATGCGTTGGTAATGTTGGTATAGTTTAATTCGTAAATACTTGGGTAGGGTTGGTAGTTTCTTTTTATAGGATTTTTGTTCCACAATCATAATACATTACATAGTAAAACAGTGAAATTGATTAAAAATAACTGATTTGAAAAAGAAATAAAATTGATGTGCATATTTCTATTAAGATTCACACATACTTGTAAAACTGGTGCTTATAAAGGTATAATGGCGTTAATTTAAAAAAAAATTTGGTTTTGTTAATTTTACACTATTATAATTTATATTACATATAAAACTAAAATAATTTATCACAAATAAAAATAAAATGCACCGTTCCTGATAAATGGTCTTTATTTTGAGACGAAAACGGAACGTTTGTAATTATTTCTGACAATGACAGAATCGGTGAAACATCAAAAAAACTCTGAAAAAATGGAAAAGGGAAATTTGTTCTTGTCATTTGTCAACACTTGATACATTTTGCATTATAAAGAAAATAATAATAAGTTAAAATATATAATTTCAATTAAAATAAAAAAAAAAAATTATTCACAAAAGTTTTTTATAATATTATGGATAATGAATCTTCCTATAATAGTAGTTTTTTGTTTAGTAGTTTAGTAGACGATCATGATCCAGATTCTCAAGACATTACATTTAATAAATTAGAAGCCAACAGTAATAGTAATAGCTTTAAAAATACAACTACAAATCAAGAGTCAAGATCCCGAAAAAGACCACGAAACTCTGATGGACATTCCGATGGATTTAATCCAGATAATTTTTTTGTTAAGGAATCACAATATAATAAAGATGAAGATTTTTATGTATCACCGGCCGCCTTAAATGCTATTACAACATTAGAAGATGTTTTACTCACAAAAACTAATATATTTAATCAACCACTCGATTTAACTGAAATAAATGAAGAATGTGAAATTTTTACAAATGATAGAGGCACAGTAAAATTATGTATTGATGGATGTTTATATATAAAAAATATGAAAAGTGGCAGTACATGTTATTGGCAGTGTGTTCAGAAAAATTTGAAAAATTGTCATGGGTGTGCAGTAACTTATGCTGTTGGTGAAAAACATTATTTAAAACGAATCAGACGGGAACATACACATGAAGCAACGGTCCACAATACAAGAGGTTGGTTCCCTTAAATAAAAAAGTTATTAAAAAATTAATAGTATTTGGCTCATATCTTTTACTTAATTCTCACAATTTTCGGTTTAAAAATTTTTCAAATTTGTTCCTAAATAAAAAAATAATTTGAATATTGCTTTAATATTTTTATTTACTTTCCGAACATAAACATAAACTTCATGTCTAACTTTTATCTTAAATTTCTTTGATATGAATCTTTAAAGACTTGATTAATTATCTTTATTTTATAACATATATTATATTTTTAAATTGATAAGATATATTATAGATATATATAGATATATATATATATATATATATGTATAGATATGTTTTTTAAACCATTGACTTACGCTATCGTTTTTGAAAAATATGCTATCAGTTGTAAAAAAAAAAACTAGATCTTAAGATTATAGTAGAAATCTTTATTATTCTTAAGTGATCATTATGAATATTTAACATAATAATCATATGTATATGAATTTAAATTTTAATTAATTCCAACCCTTTTTCGATCTATCAAATTTAAATATATATCAATAAAAATAGTACATTTATACATCATTCAAAAAGAGTAAAATCAATAATTTATAAATTGTTTTGAAAAAAATGTTTTTGATTTTCTTTTTGATAATTTTTATTTTTTATTTAAGGATTTTCTAAAGTGTATGAAATGCAAATGAAAAATTTAAAAGAAAATTTGAGTGATTGTAGATTTACAAAAAATCGTTGGGGTAATCCAAAATTAGTTATTGACGGTTATTTTTATGTTCGTCATTCCACAAAAGGGCAAATTTTTTATTGGAAATGTGAACAAAGAGGTCAATGTGATGCTTATATTGTTACACAAAAAAATCTTGACGGGACACATAAAATGGGGCATATCTTAAGAGAACATACACATCAACCAAAATTGGAAAACGAAATGAAAGAGCTAAGACTGTCTTACATACCTAAATTTTCTCAAAGTCATTTGGAACAAATAAAAAATGCTGCCGTATCAAGAGATAAAAGACCACACATTCCAAACAGAAAACCTAAAGCTAATGAATCAAATTCTCAACGAACTGCAAAAACTTCAAGCAAATCATCAAGTGGCGGAAAACGAATTGAGGAAGGTGATTCATCTTCATCAATGTCATTATTTTCTCCAAATATACCTAAATTATTAACATTGAAATCATCTTATGATCAAGAGGATGAACAATTTGAATCAGATAATAGTCAAACAAAATCTCAATTTATTAAAAAAACCGATAAAGAATTTAGTAGACAAAGCTCCCAGACATCGATATCGCAAGGGTCTGTTAAGTCATCAACAGCAACAAATAGTAATTCGACCACAAAATCCAATAAAGCAACAAAACAAAAATTACAATTTAAACAAATAGAGCTAGGTGAAAAATGTGAATTTGTATTTTTGATTGATGGTGTGTTTAAAATGCTTTTGAATGGGTTTGCTTATGAAATAGCTGAAGGCAAGGAAGGTAAAAGTAATGCTCTATGGAGATGTTCTGGACATAGTAAAATTTTAGTTGAGTGTTCAGCTACAGCGGATACTGTTATTTTTGAAGGAGACCATTATTTAAAAGGTATAAAAGGAAAACATAATCATCCTCGTTGTGATGAAGATGTTGAAGATGATGAAGAAGATGATGATGCTGACGTTGCTTATGATGATTTGGAAGATAATGTAGAAGATCAAGAAGAGCATTCAATGGATCCAGAATCTGCAGAACGTACAAGTAATGACAAACATAAAACTATGACTGATCGTGATGATTATCAAAATGATTCCAATAATTCGTTTGATGATAGTAATAATCTAATGTATGAGGGGACAGATGAAGATAGTGGTAAATGTGAATTTATTGTAACACAACGTGGTCTGCCAAAATTAACTCGTGGAGGATATTATTATGTGAGAAATTCTGTTAATAAAAATCGAGCAGAAATTACTTACTGGAAATGTGAACTTAAAGGTAAATTAGATAATAAGATTTTTATATGAATGAGTATATAGAAGGTTTTTAATTTTTAAGGTCGATGCACCGGAACTTTGGTCACTGTAACTCAATCTGATGGGTATTATGTAAAATCTTCAAAAGAACACAATCATCCACCAGATCCAAATAAATATTTGGAACCACGATTCTATAAACCTGAAGAAGTTAATTTACGTTTTAATGAAGCAGACCCACAAGGAAATGAAAACAGTTCAGAGGAAATTTTAATTATTCCCGACGAAGAGTCTAAAGTTTTAAATAACAATCCAAAACATATTGTGAAATCTGAAGATCCTTTGGGAGAAGAATCAAGTCAAAATGCACTTGTTAGTGTTAAAACTACAGCTAAATGGCCTACCATCAAATTGGATTTAATAAAAACAGCTCGTGGAATGCCAAAAATAGCACGAAATGGATATTATTATTGCAAGAGTTCGGTAAATAAAAATCGTCAAGAAATTACTTATTGGAAATGTGAACTGAAAGGACAATGTAAAGGATTTCTTATATCTATTACAAAAAATGATGGATACTATTTCAAATCAGAACGAACACATTCTCATCCACCAGATCAAGATAAGTATAGAGCAGTCCGAAAGAGTTCTTTTGAAGAATTAAATAATTCGTTTGGTACTACTTTTGGTCAAAATAGTAATACTTGTAGAAAAAGAACATCTTTCAATGAAAATTTAAATTTGAATCGAAGACCATTTGTCAATACTCATTTAGATCATTTAAGATATAATTCTACTGGCGCTCAAAGTTCTTTCAACAAAGATAACCATTTTGACTCAATGCGTAATTATAATGAAGATAACTACTCAGCCAGAAATGATAATAGAAATAGATTAAGAATAAGTAATCAACAACCAATGTATTCTGAAAATACAAAAGCTTATCGAAATGATCCAGAACCTTTACCAATGGTTCCGGAAGGTGGAGATCCTTCTGTAACTTACGAATGTGAATTTATAATATCGTGTCAAGGCAACCCAAAACTTTGCCTAAATGGGTATATGTATACCAAGAATCGGGATAAAAATACAAATTTCTACTGGAATTGTGAAATTAAAAAATCTCGGCATTGTATGGGGTATTGTGTTACTGAAGTAAGAAATGGTAAGTATGTGCAGATAGCGTATGAAGTTGCATTAAAAAAACCAATTTTAATAAAAAAAATTTAAATATTTAGGAAAACATATTGTTAAGAAGATTCGTGCCCACAATCATAAAGCTGATTTAAGACGTGAAATGTTGTCTAAAAAATTGAGTAACATTCTTCAAAAAGTTTATGCTAAACCACTTTTCAACCCACGTAAAATTATTGATGTTGAATTAGCAAGATTACCGGAAGATGTACGACGTCAATTACCAAAAGCTTATTCAATACAGCGTATGGTCAAACGTAAAGTTCAAGAAAAAGTATCAACTTTAAGACAAAGTTTGGTAAATGGAGGTTATGCGCCAATTCCAAATATGGAACCATCTACATCTAAACAACAACCACAACAACAACAACAACAACAAAATCAACAAAATCAACAACAACAGCAACAACGACGACAACCACAACCACAACCACAACATCAAAATAGAAATATGTCTTTACATCAAAGTAGAAATCAATACTCAGGAAATGTCCAATCACAACATTTATACAATGATGAATATAATTTCCATAACTTGTACAATTCGAATAATCGATCAAATTACCAAAACAATCCTTATCAACCACAAATAGACCACAATGATTTTCATGAAGGATTCGATCAAAGTTCTGATTATGATTCTCATAATCAAATAAATATGAATTATAATGATCCCCATAACTTTCAAGGATCAAATAGTTATAACCCATATCAATCTCAATATAATAATGATGATGTTTATAATTGTGAAATCAAAAATGAGCCAATTGATGATTATGGATATCAAAATTATGAAGGAGAAATTCATGAACAAATGGATTTGCCATATGATAACAGTACCGGTTATAATGAAGTAACTGATAGAGAATCATGGAATAATGGTAGTGCCTTTGCAAATTCATATTCAAATGATGGGGCTTATGACAATTGTGAAAATTTCGATAATGGTAAATGTTTACATGCGTTTTGGTTTTCATAAAAGAAAATAATTTAAAAAAAATATTTTTAGATCATAATCCAACAACAAATTCAAATAATTCCAATGAAGAGACTTCAAATAGCTCAGAAAATACAGAAAATTCTCATAATTCAGAAGAATACGAAACTAAAATTAAAGAGCAACAAAAGCAATTACAAACTCCAAATCAACAAAATGAAGTGAAAAATTTACCGGATTCTACAAATAACGTTGTTTATAAAAAGAATCAAATTGCCAAGAAACGTATTAGGGCACCTGAAATATTAAATAATTAAAGTTATTTTAGCAAAAAAAAAAAAACAAATTAACAATCATTTATCGACGAGTTAGAAAGGAAATTTAATTTTGAAGTTTTTTTTTTTATATTTTTATGTTGTATTTTATAATCATAAATTAAAATTTTAATTTAAATAATAATTTGAAAACTTTTTACAATAATAATGTGTTAAAGTTTGGCTAGAAATGTGGAAATATTTTAAGACAAAAAACGGACTTGATAAAGTATTATTTATAACCTTACATACACAAATTCATGCATACATATTATATACACATTAATACACGATTAACATTTCTTAGATATAATTTAGTTATTAGGATAATATTATTTCAAATATCAAATTTATAAATTTTTATTTTATTCTTATACAATTATTGAAAAAAAAAATATATTATGTAAATTCAAAAATGTATCACAATCACATTACATCATTGAACTTTAAGAAAATAAAAACAGCCAATATTTAGCATCATATTTTTTTCGCATTGCAATATTGTAGTAATGCGGTTGTGATGCCTCTTTGAAATCAAGTATTGAACGATATTAAATTTTAGTCTTATGTTGAAAGATTATAATTTAAAGCTTATATTGCAAAAATATCATATTAATTTTTATTAATAAATTGAATAGTTACAAATATAAAAAACATTTAATTTGAAATATTATAAAACTTGAAAAATAGGTATGCTGCAGTCCATATGTACTAGTACATTTGGCTATCAACTTATTGTTTTAAACAAATATAGGTGTGTATGCGGAAGAGACAGGAGAAGCCCAAATGAAATATCTATTTAAGAAGCTGATATTTTTTCTTAAGCATATCATATTTGCTAAAAAGAAAATTATTAATTTCACAAAAAACTATAACAAAATATTTTGAATACAGTAGTATTTATATTCTTTTAAGTCTCGCTGTCTATATTTTGCTATCGTATGGAAAAGCAGGATTTCAATAAACTGCAATGGAGACTTTGGCAAACATAATTATTTTATCTTAATGCAGAACTTAATTCATTTATTAAATATTTGATTTTTTGTGAAATTGTATTGTGCTTGTCGTTTTTTATTATAAAAATTGTATTGGACAGTGTCCCTTTGTTTAATGAGATTAGGCTAGCTGTCATAGACGACAGAAAAATAATTACTACATACTTAATTGTGCCTTTTTAATATCACAACTTGAGGGACCTATTTATTGTTAGTTGTTTTGAAGGATTACTCGTTCAAACATAATTATGTACTAGAGCCAACCTGAGCAATTGAGAGGAAATCAATTAGATAACTAATTTTGCTTCTTCAACATGCTTGATGGTGTTTTTAATTAAAACTCAAATAAATTTTTTGATGTTGGTATTATATAAACTGACTTTATTTTTTGTTTCTTAAAATTTAAAAAATACTTATCGTTATGCATTTGCAGGATAATTTATATAATTTTTATAAAATACACAAAAAAAAAATATAAACTGATGTACCAATAATGATTTTTTTTATTAAGAAACACGTTTCTAACCATTGAAATTCTATTACTATTAGAACTTTATAAAAGCTGTTTCAAAAGTGAAAAATTATTAACAATAAATAAAGAAACATTTAATTTTTAACGTCAGACTTTTTCTTTTCCCGAGCTTTCTTTCCTTCTGTTAATCCAATTCTTTCATTTTCTGATAATTGTGGTAAAATTTTAGTTACAACACCAGTACCCAAAGTAAGACTGCCATCTCTTAATGTGAACCGTTGACCCATTTCTAACACCATAGGTCTTATCATTTTTAAAATTAACTTTGTGTCCTCACCTGGCATTACCATATCTTTACCTGGAATATTTACTTGAGTTGCACAATCCCATGTTCTAGAAAACATTTGTAATTGAATAAAATTCATAAATGCTTTTTGCCGACCACCTTCTTCTTTACTTAAAATATAGACTTGAGTTTCAACTTGATCGTGAGCTTTAATAGAACCTGGTTTGCACATTACCATTCCACGTTTAATATCATCACGTTTAACACCACGTACCAATGCTCCAAGTTGATCACCAGCTTGAGCTTCTTCTAATATTTGATGAAACATTTCAACTCCAGTAACTGTCGATTTTAATACTTTATTATATCCAACAAATTCGCACTCATTGCCTTTTTTTACAACGCCTCTCTCCAACCGTCCAGTTACAACAGTACCACGTCCAGGAATACTGTACACGTTTTCAACTGGTAATAAAAATGGTTTGTCTAGTTCTCGAATTGGTGTAGGAATAAATCTATCGACCTCTTCTAATAATTTTATGATTGCATTCGCACCGATTTCAGCTTCTTTACCTAAAAAAATCATGATTTCTATTCAGAAGCAGAATTTAAAATAAGAAATGAATTAATCACCTTCCAAAGCACATAAAGCTGATCCTTTTATTATTGGAATATCATCACCATTATATCCCATTTCAGTTAGTAGTTCTCGAATTTCTATTTCAACTAAATCTACCATTTCTTGATCAGCAGCATCAACTTTGTTGATAAACACTATGATATGATTTATACCAATTTGTTTCGCCAATAATAAATGTTCTCTTGTTTGTGGCATAGCACCATCTGTTGCTGCAACTACTAAAATAGCTCCATCCATTTGTGCAGTTCCAGTTATCATATTTTTTATATAATCTGCATGTCCAGGACAATCGGTGTGACCGTAATGTCGGTTTTCTGTTTGATATTCTACGTGAGCTACATTGATAGTAATTCCACGAGCTTTTTCTTCAGGAGCATTATCAATTTCACTATATTTTTTACTTTCGGCTAATTTTTTATCAGCCAAAACTTTGGTTATAGCAGCTGTCAAAGTAGTTTTGCCATGATCAACATGACCAATGGTACCTACATTACAATGCGGTTTTGAACGTTCGAAAACTTTTTTTTCGGTCGCATAGTCCCGCAATAATCCTACACGATGTAGATCAATTTGTGTAAATCTTAAAATTGGATTCACACAACTATTACGTATAAGTGTTGATCTTATTGCCTGCACTGGTACACCTCGAAAAATAGCTGCACACAATGACATACTTCTCTTTTGCTTAAACTTTTTATGTAATTATTTTTTTTTATAAAATGTATGAAGTTACGAAATAATTTTAAAATATTTGATCTTTTTTTATTAGAAATGTGGTTATAAATTTATAATATGTATTAAAATCTAATGTCAAATCTCAAAAGACAAACATCAATATCGAGGCTATCTAGGCCTTCCATTTACTAAACTGTAAACTCAGGATAAGGGCCCAAATATATATTCAACGTAAACTGTCTTTAACCAAATGTTAAACTAATGTCAAAACTAAACCAAATGTTAAACAAAGTTTCCCATGTTTATACCAGGCAGAAATCTACCGCAGATCTGACGCAGAAATCTACTTTCATGTTCATAAGTAAAAAAAAAGGTAGATTTCTGACATTGTTGCTGTTAGATTATTGAAATATCAATATGGCCGAAAACGAAATTATTGCCAAAGAAATAAATAAATACATTTTTATTATCATTTTAATGTCAATCCAACAATATTATTTGTATATTTTTTTTATTTTATTAATTTTTGATCCTAAAATTACGTTGTCAACAACAATTTATGTATTTATGTGTATAAGAAATAATCAAAAAAAGTTGGCACTGACATATATTTCCAGAAAAACATTCAAACGTCAAAAACCTACCAGAAATTTAAATTTTGGTAGATTTGCTTACTCTTAAACACGCATAATTGAAACAATAACAAAAAAGTTTTTGTAATTTTTAATTTTCTGTTCTTTTTAACCCTGAAAATATTATAACTTTTTTGACTTCGCATTCTTTCAAATCTGAAGTATATAGATGTATTTATGTGACATAAAACTCATATTGAAAATGTTATAAAACTTCTAACCAAAATTTTTGCCTTAATGTAAACGTAAGCATTTCGTTTAATCGATTTACGGCGAGGCGACACAAAAATTGACATTTATAAAATAGTTTCGGCTGACAGCTAACTTTAATACAAATTAGTTAACAAGCCGCCGCCATTATGTTGTGGTGAAAAAATAATTTGTGGAAGAAATTGTTTAATAAAACTTATTAAAAAAAGGAAAAACATAAAAATTTTCAAGAACTAATTAATTGAAAAACTACTTTTCACATAGATATGGAAATTTGCTAAAATTGCTAGATATCTTAAAATATTCAGTAAAACAAGTGTTATAAGATGGAAACTAGAAAGAAGAAAAAAATCGATTATAGTGAAATGCTAGGTGGGGAAGAGGAATATTACGGAAAGCCAGAAAAGACTCCTCCACAAACTACTATTAAAGGTAGAAAAAGAAAAAGTGAAAATATCACCAGTACATCTAAAGCATGCAAGTCTTCTAAAAAAGAACAGAAATTCGAAGATTTTGAAGTTACAGCAAATTGGGAGGAGATAGTTGTCAAAGAAGAATTATTGAATTCAGATTCGGATGATTTTCAATCTGAAGATGAAGATATTGAAAAACAAATGGAAGATGCGTCAGATTTTCTTCAAATGACATACCAACATTTTATTCCTACTAAACCTGTGTCAAAAAAACTTTATACAGATGATATTAAACTACCAATTGACATATATTCAACAAAGAATGCAAAAGTGGGAGATAAATGCAGTTTGATTAATTATGTTCAAGGATATTTAAAAATATTATTAAATGGACACATATATTTTTGTAATAGGGTAGTTGATAATATATTTCACTGGCAGTGCGATCAAAATAGAGATTGTATAAGTCAAGCAGTTACAATGTTTAATGATGATAAACATTCCATAAAAAGTTTGGATGAACATAATCATCCTCCAACGGTCAATGAAAATTGTTGCTTGAAAGATAATACGATTGCTATGTTTTTACCTGCAGGAATCAGACAAAATTCTTTCGAAAAATGTGATGTAAAAAAAAACCAACATTTAATTCGCAATGGATATTTTTATGTAAGAAGAAAAACTGAAGGAGACATTGATTTTTGGTTGTGTGAACATAATAAATCTGAAGGATGTAAAGGTGGAATTTTAACAATATTATACGAAGATGAATATTACGTAAAATATGCCAGTGAACATAATCATGTCAATGATTTAGAAAGACAATACAGATGTCATTACAATGAGGAAGAATTGCAAAGTAACAAAATATCAAATAATTCAATTAATTCTGATTATCAACCAGAAGCAACTGATACTGACATAAATTATGACGCTCTTGATTTCGATAATGATCACAATGATCCTGATGAACCAGACTATGAAGTAGAGAGTGATCAAGAAAACGATGATCAAATTTTTATAAAAAAAGAAGTCATATCAGAAGATGAAGATATTAAAAATGATTTGGACACTAGTAGAGAAGAACCGGCTGAAATTATTTGTGATTTTATAAATTCACAACGGGGTAATCCAAAATTATGTATTAATGGCTATATGTACACTTTAAATAGAAAATCGAAATCAAGTTATTGGACATGTGAGTTCAAAAAGAAGAAAAGTATTGCATGTATGGCTATGGCATGTACTACGGAAAAAAGCGACGGTAAGATTTTATTTATGTTACAATAAATATCTAAATTATGTCTGAAAAAATAATAATTTTTGTAGGAAAGCATATTGTTAAAAAAATGACAGAACATAACCACCCTCCTAGAACTGATAGAAAAATTATTGGACAGATTCTTAATAGAATTCGCGAAAAATGTATTGAAAGAATTGATTTAACTGCGAGCGAAGTTGTTGAAAGTGAGATAGATTCCTTACCAGAAGAACTGCGGAAAGCTTTGCCATCACAAAATGCTATATATCGAATGATTTCTCGAAAACGACGTTTACAAGAAGCTGCTTTAGGAGGTTCGAAGATATACGAGCGGAAGGAAGTAAAGAAATTAAAAACTGATTTAGATGTAGAAACTAGCCTTGAAGTTAAGGATGCAATAATTTGCCAAACCGTAGAAGCGAGTCGTGGTAACAATAAATTAATTATTGATGATTACTTGTTTAATTTAAGTCGAGTTGCTGGTGACAATTTTTACTGGAGGTGTGAACAACGATTGTCTCAAAAATGTGTTGGTTTTGCTATTACTCGTTGCGAAAATAGTGTTCATTATTTAAAAAATATACGTGAACATAATCATGAATCTCAAAGAAATCGGAAATTCGTTGTTCAAGCTATGAATACAATTAAAGAAAGGGCTCTTAAGACTGATGAAGATGCTACAGTTATTGTTGAAGATGCTTTAAACGGTGTTTCTGAAGAAGTTTTGAGAGAATTACCTACAAAAGAAACCTTAATCCGAAAAGTAAACCGAACTAGGTATCTTTATAAGCCTAAACCTGCTGTAGAGGAACCAACCAATAAAGATGAACCTAATGATGAAAAATCACATATTTATGATATTGGTATTGAATTAGGAACAGCATGTGAACTATTTTCTCCAACAAACAAAGGCAATTTCAAACTTAATTTAAATGGCTATTTTTATCATAAAAATCGTATTAATAATGGAATGCACTATTGGCAGTGCGAAGATAATAAGCATTACAAGTGTAAAGGTTTTGCTGTTACGGTTTGTACAGATGATGTTCAACATATTTTAAAAAAAGCAAAGAAGCATAATCATCCTGCAAAAGAATCACGACAAGATATTGCACAAATAATACAAAAAATTAAGGAAAAAGCTAAAACTTCAGATGAAGATTCTTCGTTAATTTATAATGATGAAATAGAACATTTACCAGATGAAATAAAAAATTTACTACCCCAACGATGTTCTATTTTAAGCATGATTAATCGTATTAGAAAACAACATTGTGATGGAGAAGATAAAAAGGAACCAATCAAATATGATGATGAACATGAACATATATTTGAAATAAAACAATTACCAGATACGGAATGTGAGTTTGTTGAGTCAAAAAGAGGATTTGAGAAACTAACAATTGAAGGTGAGTTATTTTATTTTATTTGCATTATTTAAATATACCTATTTAATTTTGATAGTAGATTATTTAAATGTGATCCAAATACACAGCACAAACCGTACTTATCATTTTAGAAAATAGGTTTTTTATTAATACTTTTTAATAATGCTAAAATTTCTTTTATTAAAATTAAAATGGTAAAAAATTTATGGCAAAAATTAAAACTTAGGTAAATTAAAAAAAAAAAAAAACTAAAATTTTCATTTTTTCCTAAATTTTTTTTATTGTATGCAAGTGTTGTACATTTTTCAAAATATGTTAGTATTCACTTAACCATTTTCCTTTCGGAAACTAGTACAATTATATTTTAATTCTTTGCATTTGCTACAAAGATCTTCTCTATGTTGCTTTTGCTTATTTGATTTATCTAAGCCGTCTGGTTTCTTCAACGGTTTTTGGCAGTAAGGTAAAACAAATTTCTTACAAAGCTGGCACGCCTGTGAAGTATTTGCCCATGAATGAGCAGACATCCAACGTCTATTGCAATCTTTACAGTGAAAAGCACCAAAACAACGACGTTTTCCCTTATAAGCCATTTTTTATACTCGTATATTCTCGTATGTGTTAATTTATTATCTTTAGTTAAAAATAATTTCGATCACTGATTAGTAATTTGATCAAAAATTAAAAAAATTAAGTGTGTACTTTTCTACAAGACAAGTAAAAGTAAAGTTGATAAATAGTAACTCAACGATTATTCTTTTGTTAATGTTTGGTTATTTTTAAACCGATAATATTTATATCTCATTAAATTTGAATCAGCAATTATTGCAACGTTTTTATGTGTGCATGTATACAATTCTTTTTATTTGTTGATGGTATTGAGGAACATTGTTTATAAATAAATATTTAAATGTGATTTCAAAGCACAAAATAAATAACGAATTTATCAACTTTAAAAAAAAAATAAAGTTAGTTCTTTTCATAACAGTATAACTGTATATGTATTGTCGAATGTGAAAAAAAATATCAAAAGTTACATTACAATTTACAATCACTATCTGTAAATCTATAAAAAAAATGTCAGTAAAATAATTCTCTAAAACGACGTTGACAGATTTGAAATTGAGCAAATTTTTATGAACTTAACGAAATATTGCTTATGTTTATAAGAAAGTGAAAAATCAACTGAATTGTATGAAAACGGTAATTTCCCTATTATTCTTTATAGGCCCCAGCCCCATATACGTTTAAATCTGTTTAAAAACTTGTTTCGAAATTTGTGAAATTAAATCGTGTGTGGAGTTGTTTCGAAACAGTTTCTTAAACCGTTTACAAAATCAAGATTTTTTGATTTTTAATGAGCGGAGTCATAAGTTTCTGAATATGTTTAAATGTGTATAGTGTAGTTTCGAAACCAAAATGTAAATAAAATCAGTTGTTTATGTTTTTTCGTTAGAAGTAGCTTATATTTTTCATAATTTGTATTTGTAACCAATCTTTTAATCATTTGTTTTTTTTTTTTATAAATTTATACAATTATTATTAATGCGATTATTTTACCCGCCAATTTTTTTTAATTGTGGCTTGTCTTAACTATGATAGTGAAGTTTCTCTACTTGTTTAAGAAAAGGTTTCTTAGTGTGTGGCGAACAGCGAAATTAGTTTTCAAACAAGTTTTTAAACAGATCTAATCGTGTATAGGACCTATTATTTTCTTGCGTGTACAAGAAATTTTGCACTTCATTAGCAATTCATATACAGGTACTTAACTTATATGCTATAATACTGAAATATGTACAGTGGAGGAAATTGATAAATAGAACATTTTGTTACTTTAATTTTATATTTATAAGGTTTTTTTTTAAATTTTTGCTAAAGTTGAAATCGACTAAAA
This sequence comes from Argyra leucocephala, assembly GCA_963942445.1. Lineage (NCBI taxonomy): Eukaryota > Metazoa > Arthropoda > Insecta > Diptera > Dolichopodidae > Argyra > Argyra leucocephala. The sequence goes on along the minus strand of OZ012678.1, from coordinate 40,191,674 downwards.
ACTACATAAATTTCGACATTTAAAAAATTATTGTGTTGCCGTACTCATCCATCTGTGCTTTAAACAAGTGAATTCTGTCACTGCTTTTGCTCTATGCGCGATTCTGTACAATAATAATATCAGTCAAAAAAGTACCTATGATGAAATGACATTTAACGACGTAAAAAGTTGAAGCAAATTTCCAATTTTTACGTTTTGTTCCGATGCATTTGAAATTCTATTTTTCGTATGTGTTTTTCATTTACCATTCGCATTTCCTCCCTCGCCAATAAACGTTGGAGTAAAGTACGGCTTTCGACATATGTAGCGCTATGTCAAACCATAATGACGGTTGGCCCTTCTCACAAAATCAAAGATGGCTTTTTACGCATTATTAATTTTATTTTGAAAGTAGTAAAAACAATTAAAATAAATTATATTCATTCTTGATTTACATGATAGATTTGAATATATAAAGAAATCTAGATTTCGAATAAAACTGCCGTTGTAGCATTCGTGAAATATGTCAAAATTTTTGTTTACAATTTTACTTTCATGGTAGCCACCCCAATTTTAATACAAAGTCATACGAATGATAAAAAATATTCTAAAAAAACAAATACAGTTCCAAATTTCAAAATTTTAAATCTAATGTTTAGGTTGCAGCAGTTGAGGTTATTTCGATCTATTGAACTATAGATAATTTTTTTACTATTTCATTTGTTCATTTATATTTTACTAATGTTGCATTATTATATTTTACTAATGTTGCTGTTTAATTTGATCAGAAAAAGAAATCCTGATGCAACTTAACCCAACATTTGATTGTTTATATCTATGATTTTTTTTTTTGTTTATTATAAGGCCCTTATACACCTCAATCAATGGTCAATATATTGACCGTTGATTGATGAGAAATGATTGATGGTGATTCGATCTATTCTCATCAATCTTGCTATCAAAACTCTTATCAAAATTGTTGTCAAAATCAGGTAAAAAAATACTTTTTTGGGGAATGTGAAGATAAGATTATAATATTAATTTATAATAAAATTCTAAAAAGAACCTTTTTTTTATATTAATTTTAATAATTAAAGCAATTATTTTCGTCTATATAAAAAAAATAACCGAAAACGACAACCAATTTTAAAGCATTTATAACCGTTTACTTAAACAAAATAAAATTTCACTTAACGTATTCATTTTGTACGCTATAATCGCAGTCTAATATTTATTTTCACAGAGAAGAATAAAATTAGTATTTAATTGAAATAGCATCCGCAACATATAGAAAAATTATATTCCAATATCAAGAATGATATAAGCATCTCGCAAGTTTTTATTTTGGGCTAGTGCACCGCACTCACCAGTTGCAGTTTTACTGAATCCAGATCCTCCTTTTTAATTTATTTTTTTTTATTTTGAAATTGTCTGCAATAATCATTAAAACGATGGCTTTGTCTACTATTTTTTTACATAGTAATTTTTTTTTTTCGTAATATTAAAAAATACTTCTGTCACCATGTAAACAAATACAAATTATGAATGAATGAAACAAACAAATAAGTTTTTGAAATAAGTTTTTGTGTGTATATCAAACATGAAGCTTAAAGTTTCATTGAAACTTGCAACTAGTGAGTGGGCTGCATAATATAAACGGTATATATATCTGGTCTGCCTATAAAAATAATTCTTGATTTGATTTTTACTAGCAAGAAAGCATTGATATTTACAATATAATATATATACACCGTTGTCAAATGTCAATGATTTGAAGTTGATAAGTTGTTTCGTAAAACCGCCACCACTGTATTCCAGGATGAAAAAAATTTGAAGTACTTCAAAGTTAATATTTTTAGAAACTTCAAAATAAAAACTTTTTTTTTAAGTAAAATTTTTTTTTTGAAAATAAAAAAATATTTTTTGAATATTCAATATATCTGGTATAATATTAATACATTAATAGATTATATTATTGTATGTTATGATTGTTAATAAAAATACAAAAATTTTATGTATATAGCTAATTTTCATAAAATTAATAAATGATCAAAAGTATTAAATAAAATAACTAACAAAATATATATATAACATGGAAACGAGAAAGAAAAGAATAGATTACAGTAGCTTGCTCGATGATGAAACTGAGTGTAATATTTTTGAAGAAGTTCTTTCATCTAGTAAAGGTACAAAAAGAAAAAATGAGAATGCGTGCAACACTTCTAAAGCACCCAAATCTTCTAAAAGTAGTGAAATGAAAGAAGTTAATGAAAATTGGGAATATTCAGTTAATTGGCAGGAGATAACTGTTAAAGAAGAAACATTGAACTCTGATTCGGATTATTTTTATTCTGAAAACCAAAATATTGAAAATCAAACAGAAGATGCATCAAGTTTTCTTGAAGTGACAGATCAAAATTTGTTTTCTACGAATTTCATTCCAAAGCAAGTATCTTTTGACGATATACAACTTCCAATTGACATATCAACAAATAATGCAAAAGTGGGAGATAAATGCAGTTTAATTAATTATGTTCAAGGTTATTTAAAAATATTGTTAAATGGACATATATATTTTTGCAACAGGGTAGTTGATAATATATTTTACTGGCAGTGCGATCAAAATAGAGATTGTATAAGTCAAGCAGTTACAATGTTTTATGATGATAAACATTTCATAAAAAGTTTAGATGAACATAATCATCCACCAGCGGTCAAAGAAAATTGTTGTTTGAAAGATAATACTATTGCTATGTTTTTACCTTCAGGAATCAAACAAAATTCATTCGAAAAATGTGATGTGAAAAAAAATCAATATTTAATTCGCAATGGATATTTTTATATAAGAAGAAAAACTGAAGGAGATATTGACTTTTGGTTGTGTGAAAATCATGAATCTGAAGGATGTAAAGGTGGAATTTTAACAATATTATACGAAAATGAATATTACGTAAAATATGCCAGTGAACATAATCATGTCAATGACTTAGAAAGACAATACAGATGTCATTACAATGAGGAAGAATTACAAAGTAACAAAATATCAAACAATTCAATCAATTCTACATTTCAACAAGAAGAAAATGATATTAGTATAAATGATTATATTACTGATTTTCATAATGATAATGATCCTGATGATCCAGACTATGAATTAAGTTATAATAAAGGAAGCGATAATAATAACACTTATATAAGAAAAAAAAAATTATTAGAAGGTACAGAAGAAAGTATGGATACAAACAAAGAAAAAAACGAAGAACTTATTTGCGATTTTATTAACTCGCAAAAGGGTAATCCAAAACTATGTGTTAATGGCTATATGTACACTTTAAATAGTAAAAACTTAAACTCTAAATCAAGTTATTGGACTTGTGAATTCAAAAAGAAAAAAGATATTAGATGTAACGCAATGGCACGTACTGTTGAAAAGTCTGATGGTAATTTTTGTTATAATGCGATAAATATCTGAATTTTGAGTCAAATCTTAGATATTTTTTTTTGTAAAAAATACTGCTAATTTTTTTTGTAGGAAAACATTTTGTTAAAAAAATGACAGAGCATAACCATCCTCCTAGAACTGATAGAAAAGAAATTGAACAGATTCTTAATAGAATAAGGGAAAAATGTATTGAAAGAATTGATTTAACTGTGAACGAAATTCTTGAAAGTGAGGTTGATTCGTTACCAGAAGAATTACGGAAAGCTTTACCATCACAAAGTGCTATATATCGAATGATTTCTCGAAAACGTCGTTTGCAAGAAACTATCTTAGGAGGATCTAAAATATACGAACGGAAAGATGTAAAGAATTTGAAATCTGATTTTGATTTAGAAACTTCTTTTAAAATGAAGGATGAAATAGTTTGTCAAATTGTAGAATCGAGTTGTGGCAATAATAAGTTAATTGTTGATGATTACTTGTTTAATCTTAGTCGGGTTGCTAGAGATAACTTTTATTGGAGGTGTGAACAAAGGTTGTCTCAGAAATGTATTGGCTTTGCTGTTACTTGTCTGAAAAATGGTGTTCATTATTTAAAAAATATACGTGAACATAATCATGAATCTCAAAGTAAACGAAAATTTGTAGTTCAAGCTGTTAATACAACTAAAGAAATGGCTCTTAAGACAGATGCAGATGCTTCAATTATTGTAGAAGATGCACTAAAGTGTATTTCTGAAGACGTTTTAAGCGAACTACCTACCAAAGAAACCTTAATCCGAAAAGTAAACCGAACTAGGTATCTTTATAAGCCTAAACCTGCTGTAGAGGAATCAACCAATAAATATGAACCCATCGATGAAAAATCACATGTTTATGATGTTGGTGTTGAATTAGGAACATCATGTGAACTATTTTCTCCAACAAATAAAGGGAATTTCAAACTTAACTTAAATGGCTATTTTTATCATAAAAATCGTGTTAATAGTGGAGTGCACTATTGGGCATGCGAATATGTTAAAAATAAAAAATGTAAAGCATTTTGCGTTACTAGTTGTACTGATGATGATAAACATATATTAAAAAAGGTGAAAAAACATAATCATCCTGCAAGAGAATCGCGACAAGATATTACACAAATAATACAAAAAATTAAAGAAAAAGCTAAAACATCAGATGAAGATCCTTCCTTAATCTATAACGACGAAATAGAAAATTTACCAGATGAAATAAAAAATTTACTGCCTCAACGATGTTCCATTTTAAGTATGATTAACCGTTTTAGAAAACAATATTGTGATGCAGATGATAAAAAAGAATTAGTAAGATACGATGATGGTCATGCACATATATTTGAAATTAAACACTTAGCAGATACGAAATGCGAGTTAATTAAATCAAACAAAGGATTTGAAAAATTACAAATTGAAGGTGAGGCATTATGTTATTGTATATGATGTGTTATATTTCTTATATTTCTTTCATATAAATTTAATATGTAAATACATATCTGTTTTTAATTTTGATAGTATTTAAAATAAAAGTAAAATAAACTTAACAAAATTAAATTAAAACTATAAGAAAATGTATTCGAAGCTGGTATATTTAAAAGACGTTGTTAAACAAAAAAATTGAAACGTCTCTGTAATGAACACCAAAGAGTGTCCCAAACAAACATTCGCAATAATTGTTTTTATGTATAGAGAAACAATCTTTTGCTGGATTAAATCATTTGTTTGTTATGCACATGACTTATTAAAAGTGTTTGTCAAAAATTGGAATGCTGGATAATTTTGTTCTAGATGAGGTTCTTTTTGGGTAATAGAATTAAATCAAAGTACACTATTTTCTTTTTAGTTTAGACTACATATGTATTTTATTTTTCCAAAAAAAAAAATGAAAGCTTGTTTATGCAACATTTTGAATTTTGATATATTTTTTTATACTCAATGTATGTTTGTAGTATTGTGTATGAATCGATAAACTGTATATGTTACTATAAAATTATTGTTTTCTTTATTTATTTGATTTTTTCATTTAAAAATTTTTTACGTTTGATAATTGGGTTGAGACGATTTTATTAAATTGCCAATTTCTTCACAAAAAAATTTCTGTCAGCTAATATTAAATTTGCAATGTAGATCATAGGTATGATATTTTTTAGTTAACTTATTAAAATATAAATCTGTGTGGATAATAAATGTTTAAAATTAAAATAATTTTTATATGATGTCATTTAGTTTTGGCCTAATTTTTTTCATCAATATACATATAGGTAATAATAGGTGTACAAAAACCTTACATTTATCTAATCTACTATCAATTTTCGATTTTTAATTATGTTTTTAGTTTTAGGACGTTTTCAAAAGAGAAAATTTTAAATTAACGAAAAACGTTCTTAAAAAATAAATAAATATTTTATTTCTCAAACTATTAAAAAATTTCTGAAATAAGTTATTAGTTAAAATGGAACTTTAAGCAAATAACATTTACTTTTTAAAATTGTAATTGTAATTACCGATGTGTACGTTTTAAATCAATGTTATTATTATTTTTTTTATCAATATTTCAATATTACATACATATTTATGTACATGTAACATACAAAATTGTCTACACTTAAATAGAAATATTTTAAAATTCTTTTACAATAATATTATTACTAATATTTGATAAATTTTAATTAATATTTGTCTAAATCTAAATATTAATTAATATTTAAAAATTATTTTAAATTTACATGTGTACATAAATAAGTACATTATGTTTACTTTTAATGTAAAAAAATTAGTTTAATTCAAAACTATATACTTATAAAATGACGCTAAGTGGAAATCCTATCGATGTGATTAAAATGGATTTATAATAATTATACATAAATAATATAAAAAAATTTTATTTTTGAAAACGCCCAAAGTACGTATATTATAAAGAGAAAGGAATCCAATTTAAATACGATGAATTTCAGGATATTTATATTGTCGTGATGCATATTACAAGGAATTACAAATATGGATGTGTATGGAGAGAAAAAAAGGTGTTTATCGTAATTGTCGTGGCTATGCTCAAACTTATAAACAAACTAATGGAAAACATTATTTAAAAAAAGCTAAAAATCATAATCATCCACCAAATAAATATCATATAGAATTATGTCATTTAATGAATCGAATGAAAGATCGTGTTTTACGTGAAGCTAAAACCCACTGTACACAAATTTATGATGAAGAAACAGCTAATTGTCAATCAGATTTATTAGAATGTTTACCATTAAGAGATTCGGTTATAAATACATTAAATCGATATCGTCGTAAATTCAATCGCAAGAAACAAGAAAAATGCAAAATTTTTGATTCCAAAATAACACATAATTCTGAAAACGAAATAGATACAACTAAAGAAGAATCTAACATAAACGAACATGTTCATTATCCTTTTGTAGAATCCGGAACAGATGTTGAAATTATTATGAATCATAAAGGTGTAAAAAAATTAAATTTAAACGGTTATTTATTAGTAAAAAGATCTTCTAAAAATAATAGTATTTACTGGGTATGTCAACAACATCGAAAAAAACAATGTTTTGGTAATGCTATTACAGCAGAAGAAAATGGAAGACATATATTGAAAAGTACAACACCACATAATCATATTGCATGTGATACCGAAATACCTCAAATTACAGAAATTATGAAACAAATGAAAGAACAAGCTCGAATATCTGATGAAAGTGTTGGAAAAATATATGATAACAACGTGGGAAATTTACCAAAAGACTTATTGACAAAATTACCAAATAAAGAAGCAGTGAAACAAGTACTAAAAAGATTTCGTTTAAAACACCGTGTATTAGATAAAGCTTCAATTGAAACGCCAAATAATAACCCAGGCATTTCTGAAAAAGAAAGAGAAAAGATTAAAGAAAAATCTACAAAAAATGAACATATTCATTATCCATTTGTAGAATCTGGAACAGATGTTCAAATTACTATCAATCACAGAGGTGTGAAAAAATTAAATTTAAATGGTTATTTATTAGTAAAAAAATCTTCTAAAAATAGTAGTGTATATTGGGTATGTCAACAGAATCGAAGAAACCAATGTTTAGGCAGTGCCATTACAGAGGAAGAAAATGGAAGACATATATTGAAAAGTACAAAACCACATAATCATATTGCATGTGATATCGAAATACCTCAAATTACAGAAATTATGAAGCAAATGAAAGAACAAGCTAGAATATCTGATGAAAGTGTTGCAAGAATATATGATAACAACGTGAGGAATTTACCAAAAGACTTATTAACTAAATTACCAAATAAAGAAGCAGTGAAACAAGTACTAAAAAGATTTCGATCAAAATATCGGCCTGTAGATAAAAGTGCTATTGAAACGCCAAATAATCCACCAGAAGTTGAAGAAATCTTACAACGTATGAAAAAGCGAATAATAACAACATTAGAGGGACCTAGTAAAGTTTATAATGAAGAAATCATAAATGTTCCTCCACATCTTTTGGTAATAATGCCAAAACGAGAAAAAATTCTAGATTCTTTAAAATGGCAAAAAAGAAAAACGAAAAAACATCAACAGACAAATTAAATTTCTTTTAAAAATTAGATTGAATATAAATAATGAATTAATAATATATTTATAAAAATATTAATCTTGATAATTAGTTTAAAATTTTATGAGTTTAGAGTGTAATTAATTACCATTGAGTAATTTTATGTTCACATAAATTGAAAAATTATTAAAAATTAGTTTTTGAAATTGTGAATTTGAAAAATTTCTGTAAATTTCATTGATATAAATTCGATCAATTTTTAGAAAATAAAATAATTTAAATGTACATATATTGGGTAGTTACATACTTTTTGGAATCAGAATACATTAAATATGTAAAATATATCGTGATTTTAGTAAAATCTATTTTAAAAAATAAATACACTGTAGATAAATATAGTTCTTTTTGACAATATGAATATAAAAATTTAGAACATCAGAAGTATTAAAAAAATACTAGTGAATTGAAAGAGATGCTAAAATAAATGACTTTAGATGTAGAAAAGTTTAAAAAATAAAAAAATAAGGGACTTGAGAATGACTTAAGCTGTAACGTTGGAAATGTGTTCAATTAATTACAAAAAAATGATAAAATTAAAACATTAAAAAATTCACCATTCAATTAAAACAAATACGGATAATTAAAATAGCTGAAATAAAACTTAATTTAACATATTTAATTTACATCGAATATCTTAAAGAAAGAACAAATGAGAATAACAATTTTAAGTTTATTTTTCATACAAAATCAAATTAATTATTCGAATCATTAAAATCATTAAGTTTTCCTGAAAGGTTAACAACAACTTTATACATATAGATAATTGTAATAAATAACACTATTAACGAAAAAGTAACAGAAGAATATTAGAATATTTTTCAAATTTTTAACGTTGTCGCACAAATAACACATTACATGAAGGAACTAAAATTGCTGTTTTAAGAGCTATAAAAACATAAATTTAAGAAAAAAATATTCGATGAAATTGAAAAAACACAATATTGGTTAAATAGAACTAAAAAAATAAAAAAACTATAAATATTGCATTATATTTGTTGAGTTATAAAATAGTGTGCATATTGTAACAAACGTAAATATTTTTAATTTCATATTAACTATAATCAAAGGTTCTTGAGATGTAAATATTTTGTATTAAACATTAATTCTGTTAAAAAGTTAAAAAAAAAAAAATTAATCAAGTTAAAAAACTTATATTTATTTTTAAAGTTAGAAAAACAAAAAAAAAAATCAAAAACGAACAGATAAAAATGCTGAAATTCAATTGAATATATATAGTTAATACCAGCGAGTAGGGTTCTAACAATTTGGAAAATAAGTTTAGAAATATTTGTAAGAATTTAATGGAGGCTAATTCCTTATTTAGTATCTCTTTTTTTGTTGTTTTTAATTATATGTATAAATTCGTTTCACGCTAATCGTTTAATTTATTTTATTCGTGTGAATTTTTTTTTTTTTTTTAAATTGATAAATATCTTTTAGTTAGTACGTTTAAAAAATTATAGTAAAAATAATTTGAAATAATTTCTTAAATTAATTTATCATTTAGACTAAGTTTTTTTTTCCATTTAAAATGAAAAGTTTGAATGAAATGTGATTGATATTTGTTGATTGAAAATTTTCGTTTTGAAAACGTCATACTTACAGTACAGAAAATAAAATTAAAATAAACCAAGTCAACGTTACCAATTTAAAATCGGCAATTTTCAGGATATTTATATTGTCGTGAAGCATTTTACAATGGTGTACAAGCATGGATGTGTATTGAAAAGAAATTGGGTGCCTATAATACTTGTCGTGGGTATGCCCAAACATATCAGAAAGATGGTAAACATTATTTAAAACGTGCAAAAAGTCATAATCATTTACCGAATAGAAAACGTTTAGAGATATGCCATTTAATGAACCGAATGAAAGAACGTGCTCTCACTGAAATGAAAACTCATTGTACACAAATTTTTGATGAAGAAACGGCAAATTATCCAGCAGATTTATTAGAATGCTTACCTTTACGTGATTCCGTAATACATACATTAAATAATCATAGGCGTAGATTAATTCGGGCAGAAAAAATAAAACTTGAATCATTTAAAAATGATGAAACAGGTTCAAACTATATTCCATTAATATCATCCGAAGTTTTATCATTAAAAAAATTTAGAAATGATTCCAATAATACGTCTGATGATCATATACATGATCCTTTTGTGGAACCTGGAACTGAAGTTGAAATCAATGTTAATCATAAAGGTGCTACAAAATTAAATTTAAATAATTTTTTATTGGTCAGAAAGAATCGAAAAGCTGATGTTATATATTGGGTCTGTCAAAGAAAGGTTAGTGGTAAGTGCCGTGGTAATGCAATTACAATTGAAAAAAATGGTAAAAATTTTTTAAAAAGTACAAGACCACATAATCATATTGCAAGTGATTTAGATCCACCGGAAGTTACAGAAATAATGATGAGAATGAAGGAAAGAGCTAGACAAACAGATGAAAGTGTTGCGAAAATTTTTGATGATACTGTTAGAAATTTACCAAATGATATTAAAAGTAAATTACCAACAAAAGATTTAGCAAAACGTGCACTAAAACATTTCCGTATGAAATATCGTCCAATAGATATAGGTGCAATCGAACCGAAAAAAACTAATCCACCAGAAGTAGAAGAAGTTTTAAAACGTATGAAAGATCGTATTTCAGCAACAATGGAAACACCATCTAAAGTATATAATGATGAAATAACGTGGGTGCCAGCACATGTGTTAGCCCTAATGCCCAAAAGAGAAAAAATATTAAAATCTTTAAAAAATCGTAAAAGAACTGTTAAAGAAAGACGTCCTAAAGATGAATACGAGACTCCTTTATTTGATTTAAAACCATTAAAAAAAAAAAAAATTAAAACAGAATTAAAATTTGAATCAAGTGATAATATAAATGAGTCTAAATTAAAATATTCAAAGGAAATTCCATCAACAAGCAAAGACGATTTGTAATTAATGTGAACATTTTTTTTAGACTTATTAAATTAAAAACTTATTATGTTTTTAATTTTTACACGTAAAATTTGGAATTAATTATGTATCATATTTAATATAATGAAATATATAAATTAAATTCAATAAATATGGTGTAAATAATTTTATTATTTTAAAATAAATAGGATTAAGAAATTCAAACTTATCGTATAGTCTAAGAACAAAAAAAAAAAAAAAAAAAACGTTATGGTATAATTTTTGATGAAAATTTTCTTTTTGAAAACGTCTGGACCTATATTACAACAGAAAAAAGATTTGTATTCATTCAAAACGGATTTTTCAGGATATTTATATGTTCGAGAAGCTTTCTACAAAGAATTAACTGTATGGATGTGTTACGAGAAGAAAAATGGTGCTCACCGTGGTTGTCGGGGATACGCTCAAACTTATGAAAAAGAAAATGGCAAAACTTACTTGAAACGAGCTAAAAATCATAATCATCCTCCAAATAATATACGTTTAGATTTATGCCACTTAATGGAACGTTTAAAAGAACGTGCTATTACAGATAGAAAAACTCGTTGTCCAAAAATCTTTGACGAAGAAACAGTTAATTCTTCTGCAGAATTATTAGCATGCCTGCCACTTCGAGAGTCTGTAATATATACCTTGAATCGTCATCGTCGAAAAGCTATTCGTGATGAAATTAATTTAGAAAATGGGGGAACTGAGGGGGAGAAATTAACAGGATCAACTTCAGAAATAAGTAAAAAAACATCCAAAATTGAAAAAAATAATAATTTGAATGATCATATACATGATCCATTTGTAGAACCTGGAACTGAAGTGGAAGTACTTGTTAATCATAAAGGTGCTACAAAATTAAATTTAAATGGTTTTCTCTTAGTAAGAAAATATAAAAAAATAAATTCTATGTTTTGGGTATGCCAAAGAAAAGGTAATAGAAAATGTCGTGGTAATGCAATCACAATGCACCGAAATGGTAAGCATTTTCTAAAAAGTACTAAACCTCACAATCATATTGCATGTGATTCAGACCCCCCAGAAGTTACTGAAATAATGATGAAAATGAAGGAGAGAGCTAGACAAACTGATGAAAGTGTTGCGAAAATTTTTGACGATACTGTAAAAAATTTATCAAATGAAATCAAAAGTAAATTACCAACAAAAGATTTAGCAAAACGAGCTATGAAACATTTCCGTATGAAGTATCGTCCAATTGATGTTGGTGCAATAGAACCAAAAAGTACTAATCCCCCTGAAGTTGAAGAAATTTTAAAACGTATGAAAGATCGTATTTCGACAACAATGGAAACACCGTCAACTGTTTATAATGATGAAATATCATGTGCATCACCCCATGTTTTAGCTATGATGCCAAAAAGAGATAAAATTTTGAAATCATTAAAAAATCGCAAACGGAGAGCAAAAGACCGTAACAACAAAGATGAAATATCATTACTTGAGTGTAACTTAAAAGTTGAGTCAACTGAAAGAAATGAAGATAAATAAAATTAAATGCGGATGATATTGATCTGTTCGTTGAATCTACAAAAGAACTTGCTTAAACGAGTAAAAAGGATTTTTATTTTATTATTTCGTCGTTATGCAATTTGTTTTATATGATCGTGTAAAAGTATAAATAATGAAGCAAAAATATATCTATCTGTTATGCTTTAAATTTGAAAATTGAAATCAAATTTTCTTTGTTTTAGTTTTTTCTTAATAAAATTTTTATTTTAGGTTTTGTTAGTGGCTACAAATGTTTTCATATGTAATATACTGGTCGCTTTCATGTTTAAATTTCATTAAAAAATTGAAAAGGTTTTCGTATTAAATAAATACATATACGCCTTTAACAATTCTTATTTAATCAAGTGAGACAATTGAATTATTGGGTAGTTTATTTGCAATGTTCACAATACTAAATATAAAATAATACGACTTCTATGGACGTACAACATTTTTTTATTCAATTATTATGCACACAGATTTATGAAGTACATTTTATTATATACATATCTAATTTTTCCATTTTTATTTTCTCTTTAACTATATCAACGTATATTTTTGTAATAATTACTTGTAAAATAATTTTGAAAACGTTCTAAAAATTAAAAAAAAAAAATCTAAATGAAAAATGTAACAATTTGTAAACAAACAAACCGTATAATATTGTAGGATACTTATATTGTCGTTCTGGAATGCAAAAAGGATTACAAGTATGGATATGTAGTGAGCGTAAAAGTGGTGTTTATAATTGTCGAGGATACGCTCAAACATATGAAAAGAATGGTAAATTTTTCTTAAAAAAAGCTAAAAATCATAATCATCATCCCAATGAATATCGTATTCGTATTAATCAACTGATGAAAAGAATGAAAGACCGCGTTTTAAATGAAAGAAATGTACGATGTACACAAATTTATAAGGAAGAGATATCAAAAGAAACTAAAGAATTACTTGAATGTTTGCCACAACGTGATTCAGTAATTAGTGTTCTTGCCCGACATCGTAGGAATGCAATTCAAAATAAAAAAAATAACTTAAAAAATATCAACAACACAAATGAATCTGAATCAAATTTTTCAATGATAATTTCGAAAACTTCACAAAATAATGAAATTTTACCAATAAATTTGAAAAGTGGAACAAGAGGTCGTCCTAGTAAAGCTATTATTGATAATAATCATGTGCATTATCCATTTGTTGAACCAGGTATAGAAGTTGAAATTATAACAAGCTATAAAGGTACAAGAAAATTACAATTAAATGGTTATTTATTTAATAAGAGACACGGCAAAGGTAAACTAAATGTTACATATTGGAAATGTGAACAAAAACGATCTCATAAATGTATTGGTAATGCTATTACAGAAGAAAAAAATGGTAAAAATATTTTAAAATATCCACCAGGACCACATAATCATTTGGCAAAAAATATTGAAATAAAAGAATTACATGAAATAATGAATGAAATGCGCAATAAAGCAGTTACAACGCGAGAAAGTATTGGTAAAATATATGATGAAACAATTGACAAATTATCAAACGAATTAAAAAACTCATTTCAAAATAAAGAAGCTATTAAACAAGTATTGAAACGCTATCGTTATAAACATTGTTCAACGAATAAAAATATTAATTTAATAAGTAACAACACGGAATTAAATGAAATTGATGAAATTATAAAACGTATGAAAAATCGTATTTCAATAACAATGGAAGGTCCATCAAAAGTTTATAATGACATTATAGCTGATGTATCATCAGATATATTAAAAATGATGCCGAAACGTGAAAAAATTCTAGAATCATTAAAATGGCAGAAAAGAAAAATTAAAAAACAATCCATTACAACTGAATCCAAAAATAATAATTAATTAACAAAAAAAATAAGAGTAATAAATGATAAAAAAAATGTATAATGGTCGTGAAAAAAAATATAATATAAACATTCATAAGTATATATGTATTTATGTATTAGATTATTTTTGATTTCACTTTTTTATTTAAATTTATAATGCATGTACAAAAATTGAAGTCATCTAAACGTAACCTAATTTAAGTAGAGATAAATGTACATTTGATTTATAATTAAAGAAAACTAAAAATTTATATAATTAATCGTATTGCATATTTTAAAATTGATGAGTATGTACTCAATAGAAAAAAGTCGACCACTATGGTGTACTGTTTATATTTTTCTCTACGAATCAAAAGGTCTTGGGTTCGAATCCCGTTTGGGATATGTATATTTCATTGAAGTTTTCTTTCTTTCATCCCTAAAATAATAAAATCTTATAAATAATAAAAAAATGTTGATAGAAATTTGATAATAATAATTAGGAAGAAAAATTAGAAAGGCAGTAGCCTATTTAAGAAGGCCTAGTTTTCATAATACATTGTATAGTTTTCTACATGTTATTTAGTTGATATGTATAAGAAAATTGATAAAATAGATAAATACTGGTTAAACAATAAATAATATTTTGTGTAGTATATACTTTACTGAATCTACAAAAAGGTAATTCTAAAAAAGTTATTTACAATAAGGTAAAAAAAAAATTTGTATGACAATATCCAGTAAATGGTGAAGTAAGTGTTAAAACTTATCCTTTAGTGTAAGAACGTTAAAACAAAAACGTTACGGTTTTATTTTTTGATGAAAATTTTCTTTTTGAAAACGTCTGGACCTAAGTACAACACAAAAAATATTTTTATTAATTATATTACTGTAATAAGTATATGAAAAAGCGGATTTTTCAGGATATTTATATGTTCGAGAATCTTTCTACAAAGAATTAACTGTATGGATGTGTTACGAGAAGAAAAATGGTGCTCACCGTGGTTGTCGGGGATACGCTCAAACTTATGAAAAACAAAACGGAAAAACTTATTTGAAACGAGCTAAAAATCATAATCATCCTCCAAATAATATACGTTTAGACTTATGCTATTTAATGAGCCGTTTAAAAGAACGTGCTGTTAGAGATAGAAAAATTCATTGTACAAAAATTTTTGACGAAGAAACAGCAAATTGTTCTGCAGAATTATTAGCATGCCTGCCACTTCGAGATTCAGTAATATATACCTTGAATCGTCATCGTCGAAAAGCTATTCGTGATGAAATTAATTTAGAAAATGGGAGAACTGAGAGAGAAGAATTAACAGGATCAACATCAGAAATAAGTAATAAAAAATCAAAAAATAGAGGAAATAATACTTTGAATGATCATATACATGATCCATTTGTAGAACCTGGAACTGAAGTGGAAGTACTTGTTAATCATAAAGGTGCTACAAAATTAAATTTAAATGGGTTTCTCTTAGTAAGAAAAAATAAAAAAAATAATTCTATGTATTGGGTATGCCAGAGAAAAGGTAATAGAAACTGTCGTGGTAATGCAATCACAATGCACCAAAATGGTAAACATTTTCTAAAAAGCACTAAACCTCACAATCATATTGCATGTGACTCAGATCCTCCTGAAGTTACTGAAATAATGATGAAAATGAAGGAAAGAGCTAGACAAACTGATGAAAGTGTTGCGAAAATTTTTGACGATACTGTCAAAAATTTATCAAACGAAATCAAAAGTAAATTACCAACAAAAGATTTAGCAAAACGAGCTCTGAAACATTTCCGTGTAAAGTATCGTCCAATAGATGTTAGTGCAATAGAACCAAAAGCTACTAATCCCCCTGAAGTTGAGGAAATTTTAAAACGTATGAAAGATCGTATTTCGACAACAATGGAAACACCTGCAACTGTTTATAATGAAGAAACATTATATGCACCACCCCATGTTTTAGCTATGATGCCAAAAAGAGATAAAATTTTAAAATCATTAAAATATCGCAAACGGAGAGCAAAAGACCGTAATAACAAAGAAGAAATATCATTACTTGAGTGTCACTTGAAAATTGAGTTAACTGAAAGAGATGAAGATAATTCACATGTAAAATTAAATGCAGATGACGTTGATCTGTTCGTTGAATCTACAAAAGAACTGGCTTCAACGAGTAAAACGGATTTTTAAATGATTACGTCCTTATAATAGTATAAATTATTACGGAAAAATATCAATGTTAGACTTTAAATTTAAAATTTGAAATAAAAAAATTTGTATTTATTTTTGGTAGTTGTTAGTGATTAATGATTATAAATGTTTCAATAGGGATAAAGGACAATTAATTAAAAATAAAGAATTTAAAATATAAAATTAACAAAATTAAATAAAATTTACGTAAACAATCCTTTCATACTATAATCAAGTGAGAATTATATTAATGGGTAATTTATTAGTGATGTTAATTAATTTTCTAATAAAGTAAAATATTAGGACTTCCATTGATAAGTATCAAAAATTAAAAGAATTTTATAAAATCCCTAATTTTTGAATAATAAAAGACGAGTCATTTGACATGCAATTGAGGAGAGGTTCCATAACAAAACGAAATAATTTCAATTTTTAATAATAATTTTTTTTTAAAAAAAAAGGTCTGATGTAATTTAAAATGTTGATATTTACATATTTAAATCATATTTCCAAAGAAAACTAATCTTATTAGGTTTTAAAAATAAAGAATTGGGGTCTACACTATGCATTTTTTTTAATTTAACAAAAGTTGCATTTATTTGATTTTTTTTCATTTCAATATATTAAAGATAGTAGAGCTTAATTAATTAAAAAACTACCCGTTTAATTCATCTTCAAACTATTACTGCAGGATAGAGGTTGGTTTAGGTGGGTTTCCATGATGTTGATGCATTTCCGAATTTATCCAAAACCAATTTAATTTTAATAAAAAGCTTAATACAAGGATAGTTTTTCTTATTTATCTAAAAAAAAATTGGTAATGAGTTATAACGTTTTGTTATAGATAGCCCCTCAATTATTAAATTGTATTAAATAGCCAAAGTATATTATATATTATGTATTATTGGAATTATATATTTTCGAAAGTTTCATTAGATACAACATTGTAAATCAATTTGCAAGTGCTTTTAAAAAAGTATTATAGTTTTATAAAAAATTTAATGTAAAACTTAATTATTTTTTGATAAATAAAGTATAATTTCGAATATTTAAAACTTGAACTCTTTATTGATAGTTGGATGAGGATGTCTTCAAAAAATTCCAGAATAATATTATCGGTAATGAACAACTTGATTAAGATACAGTATTTTTTTATTTATTAATCATTCCTCATTCAGACACGTTTAAATTACAATGGTCCAAACAGCTTGTTCCTTAGTAAACAAATTTAATTTAATTTCTAAAAATCAATAAAAAAAAAAAAAAAATTATCCTTTCATAGCTTTATTTTATCTGATTTTTATAAAACGGTTCGTTTTTTTTGCAGTTTGTATTTTTTAAAATAAAAAAAATGTACGTTAAAATTCTATCAAAAACTTTTTTGTTTGTGGCTCAATTGATTTAACTATACGTAACGTATGTAATTAATTCAAGATTCGTTCATCTTTTCATTAAATCCAAATAAGATTTAAAATAAAGACAGCCTAATAATAAATTCAAATAATGTGTGTTATATTTGGAAATTAATTTTAAAAATTTATACATTACATTAAATAAGAAACATTTGCTTTTAGGTTATTTATTTGTTCGAAATAAAATAATTAATTCCTTGCACAAGTGGCGATGTGATGAACAAAAACCTGGAGTACCAAATTGTAGAGGTTACGTTACAACTTATATTAAAGATGGTAAACATTTTTTAAAAAAAGCTCTAAATCATAATCATCCAGCCAAGGAAAATAGTATTGAAATTTCTCATGTTATAACTCGTATTAAAGATCGTGCAATTGAAACACAAGACTTACCAACTAAAATATATGAAGAAGAATTTTCGAATGCATCTGATGAAATTAAAAAAATATTACCAAATAAAGAAAATATTTTAAATATGATAAATCGTACTAGAAAAAAGAATAATGAAATACCATCAAAGCCAATAAAATCAGAAGGAAATGAAGAAGGTCATTTTCATGAACCTTTTGTAGAACCAGGATCTGAAGTTGAAGTTATAATATGTCATAAAGGTACAAGGAAATTGAATTTAAATGGATATTTGTATGTAAAAAATGCAATAAAAAATAATGTACATTATTGGACATGCGAAGAAAAGCATTCAGGAAGATGTAAAGGATGTGCCACAACAATTGTAAAAGTAAATGGAAAACATTATTTAAGAACAACTAGACCACATAATCATTTAGCAAAAGCTGGTAATCAAAAAGAAATTGCTGATGTGATGAATCGTGTTAAGGATAGAGCATTAAATTCTGATGATGGTCCGAAAAAAATCTACAAGTAAATATACATATATATACATATACATTTAAAAAATACATTTTATTTATTTTTTTTTTATTTCAGTGAATTTATTCAGAATTTATCAAAAGAACTGAAAGCTGTTCTACCAACAAAAGAAGCAATTATAATGATAATAAAACGACATCGTCGTAAATTTAGACCAATAGATCATAGTGGAGTAAATTCACAACCGCCAAAAACTTATCCACCTGAAGTTGTTGAGATTATTGATCGGATGAAAAAGAAAATTGCTACGACAAGTGAAGGACCTGTAAAAGTTTATAACGCAATTTTAGCAAATGTACCTTTTGAAATAAGAGAACAATTACCACAACGACATAATGTTCTACAAACATTAAAAAGACACCGACGAAAATGTAAAATGAAAGGTGTTTATCCAAATGGAGAAGTAATTGATGGAGATGATAACGGCGATGAATATGACACTGCAAACTCAGATAGTGAAGATGATCTTGAAGTTAAACCAATAATTTCTATTTTACCAGCACAGTCAATTATTTTAAAATCAAATGAAGAAACTAGAGTTGGTGAAACACCTTCAACATCTATGACAGCAAATAATAATAATCGTAGTGGTAGTGCTACAATGACCCCTGAGGTAGCGGAAATGTTTTGGAGATTTGGTGAACATCCGAAATTATTTCAATAATACTAATCAAAAGAAACAAGCATGTAAAAAATATAATTTAAGCTTATAATAATATGCACTGGTATTGTAGTATTTTTATTTTATTTTGAAAAAAAAAAAAAACATAATTATGATTAATTATGAATTTTATTTTAAGTACATTACATAATACATACTATAAATAATAGTATTCAAATAAATAATAAGATATTTTGTAATTTTATTATGGTGTCTTTAATTTTTAGTTTAATCTTCCGAAATTATTTTATCATTTCTTATCAAAAAAAAAAAAAACAATGAAAAAATGAACTCTCTTATTTTTGAACAGAATTTATTAATTTTTATCATGTTTTTTAATCAAATTAACTGTTAAATTCACTTTTTATCATATTTTCATTATGAACACATTCTTCACCAACATTACTAGGGGATGTTTCAACTGTAGGATCATTGGATTCACTAAAAAATAAAAATATGTTGAATCATATAATGGATAATTGTTTTTATTTTACCTATCTAGGGATGGTTCATTACTAAACATTTCATTTGGGACAGTAGGTGGTGCTCGTTCTGGTAATTCCATAAATTGTCTTGATTGAAGATGTCTTTCAACTTCTTCTGTTGTCATATGCCCTTCATTTGTTGAGTTATTTTGAACATTACTATTATTTGAGGTATTAGAAGATGTGTTTGGTTTTGATGGTTTAGGTGGCTGTTGAAAATTCTTTCTTTTACGACCTCTACCTGAACCAACTGTGGTAGGCTTTGCAGCATTATCTTCTATCTTACGTTTTTTTGCTTCATTTTTTATGTTTTCATCTCCAGATGATTCAGTTTCTTCTGTTTCAGAATCAGATGGTCGTTCATATTGTAAAAGGCGATCTAATAAAAATGATCTATCGCGTGAAATTTTGAGTAAACGTCTTTGGCTTGAACGTAAAGCATCTTGAAATGATTCATTTTCCTAATAATTATTTTGATCATATTAACCAATAATTAAAACAAATATATCAGTAAACTTACATATATTAAATATTTTAGTTTCTGTTTGAGATATTTATACTGCGTTTTATAATCGACATCTTGATTGTTATTATATGCCGGTGGTCCATCATTCTGGCTATCGTCATCAGAAGAATCATCTTCATTTGGTTGATTTTGAGTTGCCTGCTCATTTAAAGCTCTACAATACCATCCTTCAAGCATTTTGTTAAATTACTTTTTTTAAGTTTAATTTAAATAAAATTATAACACTACTTAGTGTATAATTCAACCCTATTCAATTTTCAATGTACTCAATAATTTGATGTTTAATCAAATAATAAATACTTAAATTAACAAAAAGGGGTCTAGCTATCGACGATTTTAATGTATATGAATATAAAAACCTGGTGGTGAAAATTTTAAGCTTAATTAAAATAATCACAAGATGGCAGGTAAAGTGTTTTAAATATTTTT
Source organism: Argyra leucocephala (assembly GCA_963942445.1). Classification (NCBI taxonomy): domain Eukaryota; kingdom Metazoa; phylum Arthropoda; class Insecta; order Diptera; family Dolichopodidae; genus Argyra; species Argyra leucocephala. Next base: position 40,170,721 of record OZ012678.1, on the reverse strand, counting down.
TATTTCTGTGTTGCCATATATAATTTCAAATTTTCTAAATACAAAAAGATGTGATCTAAAAAAATAAGCAAGTAAAAACCTTCAAATGCTGACAATTAGATGATTTAGAAATTTAATTTGAATTTAAAATCGAAATATGAAGTGACAATAATGATAATTACTATTATGCTAATAAAAATGAATGAGTAATGATATCGAAAAAAACACTTTGTTGTATGTAAGTGGCTAATATAGAAAAAAATGAACTTAAGAGTTTAACTACACAACGGAATTACAGTCAAGATCCAATTAAAACGTCTTAAAAGTACGTCAATATCTTATAAAAGTTTACTTTAAAAAATCTTCATCATAGTGTAGGGAAGTGCTGTTAAAGTCAAGTTTAAAATAATAAGTTTATAAAATGTTCTCTACAAACAAAACCCGTTTAAATTTCTCTGAAAATTTCTGTAATAATCGTTCAGCTTCAACTAAAGCTTTTTTATCCATAACATGGAATATAATTCCATTTCCATAGAAATTAAATAGTTGTGTAAAAAATTGTAACGTAAATTGTGTAAACACAATTTTTATGTTATAAAATTCAAATTCTGTTAATAAAGGCGTTTTATTTTGTCTTTATTAATTAAATTATTTTATTAACAAAACTTATTAACAACTATTAACAAAACTTTCCTATTGCAATAAATCTTTAAAACGTTTCATAAATTAGTACGTCCTGTTTAGATTGTTGAAAATTTTGCTAGTGGACCAGTGGGGCCTTCGAAAAATGTAATATAACGCTGAAAACACAATCATGACGAATGACGAGTGACGAATGACCAAATTTCGCCTTTAGAGACAAAATCACGACGAACAAATTTTTGTGTTTTGAAATTTCAAAATTTGTTTATAAAAAATATGGAGGAAAAATTTAAAAAAAAATTAATTTAAAAAAATTTTTATTTGAATTTGAATTTTAAAAATGTTTTATTAAAACCATTTTGACCAATTTATGTTGGTGTCAATGAATGTCATTCGCATTCGTCGACAAATAAAGGTCATTTTACAATGCTGGCGTTGGCTTATAACTTTAACTTTAAAAAAGTTTGACGCTAGTGCTTTTATTATTCATTCTATAATGTTGGCGTTGGTTTTGACTATTATTTCATTTTGTTTACAATTTGCTTTCCACTGTTCGGCTAAGAAATATTCTTATGGATTATGTGAATGATGATTTTTGAAATTAAGAAATTTATTTTAATTGGAATAATATTTAATATTTTTATGAATTTGATAAGTTTTTTAACAATAAATATAATACATATTAATAAATTCATTCATTGATTTAAAAAAAAATATATATAACATTAAAATCAGTCTTAATTTATTATAGACTATACCTAAACTAAAAATCTTATGATTAATGATATAATAAAAAAAAATTAGTTATTGATGATGTTGGATTTAAATTTTCACTTAAAAAGCCATCCTGACCATCAGCTTCGTTAAATTTATTTACTTCCAATTGAATCATCTAAAAACATATCTTGTTCAGTTATTTCTGTTTCATATGAAACATTATTGTAATAGTCCTAAAAAAAATAATTTGTATTGTATAACAATAACCAAAGTATAATGAATGCATTATAATTATCAAAAAAATTTACATTTAAAAAAAGGAGGCATTCCAATAGTGCCCAGCATTTTTTTCTTTTGCTCCACTAGCTGAAGGCAAATTTCTCTTAGCAGTTTCTTTCCGGAAGCGGTCCCGTAAACTTTTCCACCTATTTTTGCAGTCTTTTGCTGAAAGTATACATTAAAATATACATTTAACATTTTGATTATTCATTATGTACTAATTTTTCATTTTTACCATCAAATCCTAGTTTTGTGCCGATTTGTCTCCAAATTTCATCTTTTGTATTAAATCTCCGATAGCCTGGATATCTCAAGTTATACAAACACTCGTGCTGCTTCACCTCTTTAATTAATTTGTCTAATATACTCATTTTTAGTTTCTCTAATAAATATATTTTTTTTAAACCAATTTAATTTTAAAAATTCAAAAACAACCACCCGAAAAGGGAATGTCAATTCAATACATTCAAAATAAAAGAAAAGTCAATTCAATACATTCAAAATAGTTCAGCGTTCAGCGCTCAGCTTTGAACATTGCTCAACTTCAACTTTAAAAAATGATCACGCTTGAAGTCAACGTTTACATTGTAGAAAGTTACGTTAGTTTTCATATGTTCAAAATAGTTTGACGGTAAAGTTACAAGCCAACGCCTGCATTATAGAATGACCATGAAAATAGAAATAGATCTATTTTTTGAACGCGAAATATCATGTATTTGAAAGCAAAAAATTCGTCGTGATTGTGTTTTCGACATAAAGCCAAATTTAAAATGTTGAAGTTTTCTGACAGTTTCAATATAAGTCCTAACCAATGAATTAGAATACAAATAAATACAAATAATTAAAATACATACAAATTGAGGCATATTAATACCCTTATCATGATTCTCGAATCGAATATGAGTCGAAGCGAATATGCTAGTCGAACGTTCGCGTAAATGTGATCATGATTCGCGAATAAATTTATTCGCTGTGGAAAAGTCGTTGCTAACCTAACACTTGAAAATTAAATATTTTGACAAGTATATTTAGATTAATAAAAAACTTTCAGTTGCATAAAGATGATTCAATTTTAAATTCAGTGAAACATAAATCGAAGCCTTAAATTAGAACAAATGAAATATATTACCAATAGTAACATTAGTCTGTGCAATACGATGAATGAAATTATCACTGGCAATAATTCAGAGTTTCGATTGTTTCGGATATATTTACTGCTATTTTTCATTTTAGGTTTCTTCAAGTGTATTTGAATTTGTAACAACACTTAGAACGGCTCTCTAGATTAATTTGGATTCTCTGGATTTTGTTCTTTGCTCAACAGAGCATCGACAGCTTGTTCCTACGCCTGTTATTTTTATATATATATTTTTTTTGCAATACCTGTAATCATATTATTATACAACACGCAGTACATAGACGAATAAACAAATAAACAATGATTTATTCCACTCTTTGAATTCACGTTTTGAAGATCCTAATACATTTAATTCGGTTGCAAATCGATTCCACAACACTTTTAATGCACTTTTATTCCAATTTGCTGTTCTCACAAGGCTAATCATTATTCTCTCAATTGCACCAGCTTATCAAACTTTTTTTTTATAGCTGCAAATAATATCATATTATTCATAAATTTTGTAAATAATATTCTCACATTTTTTTTAAAATTTATACTCCCCTCCATTTTTACTTGAAAAACAATAAAATATTTTTTTTTATTTTTGTTTTACGGTTGTCACTTAAATTTTTCATTCGACAAATTGTCGAACGTATTAAGTTCGCTTCGCTAATCATGATCGCATGACGGCGAATTCGCCTACTTGTACGTTCGATTCGAGAATCATGATAAGGGTATAAATTCTGAGCACTATCCTGTTTATTTATCAAAATAATTTCCATTAAAAAGAGAGAAAATATATTGAACGAATATATTCATCTATTTGTGTTTTTTGACATAAAAAATAACAAAGAAAGAGAGGAATATACCCAAAACATTGGACACTTTTTTGTATGGATAGTCACTTCCATTTAATTCTAATTCGTTGGTCCCATAGATATATAAAACATAGATTGGCAGCTTGGTAGTGCTTTCTCTTTCTCTCTAATATATTATCATATTAATTATTAAATGTAAGATAAAGATTCAGCCAAAAATGAGCATATGTTTTTCAATATTTCAACTCAGCTGATTTGATTTTATAAATTTAACAGCCATTTCTTAATATTTTCATGGTTTTGTAGAATAGATTCTTTTCAATTTTTTCTTATTGAATTTAAAATAAGTTTTGTTTTTAACATTTTTATCTACACAAATTTACTAACTATTATTTTTTTATAGTTTTTCTGTTTTAAATATATTATTTACGCTAATACGATAATTTGAAAATCATTTTATTTCATTTTATTAATTGTAATTTTAGAGCATTGGAAAACGTTTTCAAAGAAAAATAGAGGGAAAAACTTTAAATTTGATGGGAATGATAAATATTATATTCATATATACATATAATACAAATGATTAGATATCCATTGATTATTAAATAATAATAATACTTATAAATAATATAAATTTGTATACATATCATCTAATTGATTTTAATGTTATCAATATATATGTAGACATAAAATTTCACGGGAATGTCTAAATAATGGAATCTATGTGAATTTAGATTTATAAAATAATATATAATGTATACAATAAAGTAAAAGAATTTTTTCCCACTCTTGGTCATTTTATTTAGTTTAACATCAAACTGTATTAGCCCATGTATCAATTTAATTCATTTTGTTTATATAATTCTTGTCAAGAACATAAATATACATTTACGTGTATCAAAACATCCTTTTTCAACCTTACTTTTTGATTTGTTATTATTGTGAATTTTGTATCAATATACACATATACATGTTTTTAAAAGAAAATTTAAAAATAATTATTTTAGATGAATTGGGATTTTACGTTAAAAATAATCCAATTATTAAAATTTATGTAATTTTATATTTCTTTTACTCTAAAACTTTTTATATTACATTGGTGCGAAGTTTCCATTTTCAAGGGAATTATTTGCAGTAGAAACTAAATTATTTGAACTCAGATTTTTCAAAAACAGCAGACCAAAAGTGGCTGAAAATTTTTATTCTAACTGCCAATCTATCTATAATTATAATTAACAAACATTTAAGGTCCTGCGTAGTAGACACCTTTTTATTTTATTTCGAATCTCCTACTCCTTAATGAACTTCTAATATATATAATATATAAGACTGTATGTAAAACAAAAATGCGCACACAGTTGAAAATTTTGTAACCATATGATTTTATTATTCAGCAAATAAATTATGCATAAGTGAGATCTTATTAAAATAATAAACAAAAGCAAACAAATCAGTTATTATAATTTACATTATGTACTTGCAAATGAATCTATGTACATGCAAAAAAAAAGAAAAAAACAATTTCATCTAAAATAAAAAATATAAAAACAACAAAAAAACAAATCACTTGAATTCTTCATTTTTATCTTCTTAAGTAACTGTTTCTAAATTTTGGTTATTTATAGTAATAATATAGTTTTTATTAAAATTATGTATTATGTTGGTTTACCAATTAAATGACAAAATTTTTTATTTTTAGTAATTTTATCACTAAATGCCACTTACTATAAAGAATATATCGGAAACGAAGCAGTATATGAGGGACGTGTATTTATGTGTCCTAAATAAAACTTTCTAACCACAAAACTTTTTATTAAATACGAGTGGTTTCTGCTATATCGTGCGAAGTCTATGTCAGTACGAAAATTACTGTTTTTTTAAAACTTTAAATTTGACTTCAACTTGAAATATAATTACTCAACAGGGGCCCCTAGTATTTTATATATCTATGGTTGGTCCTAACCGTCCTAACTATAATAGTCTTAAGACGTCTTAAGATAAGCTGTCAAATTTGGTCAAGATGGGTTAAGTTTCTGTCAAAACTTAACAAATCTTAAACACTAACGAATTTTTTTTTTGACAAGTTTTGAAATTAAATCATCACATTGAAAATGGAATTGGGAAGAGATTTCACCGAAAATTTAATTGAAGAAATAAAAATTTATGATGTTTTATATGACAAAACAAATCAAAGATATTTTAATAACTCTTATAAGGATAAGTGCTGGCAGGAAATTGGCGCTAAATTGGAAAAAAATAGTGAGTACCTACTTTGTTATTTTATAATACAACTTGTTTAATAAATTAATTTTTTGTAGCTCTCGAATGTAAAACTAAATGGAAACGTTTAAGGGAGACATTTGTAAGAAAATGTAAATCCAAATCAACAGGAAGTGGTGCTGAAGAGGATACTTGGCTATACTATGAAAATATGTACTTCCTTAAGCCATTTATTCAACCAAGAAAGTAATATAATTTTAAATATAACAAAAAAAAAATCTTAAAATGCAATTTATTGTTTTGAATTTATTTTAGAACAAAAAACAACAAAGAATATTATATAGAAGTGAATTTAGATGGTTCAAATGGTGAGGAAGGGATTTTAAATTCTGAAACTGAAAGACCGAGTTGTTCACAAAAACCATCCCCATCAAAATTATCAAAAAGAGGAATAAATTCGACTTTAAAATTAATTGAAGATGATGCGTTGGAAATTAAAAAAAAAAATATATCTAATACAGAAAATGAGAATGACGATCCTGACAATTTGATTTGCAGAACCATAATAGTGCTTTTGAAAGAAATTCCTGATGAAAACAAAGATAAAGTTCGTCAGGAATTATTTCAATTTATTTTTGCCGTAAAGGAAAAATATGTATGGAAGTTTGAAATTCTATTCTTTTCAGATGAATATTTTCATTTATTTTTTTTCTTTTAGGGTCGAAAATAAATCAAATTAAGAGTGATGATAAAAGTCGTGCCTTGTAACGCAATTAATTTTAAGTTATGAGAAATCTTGTTTTGTTTACCTACTTTTTTAAGAATCAGATTTTTTATGTTTTTTATTTTAAGTTAAAAATGAATATTTTAATTTTTTTTAAAAACTAAATCAAAGTAATTGTGATCTCACTTTTTATTTTAAATTATGTAGTAGCACAGCCTACAATAATAAAAGCCCTGACACTCCTTTTGAGGTTATGTTTCGGACAATACATTTAAACATTTTTAGAAAAAAGCTTTAAAAACTGACAACCTTAAAACTATTTTTTTTGTTTCTTATTTTGTCGTTTTTTTTTTTAAATGGCTATTTTTACCTATTTTCTTTTAAACTTTTTATAATTAAATTTTCCCCGAAATACTCCGAATTTTATATTAAAATAAAATTTAGGATTTCTTTTTTAACATATCGAAATTTCAAGCCTAAACTCGAAATTTTAGTGCAATATTTAATAAAATTATTTTCAAGTGTTTTCTGATCAAATTTACCGCGTTCATTTTGACAATTGAAAAACAGAAAGAGAATTGAAATGTTTTCAAATTAAGTACTTGAGCTTTCAAAATTTATTAGAAAATGTGCCTTAAATATGGTGAGTAATTTTAAGTTTAAACCTAGTTTTTGTGTGTTAAATTGAATTTAAAAAATATAAATTTTATACTAAAATAATATTTAAAAAATTTTCTTTGTGTTTAAAAAAAAATCTACATGAAAATATTATTCTTTATAGTGATTTTGTGCAATTAAACAAATTAAGGGATCACATTCAAGTAAGTAATTTTTGTGTTTTTTAATACAGTGAATACCAAAAAAAAAAATCAATTTTTAAGAAACGTGATATTTTTTTTATTGAATTATAATAGAGTTGATTTTTTTTTTTTTATATTCTTTTAAATAATCATTAAATAATAAGTAATAATAATAAAGTAAAAAGTAAATAACTCTTGTATTTTTTTTTTTAATTTATAACTTTTTATATTGCTTTTATCAAATAAAAAAATCATATTTAAGTAATATATAATGGTTCGAAAATGTACGGTTCCTGGATGTACATCCAATTATGATACTGAAATGATGACTGTTCCAACTTTTAAGTTTCCCAATCAAAATCTTTTGAGAAAATTATGCATAGACGCTGTATCAAGATCGGATTGGCAACCGACTAAGTACAGTTCCATATGCTTTTTACATTTTCCAGCATCATGTTTTCGTTCACAAAATTCTAAAAGACCACGTTTGTTGCCTAATGCAATTCCAAGTATTTTCGTGGGGAAACCACGTAAAAAAAAACGCGCTCTATTCCCTACCTCAATGGTGGTGCGGAAAGGGGAATAATACTTATTTAATATAAATTATTTTTATGGAATTATTAGTATCTATTATAAAAAATAATTATGTGATTTATTTTATATAATTTAATATCATTTAATTTATATACACATTAACATAATTTATTTAATCTACTATATTGAATCAAAAATGTGAAGCAAGAAATTGTTGTGTTACTTTTTTTTTGCTTTACTGTAGCATTTCAGCATTTTTATAAAAAAGCTTTTAGGTAGCTTTTTATAATAAAAAAGTAGATGGAAGACCTTTTTTTAAATGCATATTTCTGTATTAAAAAATTTAATTTTTTAATTTTTTTTTAAACTGAAAGATGTAGAATCGATGCAACTTTAGGGCATCCTTAGAACAAAATATGAATTAATCAGTACTTTTCGAGCTATTCCAAAATTAGTGTTCAGCCTACTATTTTTTCCCGTAAGAGTACGTGTATTTAAGCCTACTATTTAGCTTTTTCTTATTTTGTGTCTCGGCTTTTAATTATTGTAGGTTATGGTAGTAGTTATAAGTATTGAAGTATGTAATTAAAGAGCTTTATATTTGGAAAAGTAACTTTATTTTATCTATTAAGCATTCGAACCATTATATCTGTGTGAAGTTCCAGAAGGTTGTATAGAGTCAACTTCCGTAATCTCGGATCTCCAGTTCCTTCCCATCTGCATCTATACTATCGGTATAATTAGGAGGGCAATATAGTCTTATGCTTACATTGTCTAGCATTATGAAATTGTGAAGGGCTATGCATGATAACACAATTTTCTCAACATTTTCTGGATTCATATTAATTGTTGTCAATCGAATTCGCCATCGAGATATAAAATGGTGCGTCTATGTTAATGTTCGGCAATGTTTTCGGGGGTGGCAATGGTAATTCTTTTTTTAAAGAAAATAATTTGGCGTACAGTTTCTTTACCGAGTTTGTACGACCATGCAAGGTGATAAATGACTGAAAAAATTATTTAATTTTTAAAGTATACTTATACAAAAATTTTAAAATACTTACGATAGTGTTATTGCTAGAAGACATTGCGGTGATACTGACATCCTTATTGATTTTTTTTCTAATCTACTTCTCAACATACTTAAAAGCATTTCAAATTTTTCTCTATTCATTCTGCTATAAATAAAAGCTTGTTCGGGATCTTCTTGCATTCTGAGAAAAGTTCTTACATAAAAACCATTTTTATTTCGATCTCTGTTTGTTTTTCTAACACTACAGGATCTTAACTTTCTTTTTATTTTTTTATATCTACTAATTCCACTAATTTCACTAAACTACCAAGGTCTTCTAAATATTCCATTTTAAATATTTTCAGTTTTATAAAAAATTTTTTATTTATTGGTTTTTAAATTTTCTTGTCCAAAAATAATTCAAATATTCACTAAATGACAGCTTTTGTTAAGATTCCTTAAGATTTGTACGTCTGAGACCGTACACCTTAAGTTTTAACGAAGATAACGAAAGATTAATTAAGACTATTATAGTTGCCAATATGACATTTCATACATTCGTGCAAAGTCTTAGCTTGGCTTAAGACGTCTTAAGACTATTATAGTTAAGGCTATAAATTTAAGAGGTTCAATGTACAATGCTGCCAGCCTTATAAAATATCACATTCGCTTCCCTTCTAGACAGAATACCAAATTTTTTGTGTGTGAATTGTGAATGTTCTATCTGATCCTATCAATTTAAATATGTAGCGAAAATGTGATTCGGAATAGGGTACAGTATGTAATTTGCACATTATGCAATTTGTTTGTTTGTTTGTGAAATTATTTCTTGGAGGTATGTGCACTATCTACACACCTACCAATGGTTATTACATATTTTCATTTTAAATAAAACTCATTTAATTTTTTGAGAGATGAATTTTAAATATATTTTTTTTTCATTTGTATTTTTTTTTTGTTTTTTTTTTTTTAAATAATATATTAAATTTACAATTTTTTTTTTTTTTGATTTTATTATATAATTAAAATATTATACAATAATTAATAATTAAATTTCATTACAATTTACAAATAAATAATAATTAATTTTTTGTTTTTTTTTTGTATTTTTTTTTTTTTTTATAATTAGTTTTAAAGACTTTGTCTTATTTTTTTTTTTTATTTTATAATTAATTATTTATAATTAAATACATTGATTAAATTTTGTGATTTAAATTTAAATGTTTTGTATTTGAATGTAATGAAATTTAAAATTTTATTCCTTATTTCTTTTTATTAACTTACATTATGGTATATAATATACATTTTCAATTTTTATTTTATATTTACTGTTCTGAGAATTATTCTACTACTTTACAATTTTAAAAATTATTTAATTATATATATGTATAAAGACTTTGTAGCTTTCTTTTTTAATAAACAATGAAAATCAAGTTTATAATTTTTAATATTTAAGAAAATAAAAATTAAATATGTATAATTGTTATTACATCACGCATGTGTGTATAAGTTTAAATGTACAACCAAGTGCATTAAGTATATTTAATGTCTTTTGATACAAAATTTTGATACAAAACACACACAAAACATATTTGTTTTTTAATTTTTTTATTATTTAAATTTATTTAATGCAATGTTTTTCACTATTCCAATATTGTTTTGCAGTTGTTGAATTACTAAAAAAATAATTTTTAGAGTTGATTTTATGATTTTTATATTTTAAAGCATTGTTTTGTAAATAATTAAATATTTATTGGTTAATTAAAAAATTAAATTAATAATATTTTATTAAAAAAATTGTATATAATAAATATTTTTAATAAAATATAATTTTTACAAAAATTGAAAAAAAATTTATTTCTTCAAATTAATTGCATTAATTAATTATTTAAATAATATAAAATTAATAAAAAGAAAAATTATATTCAATTCAATTGACAATTTTATTTACATTGTAAAAAGTTTTAAAAGATTAATATGTAGAAATTTTTGATTAATTTTTATTAATTTACTAACAAATATTTTTTTTATTAAAAAAATAAAAAATGTTTTTTGTTTTTGTAAATTAAATAATTAAATTATTTTAATTGTACATATATTTAATTTTGTTTAAAGCAAAAATTAATTAATTGAATATTTAAAAATATATAAAAGTTATGTATTTTTATTTTTGTGCGTTATTTGTTTGTTCTATTTTATATTAACTATTTTCAAATCTTTTTGCATTTTGTTTCATAAATTTGTTATTTTTTTTTTATGTAATAGTTTAGCATTAATTAAGAATAATAAATAGTAGGGTAATATTTTTAAGTTACAATTTTCTGAGAAGTTTATTTTACCTTTGTTTTCTTCGATTTGTTTAATTATTATTCTTGATCAATGCGTATATTTATAGTTAATATATTAATAATTATATGATTCTGTTTATTAAATTGACAAATTTATTTTTTTATTTTGTGTATTTTGAAACGTTTCAGTTTTTTATATTGAAAATTCTGTGGTAAAAATTTAATTATTGTATGTAAATAGTTTTTAATTACATTGTTATAATTTTTTTATATTATTTATTTTCATCTATTTAAAATTCGTTCTGATTTTACTTACGATTTTAAATTGTTTTAATACTTTTTGTTTTGTTTTCTTGTACTGTCAGGAAGGCAGCTGGTTTTCATTTTGAACTGTTTTTCTATTTTTTGATTTTGTTTTCTATATAAATATTAATTTTACGAATTCCAAAAAAAAAAAAAAAAAAAAAAGAAGACAGATGTGCTTATCTAAATTAATTTCAATGTAATTAGAAATTAAATTTTTAATGAAAGTCTCATTTTTGTAGAGTTTAATTTGTATATTGTATATAAGTCTTGCAATTTACATAATTTAATTTTCATAATTCCTAAAAATTTGAATTTATCTGTGAAATTTATTAAATAAAATAGTTAAGAGAAAGTTCTTTTTTTTAATTTGTTTTTCAATAAAATAAAACAAAACAAAATAAAAAAACAATATCTTGGAAATATGTACATTTTTTTTAACTTTAAGTGAAATTATTTTAATTTTAAATGAAATTTTTTAGTTTTCAATTGAAACTGATGTTCTATTTCAACTTGAATGTTTCAATTAAAAAATTTAACTTTTTTTTAAAAAGTAAAAATTTATGTGATTTCATTTAAAAATAAAATAATATATAGGTAGTTTGAATTAAAGTTAAAAACATGTAAATTGACTCCATATTCTTGTAGTATACCTTTTAAAATGAAATAAAAGAAAATAATTATTTTGTTTTTTTAATATTCTTTTTAATTATATTTTTGTTTTTGTTTTTTTTTTTTTTTAATAAAAATAAAAACATTTTAAAATTTTACATCAAGGAAGCTTTAAAATTATTTAAAATAATATTACATATTACGAATACAGTACAAATTACAATTATTATTATTTGCATGTATATATATATTATACAGTATAATATTTATGTATAATATATATATATAATTATTATTGTTTAAATATAAACTTATTATTAAGTGGGAAAAAAATTATTATATAAATTTTATATGTACGTAAAACTTATTTTTAATTAAAATAATATAATATTAAAAAATAAAACTTAAACAACTTAAAAATATTAGATTTCTAAAATCAATAATATGTAATAATAAAAAGAAAAAAAAAAAACTTCAATTGTACATAATTTAATGTCTGTTGTACATTCATAAACATTGTTTTTTTTTCTATTTTTATTTGATGTAATTTTTTTTTATATATAAAGTAATTAGAATTCGCGTTCTTTGCTTTAACGTTTTTTTTTTTTTTGTTTTTGAAATAAAGTATTTTTATTTTTATATTAATTTATTTGAATTGTATTAATTAATTATATTATTTAAATATTGCAAATCATTGTTAAAGTTACCGTTAAGAATTTTTAATGTGGAGATTTTATTTTGAATATCTGGTACATGATTATAGCATTCACGTAGAGTGAATGGAAGAAAATGCTTTATCTTCGAAGCCCAACAATTTTCAAAAGTTCAAACAAAAGTCCAAAATTTTGAAGAACGCAACATCGAGATAGATCACACCTTCATTAGAGAGAGAGAGAGAGAGAGAGAGAGAGAGAAAGATGTATCGGTGTATATGAAAAAAGTAAGATTTTCAATTCAGAGGTTATACTCGACTACGACTACGCTCTTGATAGAAAACAATATTGCGCCAAATTTTCAATCTATGTAGCGTTCAGAAAATAAGTATGTACGAAAATGATTATTGTAAAATTTTTTTTTGATTTTATGTCGTATAATATCTTGCATTACCCGTAAGCTTAATAGCTTAATTTACATACAAATTTGGATTTATAGTGAGTTTATTTTTTTAAATTGCAATATCCCTCAATTTTGAACACTTTGCATTTAAAAATAAACATACGTTAAAATTTATATATTAATTTTATTTATTGAAAATATTAATTTATCATTGAATTTTTTTATTTAATTATTTATTTAAGGTGAAAGGATAATTTAAGGTCAAAATTTTGTAGTCTTACCCAAATTTGTAGTGTAATTTTTTGTAAAGTGAAAAGGGTTTTGTGAGACTGACTCGTAGAAAACATTTTAATTATTTATTACGAACTCTATTTCGTTTTCTTATATAATATTATAATACTTTAAAATATAATTTATATTATATAATCTCACACATTTAAAACTAGTAAATATAATGTATTTATATAGGATAAAAACTATGTACCAATCAAAATTTATATATTTATATATCAATATAATAATTTATCATCATCATTGTCTTGCAACCGCATTAGTGACGCATACACCGAATATAATAATATAATAATTTTATAATTTAAACAAACTAAAGTCAAATAAAAATTTTGTTTATGAGAGGTTTTTTTTTTATTATGTATCTGTATAATATATAGTTATAATTTATTTTAATTTGTGGGAAGAAAATATTGTGGAAATTTTTAAGAGATCTTTTTTATTTTTTAAATTTAATTTTATTATATTTTTTGTTTAATATAATATATGTACAAAATACTATATTTATTTAATTAAATATTCTATTACTGAAGTACACGATAAATTTAGCACTAATAATACATTGTTACTATATATATATATATATATATATATATATATATATATATAAAATGATTTGCTGTAACCATCAAATATTAATAAATAATTTTAAACAATGATAACAGCCATTTACAACAAATTTTTCCATGAAATTTATCGTGCATTAATAGTTAAAAATAATTTTAGAATTAAAAAAAAAAAAAAAACGAAAAAGAACTAAAATTATAATCTTAACTATAAATATTTAATAAAATTAAAGAGTTTTTGTTTTTAAAAACGATATTAATTTCCAATAAAAATAAATTTAAAACTTATAAAAATAAAAAAAAAAAACAATTTTTTTTTTTGCTTTATTTTAATTAAATTAATTCAATTTTAATTTAATTTTTAATTTTTTGTTTTGCTTTAATTTTGTCATAAATCACAGATTTTTGGTTTTTTTGTTTTTTTTTTTTTATTTTTTTTTTAGAAAAAAGTTCCGAAAAGAGTTTTAAAATTTATTTTTTTTTTATTTTTATGTTTAAATTTTATAATTAATTAATAATTTTTGTGACCGAAACAAAGAATAGTTAATAAAGTACTTAAAATAAATAAATTGATATGTTTTTAATAAAGGTAAAAATTTAGATATTTTAACAATTTTTTTTTTTTTTAATTTTGATTCAATATTATTTCTAAAAAAAAAATTAAATGAAATTTATTCTTGAGTAAATTTTATGTTTTGTTTTTTTTTTTTTTTTTTTTTTTATTTTCTTTTTAGATAAATTAAAATTTTTTATTTATTTTTTTATATAATTTTTTATATTAAAGATATGATTTTTATTTTCATTGTTTTGTATAGGTTCTTTTATTTATATATTTTTTATAATATAATTTAATATATATATATTTATGTCAATTAATTTAGAAATTAATGAAAATATTTTTAGTTTTCAACATTTTTGAATTTTTTATTTTAATTTCTTGTACTATTAGTCGCATTTATGTTTTACAATTTCTATCATTTCCGGATATGCATATTTAAACTTGTAATATGTGTTAATCAATTATAATAATATAATATATTTATAATTAATATATTATTAATGAATATGTATTTTTGAATTTTTTTTTTTGTATTTATGTGTGTAATTTGTAAAAAATATACATTATTTATATTTGATTTTTATTTAACTTTTATTTTTTTTATTTTTGTTTGTTTATCTATTTTAGTAAATTTTTGTATTTTATTAAATTTTAATTGAGGTATAACATGGTCCATTTTATAAATGTTATATGTGTAAATGCTATATATATATATGTTTATATACATATGTTTAACTTATATATTTATTTTTGTTATTTTAATTAAATGTTTTTTTTTTATTGTAATAAGAGTTGACTTCTTCAGGTTACTTTATTTTTATTTTTTTATTAAATTGGCACATAAAGTACACCATATTTTAAGGACAATGATTCATTTTTTTTTGAAAATTTAAAATTTATTGTTATTAAATATTATTTTTAGAAACTATTATTATTTGTAATTACATAATTAGATGAAATGAAAATTCATTTAAAAATCAGTGATGTTAAAAATTCAAATGTTAAATTATATAATTAATAAATGTTATTAATATTATTATACTATGATTATTATTATTTCTTTATTCGTCATAAATGAAATTTTTTTAAAAGTGGAGATACAAAAAATTGTTATAGGTATTATAACAGGTAGAAACTGTTATTGTTACTTTAGAATATGTAACACGTAACAATACCCGTTACTAAAGTGACAGGTAGTGGTTGTCAAAACCACTTAAAAGGAAAAATAAAAACTGTTGTGAAAAAGTTATTAATTCTTTTTGTTATTACTTGTTCTTAAAAATCCCAATTCTTGTTTGTTATTAAGAGCAAAAATTTCAAAATATATTTTAAAAGATTAAAAATATAAAATATTCAATCGTAATTTCAAAATATAATATTTATGCAAAATAAATACCTACCCTTTAATTACTTTGAAAAAAAACAGAACCAATATATCGGTTTAACAAAATAAATAAGTTTTTGTTTGGAAATTACTGCAAATTGTATTTTACTTTTTATTTTGTATATAAATTTACAAACGAGTTGTAAAATAAAAATATGTAATATATTTTATCGAATGTAGTATGTAGGCTTTACTACACAGTGTTTCACTGACTAAACTAAGCATAATTATTATTTTGATCGATTTCGATTGTTATATCATTATCAGAAGATTAAAGTAATATTTGGTTGTTAAAGCAGTTTGTCTTCTGATGATGATGTAACAACCGAAATCGATCAAAATAATAATTAAGCTTAGCTTAGCCAGTTAAACACTATGTAGTAGAGCCTACTACATTTGTTTAAATGATCAAAATATTAATTTGTTTTTTTTTTTTTCTATAACTTTATTTAAGCCTTTCAGCACAATATAGGGTTTTTTAAGCCAGGTCTTTACAAAAGATAAATTAGTAAATATCATAGTAAAATAAAATGGTATTAATGATTTATTATATTATATATTTTATTTTTTTTTTATTAATTATTTACTGAGATATTAATATCTCCCATTTTTGTTACATTATGAGTAGAATATATTATTATTTTTCAATACATTTAACAATACTAAATCATATTTTGTAACATTTTTATTTTATTTGGCTTCCAACAACGGAGTAGTAGGACAATTCTTATAACTCTCATAACCTCATGAGGGAAGACTAGAATAGAGATTTTGAATAGAATTTTTGTTGTTGACTAAAACGAAAATTTATTGTATACAAAATAATACTTAAAGTTTTATAATGATATGATCTGTGTATGTCGTTTTAATAAAATATAAATGTATATCAGCAGTCCAAATATTTACTGATTAATTGTCATAAAAAATCATTTTTATTATTGAAGTGATATTTTATTTAAATTTATTACTGATTATAATCTTCATCTAAAAAAAAAATGTTTATTGTTTAAAATTTCTCAAAAAAGTACAAAACACTGAAAAAGTTTGGAAGTATGATAAGCATTTTTAGTAAAATTAAAAAGAAGAAATATTTAACTATTTTCAATAATTAAAAAAAGTTTACTTTAACGCTAAAAATAAGTTTTTCTAAAAATCAAAATTTATTGTTTTTGCTATCGAAAACTTCTTATAAATGAATTTATTACGATTACGCAGGAGAATGAATGATTTTATATTATTCAGTTCAGAAATGTTTAATTAAATAATGAATAATTTATTTTTTCAGAATTTAAAGGACTCGTCCTGCGGTAGCTTAGTATTATAATAAAAACTTGATAAGAATTAATTAGGTAATAAATTCATTTTTATTTTTAAATAGTTTTTCATTATTTATGAAAATTTTCTTTTCATGATGATAAGAAAAATTTCTGTGAATTTTAAGGTGAACTTGAAACGTACTCAAAGCGATGTGTTAGGTATATTATGTTCTTTCTAGTGTCTGTATACTAATCAATCTTAATGTTCATTATTGGTTGCAGTTTAAAGAAAAAGGTAAATATTTATTTTCAAAATAAAGGTTTCTTAATTAAAAAACTAAAAGGAAAATTTTAAATTTTGAGTTTTTAACATCTCAGATTTTTTTGTATTCTATCATTGGTATTTTCGAGTTATGTTTTCACACTTTATAACCATGAATTTTTCATTTTAATTATATACATATAATATGTTTGTATATTTAAGAATAATCTATTTTTATTTTTAATATTGTTTTGAATTTTAAACATTATTTTACTGGCTATATGCAATGCATAATAATCATTATGAAGGCTGTTTTCATTTATAGTTTTGTGTGTGTGTGTTTTTTTTTTATTGAATCACTGGCAGTTTTAATTCACGGAAGGACTTGTTATATGCGTATCAATAAATTATATGATATAATTTGTTTTACTTTAGTTTTTTTTTTTTTCATTTAAATCAATTGAATCATTGTATTTTGTATATGTGTATGTACATATTATAAAAAAAATGTATAGATATATTAAATTCATTTTGACACATTTTCTACTATTTAAAAAAAATTTTTTTTTATTTGTTCTTGTTTTTTTTTTAATTAATTTTTTATTATTAATTATATTATTTTCTGATAATTATTTATGGCACACCATAATACTTAAATAACTTAATTAATATTTTTATTATTATTTTGTTATTATTATTATATTTGTAAACTTTTGTAAATTTATTTTATTTAATTTATTAATTAGATTTCTTGTTATTTTAAGTATACACGAATTGATTATGTTCCTTCAATTTACATTAAAATGTTTGTTGTTTTTGTTTTGTTACTTAAAATTTGGTTTAAGTTTCCATTTAAAAGATAATTTCGAAAGATATGTATATTATTTTTTTCATTTATGAGAAATTTTGTATTTTACCGTGTAATGGAAATATGTATATATAGTATACAAAATGTTAATTTTCGATTTGTTAAATTGTTCAGAAAATTAATTTCATCAATTAAGAATGAATGAAATATTTCGAGTGTGAGGTGATTTGTATTGAATTTTATAATTTTATAACAAACAAATCAATTTTAGTTTTACGCTTTAATGCGATGATAGAATATATTATATATATAGTTCGGTGTTCAAATATAATGTGCTGTTTTAGAAGTATATTTTTGAATACTGATGTAGCATCAGAACTATCCATTTTATATTTATATGTATTCTTGCATCATCCACAGTATGCTCACTTTTACACTGGTCGTTTAATCTTTTTTTTATTAATTAAATTATTTGAATTTTTATTTCAATCTTTTCTACATTTAAATATAAAATTAAAACTAACAAGTATTTTAATTTTTGTATTCTATGCTATCTTTCTTGTGTATACGAATAAGGATTTGTATGGGCTAGTAAATATTTCCCTTTATTTCTTAGCGTTAGACAAATTGTTAAAAATTGTGTAATTGTTAAAAATAGTCGAGTACAAAACACTGAAGAGGTCTGAAAGTAGCAGATGAAGTATGATTACTACTGTATCTGTAGGACAAGCATATTATAATAAAAGTCAAAAGAAAATATGGGACTATTTTAAACAATTGTATTTATTTATTTAAAGAGATTCAAGATAAACAATTTATTAAACAATAAGATTTTAATTATTGATGTGCGTAATGTACCAAATCTCACCATTCAAAATAATAATAAATTGATGTACGGATAAAATAAAATTCTGACTCAAAAATCATTATTTAATATTATCTATGTATGAATTATTGATGTTTAACAACAGTAGAAATAGGATTGATTTGTGCTGCAAAAAGAATCAGTATTGAAGAATCAAAACCTTAATAACTCTCTTTCCACCAATCAACAAAGAATTTAACGCTAAAATACACATCTAAAAAACAGTTTAAAATTTTTTAAAGAACAATTTTGAACAAACCGAAATATTTTCTATTTTTTCGAAATAATGAGATGATGGCACTGTTAATTTTTTAAGTTTAAGAAATGAAAAATTGTGACAATCGAAAATTAAAGCATTAAAACTTAATTTTTCTCAAAACTTCAATTTTTCCCATTCATTGTAATACATATACCGTAACAAAATCATCACCATCATCATCATCATTGTCCTGTAACTCCTTCAGTTGGTCATAGGACGGAATTCCCGCGGCATATGGATTGTTAAATTCTAATAATTTTTTTTTTAATTTTTTAACCTCTCTGAAGTTTTATATAACATATTTAATGTATATATATATAGGTATGTTAGGTACATTCGGTTTCTTTTGATATGGAATTATTTAAACCAATTTTAATTTTGTTCATCAATTTAATTTTTATTTTATTAAATTCCTTGTTGATATATTAGTTTTTTTTAAATTGAAAATTCAATTTTTCACATTAAAAATATTAAAAAAAAAAAAAAAAATATTATTATTTTTATATAAATTATGGCAATTAGAATTTTATTTACTTGTATTTAAGTTTACTTTTTTTTTTTTTTAATTAATTTGAACTTTAAATTGTATTTATATTTTAAAACTTTAAAACGTTTTTTTTTGTTTTTATATATTTTACTTGATTAAATTATTAAATTTTCTTTATTTAGGTACAATTTACGGTAAGTATATATTAAGAATCGTTTTTGTGTTTTTTTTTATTTTTTTTTATTAATATTATCGTAATCATATTATATATAATAATATGTTGGTTCACCTATATTTTATATTTATATAATTTATTTTTAAATTATTACTGTAATAATTTCTATATATTATTTTCTATTTAAATATTAAAAAATTTATTTTTACAATATTTTGAATTTTAAATTTAAAATATTTGAAAAACCTGTACTTTGTTTTCTTTATTTATTAATTCTTACTAATGAAATTTTCTTGAAGAAATAAAAATAAAAATCACTTTACTTTTTAAAGAATTTTAGATTATTTATATTAAAAAAAAAAGTTTTTTTTTTTTTAAATTAAGTTTTCAATTTTATTTTTACATTTATATAAATTAATTTATAAATTTTTAATGATTAATTAAAAAAATTTAACTACTTTATATGATTTTTTTTTTGCTCTAATTTTTACAATTACGTTAAAAAATGTTAAAAACTATTTTTTTCTTATATTGTTTGTTGTTTATATTTTGTAATTGTTATATATATATATTTTGTTTTGATAAAAATTGTTGGGTCAGATTTATTTTTTCTAGTTTTTTTTTTTTAGTTTTATTTTGTACTTTAACGGTGTAAAAAATTTTGCAGTAAAAGAAATTGATTTTTATATTTATTTCATCGATCAATAATTATTGTTTTTCAATAAATTTAGTTTATAAAAATGAAATAATATTTTTGTAGTTAAAATTCTTAAGATTTAAAATAATAAAGATGTACTCATATATATATATAATGTATAATATATATATGAATATTATAAAAATAAAAGAAATTACTGTACTGTTTTGTAATTTAAATTAAAGTATGCATGAATTTATGTATAGTATAAAAATAATGTATTTAATATTAACATTTAATTTAAATATTCTAAAATTTACATAGAAATTATTTATATGATTTGCGTTCATATTTTATTTATTTTTCAAAATTGATTAATTAAAGTTAATATTAAAATTATTAAAATTTTTTGTTTTATTTATTTTTTTTTGTTCATTGCATTCATTAAAATATAAATTAAATTTTATTTGTTTTTGTTTTATTTTCTAAAATTTTTAGGTTTATAAAATTTTGTACTTGTTTAATTTGTATTGTGTATATTATATTGTAATTAATTTAATCTATGTAACTGTTATTAATAATTAAAATTTTATTTTTAAACAAAAATATTATTTCAAATTTTTATTTTGCTTGTAGAAGATTTATTTTATTTTTATTATTATTATTATTTCTCTACTGAAACCTTTATTGCAATTGTTTTATGTATTTGAATGTTAATTATTATTATTATTAATTAAAATATATAGACAAATATGCAGATATGGATGTATTTTAATTTTTTTTATACTACTAATTTAATTAATCATATACTCTTATTAATTTCATATTAATAAAATATATTAAATTGTTTCCTAATTTTTAGAGTAATATTTTTTATTATTACAATGGAATTTTAATTTTTTTAGAGAAATTGTTTTAACCAAAAAAAAGATAAAATATAAATCGTTTATATAATTTTTTTTTTTATTTTATTAAATAAAATATAATATCGAAAATTAAAAAAAAATTTACATCTTAAATATAAGATATTAAGAATAAAGAAAATTATATATTTTTATTTAAAATTATTATTAAAAGTAAACTGCACATGATAATATATATGATATTACAAAAATATAAAATACAAAAAAAAAAAACAAGAAAATAAAAAAAAAAATATTATTTAATTAATACAAAATTTTAAATAAAATAAAAAGAAATTAATTTACTTTTTTAACTTTTATGCATTTGTATTAATTAACTTATTACAGCTAAAGTCCTTTTTTCTCTAAATTAATAAAAAAACCTAAATAAAATTCATATTTCGAAATTTTATTTTAGTTTAATTTATTGTTTTATATTAATTGTAACTTATATAGTTAATAAGATAATTAAAACTAAATTAAATTTATGCTATCGTTATTATTATTATTAAACGAAATTTTATATATAATTTCAAATATATATATATCCAGAAAATATATAGAAAATAAAATTTAAAAAGTATAATTAATTATATTTACAAAACAAATATTATTTAAATTTGATTTTTCAGTTTGTTTGTTTCAATTTTTTAAATGAATTAAATTATATAAATGTGTAAAAAATATTAATTAAAAAAAAAATAAAACATTTGTTTATTGCACATACGCCAAGAACAAAAATAATTCATTAACAAAATTATTAAAAATAAAAAAAAAAGAAATATTAATTTCAATAAAACTATAATAAAAGAAACGAAAAAAAATGTCCACAATTTAATAAAAAAAAAAAAAAATGTGAAAGAGAAAATTAATATAAAATAAGAATGTTAAATTAAATTTTTTCCAATTATATTAAATATATTTATTTTAATAAATCATAAAATTTCCCTAAAAAATTTCATTCCATTTAAGCAAGTTCTATTGTATTTGTTGTTTAATAATTGATATTGGTGAATTATCACCACTACCAGCACTTAAAATACCAGCACTATTACTCCAATCATTAGTTAAATCATTTAATGTTGATTTATTATTATTATTATTATTGTGACTATTTTTACCATTATTTAATGCTCCACCATACTCACCTAATAATAATGGATGATTACCAGTTGAACTAACATTATTTAAACTACCAATTAATGATGATGTTAATGCTTTACCAAATTCTAAATCACCTGGATAATTTGAACCAGCAACTGGTCCAATTGAATTTAATTCATTTGCAAAATTAAATAAATGATGTGATGGTCTTGTATGTAAACCACCATTACCGCTATTAATATTATTATTAAGACCATTACCTGTATTAACACACCACCACCACCACCACCTACACCACCGCCAGCATTACCAAGTGTATGATGATGATGATGATGTTGATGATGATGTCCGCCTAAAACATTTTTAATCGCTGATGTTTTTAATAAACGTTTTAACATACCGCTTGTACCACGATGTTGTAAACTTTTATGTGTTGTTAATGAATTTTTTGTACGATAACGTCTATGACAAAATTCGCATACATATAATGTATCAGATTGTTCATGTTTATCTTGAAAATGACGTTTTAATGAATAATAACATGAAAATGTACGACGACAATATGGACATTCTTGTGGTTCATTAATACCACCACTTGTTGGAGGTGGCATACGTAATATTTGACCACCACCATTTGAACTACCATTGTTGATTGGTGATGTTGATTGACTACGTCCACCGTTATTGCATCCACCACCACCACCACTACTACTATTACAATTACTGCCACTAATTTTATGATCATTTGTTGTTGAACCAGCTGAACCAGGTGGTGAACCCAATGGTGAATAACAATTTGTTGGTGAAGGATTCATTGGTGGTGTCGATGATGATACTTGTCCAGTAATAGCATTTTGAGGGCCTTTTTATTTTTTAATATTTTTGTTTTTAATATATTCGATTTTTATATTTTTGTAATCATATTAATTTTTTTTTTATGTGTGTGTGTATGTGTTTATACATATACATATTTTGTTTTTTTTTTTTTTTAATTTGAATTATTAATTTAATTTTTGTTTGTTGATTTTTATTTTGTTGTTTGCGTGCATGCGAATATATTTTTGATTTTTGTTTGTATAATTTTTTTTATATTTGAATTTTATATAAATTTTGGTTTTTGTTTTTTTTTTTTTATTTTAAATTTTGTAATGATGTTCGTTGAGTCCAATGAGGTTTTTGATAATTTTGTTTTTTTTTTTTTTTTGATTTTTATTTAGATAAAATACAGATTTTGAGGTAATAAATGGAAACCGAAACGAAAGAAAAAGAATTATTTAGATATTTTATTTAATTTTTTTTTTTTTTAAAAAGAATTAATAGCTATGATAGAATTTAGAAATCTTATATACTAGAATAAATTAAAAAATAATGTAAAAAATTTTTTAAAGTAAAATTATTTAAGTAGTTCTTAAAATTATGATAAAAAATAAATAAAAATAATAAAAAAAAAAAGTGGTGAAAATATCCAGAAAGTAAAAATATAATTATGGCAACTGTTTTAAATAAATTATTTATAATTTTGCTGCAAAGAAGAAAGAATTTGCTTGATTCGATTGATATTAAATTAATGTGATCTCTTATTATGTTTGAGATTTTTTAAAATTTAATTTTATTTAAAAAAAAATTATTGTTTATTATTAAAAAAATTTATTGAGAAATTAAATTAATATTTAAGCTTTTATTGACAAATTATTTAATTGTATTATGTATATAATAATACTAAAACTATTTTAAAACTAAAAAGAATTTAATTACGTTAAAGGAAAAATTTTACAATTTCCTAAATGATTGGAAAAATTTTGTAAATTTTTAATTTTTAGATTATTTTTCATTTTAAATAAAATTCCAAAATTATATTTTTATTTTCTGCAGATTTTAACATAGTAATTTCTAAAAGATTTTGACTAAATTTATTTATTTTATTTTTTAGCTTTTGTTTGAAAAATTTAATTTCTAAATCAACTTAGAATTTTTGTTTTGTTAAGTTGAAAATAGAAAAAGAGAGAGCTGGAGAAAATGAGAGCGAGATAGACATATATAGACATGCGTATATTATAAACAGGATGATGATTTTGGAAAGAAATATCCAATATAAATTAATTTATATTATATGTATATAATAATATTGTATAAATACTTTTTCTTATGTATTTATAAAACAGATTGTTTATTTTTATTTAAATGTATATATATATATTATTATACAGGAAATTTATAGTATATAAAATTATACTAAGAAATATTGGAGATTTTTCTATTTTATAAAATTTATTATTACAATTTACTTTAGTTTCTAAGCATATTTATAAAACAAGAAGGAGGCACTTTTAAAAGGAGACTTTTAAATTTGGAAAATTTGTAGATATTTATTAAAAAAAAAAAAAAAAAAAAAAAATGTTTTTAATTTAATGTAATTAAAGAGTAATTTAATTTCAAACCAAAATCGTCATTTTCAATATACGTACATATATAGTACAGTAAATAGGTAACCTATACTATATATATTTATCTTTATAAATTACTTATTAATTATAATTTATGTATTTATTTAAATTAGTTTTCTAATTTAATATTTTGCATTTGATGTTTGATATATGTACATATATATATTGAATAATATATGTATATACATATATATTTTGATTTATTGCAAAATCATCAACAAAATAACTTTTTCTAAAATAAAGTTTTTATATCGTTTTTCTTTAATTTATATTTTTATATATTTTCCAAATTTTTATTTTATACTATTAAAATACTTTGCTATTGTTAAATACATTAAAACTTCTAATTGTCTAATACTATATTAATATTTTTAATTTTTACACGTATACATAACATAATGTACACTTAGGATTATTAAAGAAAGTTTTAAAATTATTTAAATTTAAACAATTTCACTTTAGAATGAAAAAGTGTGTATTAGATAAAAGTGTTTTTTTTTTTTTTTTTTTTTTGTTTTTATTGAAAATTATTGCCAATTAATAATATATTTTCGAATTGATTTTCAGTTAAGTCTTTTTAATTATAATTACAAATAAATGTATTTTAATTAAATTAAATATAAATAAACTTTAATTAAAATACAAAGTTTTTAATATTTATTTTTTGTTTTGTAATTTAAAGTTTAAGTAAGTATAGATATTTTTTATATAATTTAGTATACCTTAACTTAGGTATCAATAACTAAATTCATATTTATACATAGTGATTATCAGTTAATATTAACTACATAATATGTACTCTTGAAATATTACCATAATGTTACATAAATGAACATTAATAACTTGATTAACTATATATTTTATATAACTGGGTAGACTTAATTGAAACTCAATTTTGTGTTCTCGCGATAATTTAATATGTTATATTTAATACATATTCTCTTATAATTTTTTCGACTTTCTTTAATAAGTTAACATTAACAGCGAAAACAAACACAATGAAAAAACATTTAAAACGTTATTTTATTCAAAAAACAAAATTTCTTATATAATTATTTCATAATTTATATAAAAATTATTTATGTTTTTATGTATTTTTTTGCTTTAATTGCATTATTTTTTAGCATATAAAATAGTATTTAGAAAGGCACGAGTAACGAGTATATGGTATAGTAGATTATAAAAATGTAAATTTCATTAAACTCTACTCAAAATATTGTTATGGAATGTTATTGGTTGGAAGTTTGGACAATTTATGTGAACGTAAACATGAAATTGTCAAAATACTGATTGAAATATTTTTTTGACATCATTACGTTTACGTAAACATTGTTAAAACTGCCTGATAAATTCGATTTAAGAATTTGATTCATTTGAAAGATGAAATCAATTAAATATATTCAATAAAACATTAAAATGTAAAATTTTGAAATTTCAAATTGAAGCGTTTGAATTAAACAAAAAAAAATAATTAAATTACTTACATTTTAATTTGAATATGAGAAATATAATAATATGAAAATTTTAAATGATTAATGATGAATCATTATTATTGATTGTTCTTCATGAAATGTAAAATTTAAACTTTTAATATAAAAAACTGTTGATGAAATTATTGCAACAAATGATAAATTAATTTTATTTAAAATGTTTCAAAATGTTTTTAAAAAATGGAATGTTTAATATGGAATTTGAATTCAAATTAATGGATTGTTTATGTTTTGAAGACATATATTCAGTTAATAATATAAATTTTAAATTGTTAAATACTTCATTGGTGGAATTTTGGTTTTTGTTTTAAATTTAAAATACATTTTAATTAAAACATTTCTATATAGTATATGCTATATTTTTAAAAACATAAGCAATTTTATTTAATGTATAATTATATATATAATTTATTGATTGAAAACAATGTTTTATTTAAATATAAAACTATCGTAATTGAAAATACATAATCAGAAAAATTAGTTAAAAAAAAAGGAAAAAGCACATCATAAAATTAAAAAAAGGAAAAAAAAAAAACGACATCATTATGAATAAATTTCAACGGTAAAACAATATATTTAATTATGAAAACAATTACACATTTATCTAAAAAATATATATATGTAAAACACAAGCACAACTGATAATGAAAATATATAAATAAAATTACGTACATTAAATTAATTAAATAAAAATTATAGCAACTTACAATTAGATACAAATACGAAAAAAAAAATCCACATTTCTTTTTTTATTTCACTTGCACACACATTTATAAGTTTTTTTTTTTTAAACAAATTTTTTTCAAAATTAGCTTTTTTATTAATTTTTAATTAAATTAAATGTAAAATAAGCATATTATTTTCTGTTGTTGTTGTTGATTTCCTGTTTTAATACTTTTATTTAATTAAACATTTATAACTGAAATTCAAATTTTGTTAAAATAATAAAGATATTTCTAAAAAAAAAAAAAATTAAAATGTTTATTTAATTTTTAAATGCTATTTTTTTGTGATTATCTTATTTGTTGGGTACACTTTAGCAGAAAATAAGAATGAAATTTTAAGCAAAACATGCAATTTGAAATGCTTTGCATGAATTTTGAAAAAGTCAACCAATAGAAAATTTAATCAAAATTTTCATTTGATCTTAACTTTAAAAATTAAAAAGTTTTTCTATTTTCCACTTTTAATTACCCAGTGATGGGTTTATTTAGGCCAAAAAATGAAAATTTTCAGACTTCACGGGCAAAACTGTTTTAAAATCATATTAACAGAATAATTAAAATAAAATTAAACATAATAGATAATTCATTTTCTTTTAAATTATAACTGTTATTAAACTGTTTTTAAATATAAATATGTAACAAGTTTTGTTGATAATTAGATATGGGTTTGAGTATTTAATGCAATTTTCGAAAAAAATATTAAATAACTCATTAGATGTCTAAAAAATTCCGCTTGTCAGTCTGATTTGGCCGGCGGGCCATAGTTTGAGCATCACTGATTTAGTTGTATATATTAAATTTTTTGAGTAATACCGAGATGTCCAAATTTATATGACATTCGAATAGATTTGTCAGCAATTTGAACTATATTCATGCAGTACGTACTTTAACAGCTGCCAATATTTTAACGTTATATAGTGTATACTATACTTTATTATAAGTTGTTCTACAAAATAATTCAATCATATAATCTAAAGTGTATGTATAGTATAGCATTAATAAATTAAACATTTTTTTTTTCTAGAAATTACACCAATAAAATTAATAAAAGCTACAGCGCTACAACACTATGAAAAAGAAATAGAATATGCAATAATAATTTTTTTTTTATTCGAATTTTGAAAAATAAAATAAAAATTTTAATTTCAGCACAATAATTTATATATTAAAATAATAACAATTTTAATTATAATATATATAAAAAAATAAAAATAAAAATGAAAAATAAAATATTTTTTATTATAAAAAGAATAAAAAAAAAAAAAAATATTTTTTTATTAAAAAATAAAATAATTTAATAAAAAGAAAGAAATAAATATTAAGTATATACTATTTTAATTTAAAGGAAAAATAGATTTATTATAATAATTCAATTAATGTTTTTTTTAAACATTTTTTTTCTAAGAAAAGTTAATTTACAGTCGTCGGAAGATGCATTCAATATAATATATAGTAGTTCTAGTAATAGTAGTTATTATTGTAAGAATGAAAGTAAAAATAATAAAAGTAAAATAAAAATTAATTTCCTAATTAAATTTAATACAAAATAATAAGAGCGAAAAATAATGAATTATAAAATTGTTTAACAATACACAGGGATGTGTGATTTGATACAGGATGTTTGTTTTAATAATTATTATGAGTTTTGTATTTCTTTTTACATGCTGAAATTGATTTTTGATGATTAAGATTATCGCACAAGTTTTTTATTTTTTTTTTTTAGTTTTCTGGTTTACACTCTGAGACAGAAAAAGGACAAATTTTTTTACTAGCTATTTGTATACATCTAGTATACAATGTTATATAGCTATTTGTATACAAAATTGTTTTTTTTTTTTTTAGTTTTTTATGAAATTTGTTTTTCATATTGATTAATTGCTAATTTTTTCTTGATTGAAATAACTTTTTTTAAAGTTTGGTCATTTTAATTTTTTTGTTTTTTTTTTTAATTTTTAATACACAAAAGTATTTTTTTTCAGTCAAAAATTATAAAAGTCTTAGTTAAAATACTTTTTGATAAATCAATGCTTTAAAAAAATGTGTTAGAAAAAACTTTGAATCAGTTGTAAGTAACCATAAAACTGTTGTCTTGTTTTATGTCACTGCAATTCT
This sequence comes from Argyra leucocephala, assembly GCA_963942445.1. NCBI lineage: Eukaryota > Metazoa > Arthropoda > Insecta > Diptera > Dolichopodidae > Argyra > Argyra leucocephala. The sequence continues at coordinate 40,141,291 of OZ012678.1, read as the reverse complement.
ATATAGGGAAAAAATTAAACAATAGTACTTATTAAGTTTAATTATATTTCAATTTATATATATGTATTGTTAGCAAAATTTATAAAATCCACATCTTAACAGTTTAGAATAAGTCTAGTTGTAGAAAATCTTTTGTCTTTTTTTTATTGATGAACTTGTGTCACATTGAATTAATTTTGAAAACTGTGAAATACATCCATTGTTTAGATTTCAATGTCTAGCAATGTTTTCTTTTATTTTTTATAATATTAAAATTAATTTTATTTTTATTTCAAAACATCCTGTATATCACTTTTGTTTTTTATTCGATATTTTTTTTTATCATGTATCTAATTCATACTTAAATTTCATTAATTCATTTTTTTAATAACAATTATTTATTTTAAATATTTAAAATTTCTCCAAAGAAATTTAATTTATTATTTTGAGTAGAAATAGTAGTTTAATTTAATCATTGTATAGTTAAGTAACATGTAATGTCTAAAAAATAGAGTTTAGTTTAATATTTTTGTTTTTATTTTTTATAGTTAATATCTAGTAAAATGTATAAATCTATGAAAAAGTTGTAAAAAAAGTTGTTATTATATTTAAAAAATTTAAATTTTATAGTCAAAAGTGAAGAGCACTAATTTATAGTCTATTATTCATTTTTAATTATTTAATTAAGATGTATATATATGTATATACGTTTTTGATTTCCTATATATATATAACTAATACTACTTGTACTGTTTTTTGGTTTTTTTTTTATTAAAATATATGCACATTTTTTGTATTATATATATATAGATTGTATATAATAGATTAGAAAATTTATACATATATAGATATATAGAAATGCACATATATTTATATGTATGTATGTATATGAGCTAGTTATATAAATTTTATAGTTAAATTTTTAAAGCTTTAATAATTATTGTATCTATTTACGAAAGAGTTCAGCCATTTTGGAATTAAATTAAAATTTAAAATAAGCCGTTATTTTTTCTACATTATTATATAATATATTATGTATGTATGTTTGTATATTGAAATCTATCTTCAAAAATGCAGATGCAATTATTAATTTAATATTTTTTTGTATGCTAATATCTAAATATTTATTTGCTTATCAAATTTTTAATTTTAGTTCTAAAACTAAATTTGAAAATTAATGTATGTATATAAGTATGGATACATATAATAATATAAATGTATTCAGATAGTTAATTATACTTTTATATGTACATAAACTTATATGTGAATGTATATTTATATATTATATAATATAATAATAGTAATGAAAATAAAAAATACTTAAAACTACAAAATATTAATTTAAATAGAATTTATAAAAGAAAGAATATTATTATTATTATTATAAAATCTAAAAGTTCAAAATTAAAATAAGAAAATTTGTCTTTTTATTTTGTTTTTTTGTTTTATACAAAAAAATAAATTCAAAACATAAATAAATACTGTTTCATTACATTTTGTTTTTTATTTAAATAGTTTCAGAGAAAATATAGAAGAATATAAATATATAATATACGAGTATATGCCAGCAGCAGTAAGTTACTATCTTTGAAGGGTAGTAGATAATATAGAATAGTAGATATTGTAGTAGGGTAGTAGATATAAAGTAGTAGATTTAAGATACTATGTTCAGCCAATAAAGTAGTCAGATTAAATATAATATACAAAATAGATTAATAAATATATGCATATATAATTTTATTACGTATATATATATATTTATATATAAATATAAAATATTATTATATTTATATATATATATATATATATATATATATATAAATATAAATAAGTTATAACATTTTTGTTTTGTATAGTAAGTATGTCAATAATTAAATTAAAAATTTCAAAACGAAATAAATAAAAAAAAAAAAAAAAAATTTGAAGAATTTTTATATATTTTAATATTTCTATTATAACTAAATTTATTTGTGTACATTATATATTGTATATACATATATTTTTTGAATAATTCTAATTATATTTTTATTTTAATTAGAAGAAATATTTAAACAGCCCAGAAAAGATTTTAATTATATTATTAATTTGTATACTAAAAAGAGTTTTGAATTAAATATAAGTATAATTGTATAATATTATATATTTTATTATTATATTATTCCTGTAAATAGATTATAGTATATTAAGGAAGTGTGTATAAGAAGGCACGATTAGTTTTAAATTTATTAAATCAATAATTTTAAATTAAAATTAAATTTAGATTAAAAAAAAATATAAAATATTTTATAGAGATTAGTTTATAGAAAGAAAAAATTATAAAATTTAATGAAATAGAAAATACTGTATAGAGAATAGAAAATACGGTAAATTACTTAAATAAAAATTTATCTGGAGATTATTATTATTATTATTTTAAGATAATACAGAGAAAAGATGAATGTTAAAGAAAGAATAATATTATATATACTTAAGTAAATTAAGAAGATATTAGTATAAATATACTAAAATATAAATTTATAATTAAAACCTGGAGAGAGTAATATAGATAGAAGAAGAGAGAGAGAGCTATAAATGCATTAAATAGATTATAATTATTTTTTTTTTTTTGAAGAAATCTACTAAATTTTTTCAAATTTTAAGCCAAAATTTTTTTCAATAATTTTGTTTGAATGAATTTTGTATTTACATTAAAATATTTTGTTTTTAATTTATATGTAATTTCTTATGTATGTATTTAAGAAATTAATTAATTTTGTTTTTTGTTTTAAATATATTAGAGAGCTATTCACAGATGAATGTGATTATTAATTGTTTAATCAATTTTTATATAGAATACTAGAATTAATACTTAAAATAGAGAGAATGTGTGCGAGAGAGAGAATAAAAGACATAAATAGAGAGAGAGAGAGTCAGACAGTATATTTAGAGAGCGTTCAATTAGTATTACTTTAACTACTCTAAATTCAATAATCATTTTATGTTCAACAATTCTAACTAGACTAGAAGTCGAAGAAACAAACAAAAAAGACAGAATATAGATAAATTTAGTTAGAGAGAGAATGAGGTAGATAATTAGAATTTTATATTATTTTTAAGTAATTTTTTTTATATATATATATAATATATATATATTTTTTAAATTAGTGGACATTTTAACATTTTTTTTAATTTGTTTTATTTTGTTTTTAAATTTCTATATTTATATATATATATAAATATATTTTTTTTTTTTGATTTTTTAATTAATTTGTTAATGATTTGTTATTTTACTAAAATTTTTAAGTTTTAATTATTTTTGACGTTGTTCTATTTTTGGCGATTTTTTTTTATATTTGATTTTAAAAAATTGTTGGTTTTTTTATTTGTTTTTTTTTCTTGTAATTATAATTTATCAATTTTGGTAATAATCTATAATTTAATCTCATTGTAAATTGTTTCTGTATCAAATGATTCTGTTAATTTATTTTTGATTTATTAAAAGTAAATTTAAAATTTTTACAAAAAAAAAAATGTTTTTTTGTTTTAATCATTAAATTATAATAATAACAATTTAAAAATTTAATTTAAAATAATATTTTGAAAAAAAATTTAAAGAAATATTTTAATAAATTTTAATTTTTTATTTTAAACATTATTTTTAAAATTTAGAGGTAGAAAATGATTGTGAAATATTTTATTATTTTTATTATCATTAATAAATTCATCATTATTTAATTTAGTATATTTATCATTATCATCATTAATATGATTATAATTAAACGTTAATTGATTTCGTTGTAGTCGTTGGTAATTTGCATTGTTATTATTATAATTATTATCAATAATATTATAATAATTATCATTATTATTATTATTATTAATTAAATTTTTATATCGAAAATCAAATGAGATTAAATTTGAAGAATTTCTTAAATTATGATTATATTGATCATATTTAAAAGAATTACAAATATTTTTATGATAATTATTATTATTATTACTATTATTATTAGTATTAATAATATTATTATGACAATTATAATAATTATCATAGTTGTTTTGATTATTATTTTGATTATTAAAAAAATAATCAATTGAAGAAAATTTTTGTAAATTATTATTTTTTATTATTATATTATTATCATTGAATTGATTCAAATTATTATTATTATTATTATTATCATTATTACTATTAATAGATTCCTGATTTATAAATAAATTATTATTATTATTTGAATTTTCTATTTCTGTCTTTTTTTGTTGCTGTTTCAATATAATTTCATGTACATTATTTATTTGATTTGATTTTGTTAAATATCGCCCCTAAAAGAATTTTATATCCTTAATATCCAATTCACCGGGTCGTGATTTATGATACGTATAGATGTGTGTCATTAATGAATTTCGCGAACAATAAACACGTTCGCATATAATACAACGATATTCTTCTTGACGTTCAGCATGTTTATCAGCAATATGACGTTTTAATGAAGCTTTCGAACATAGTACCTTACCGCATAGCTGGCATGAAAACAGTTTCTTAGGTGAACAGCCTGGAATATTTTATTATATATATTTATATATAGTTGTTATATAATTTTCATAATTTTGAATTTTTTAATTTTTTGGTTTTATAATTTTGAATTTTTTTTTGGATTTCCATTTAATAGATTTTTTGATTTAGCATGAAATTGTAAAATTTCATAATTAATTTATAATAATAATATGAAAAAAAAAATAAACAAATATAAATATAAATAAATAGAATCATTATTAAAGAATAGACTAATAAAAAAAAAAATAATAGACCTTAATATTAAAATAGAAATTAATTTGTAAATAATTTTACATATTAAAAGAAATACTAAAATATCATAAATATTATAAAAATAATAATGATAATAAATTATAGTTCCTAAAATTATTTCTTACCATTTTTATTGTATAAAAAACAAATTGATATAATTTTAAATAATAAAATGCTTCATTCCGACAACTTAAATATTTATTTCAAAAATATTATTTTACAAAAAAAAAAAAAATTATTTTTATTATATTATTAACATATTATTGTTCAAATGATATTTCGATGATTTGAATTATTGGCTGTAATAGTTGAGTGATGCATTTCATTAATGAATGAAAATATGTTTTTTTTTTGTTTTTTTTTTGTTTAGATATTATTTAAGAAAATGTAGATGATGCACATTATTATTATTTAAATCAAGCGTTTTTTTTTATATAGCCTTTTTTTTTTATTAATGATGAATGAGTTAAAACTTTTCTCTTATGTTCCATAAATTAACATGTTTTTTTTTTGATAAACCTATTTTATAATATAATTATATATGAAATTATGAAAATCAATTTTTGCTTTGTTGTTGTTTTTTTTTTTTTTTTAATTTTATTGCGTTATGAAAAGAGTATGCAACAAGTAATTTTTTTTTTTTTACTATCATAATGAAGATTATTAATTATAATATTTTTTATTGATTTATTTATTTTTATTATTTATTTTTATAACAACAAGTTGTTTGTGTCCCTTTTAATGTCAGATGTTGGCCAATTTAATGTAATATTTTTTTTTATTATTTTTATTTTTTTATTTATTAATGTTTTATATATAACAAGCGAGGAATATCGAGTGTGCACGCAAAAAATATTTATTTAATTATATTGTATATATTTGATATTAGAAGTAGTAACTAAGGTCGAAAATTCTATTTTGCTTAATTAAGTATAAAAAAGTAGTTTAATTTTGAAAAATAATAGTATTGAAAAATAAAAAAAAAGAACAAATTGCTTAAATTCTTATTGTAATTTTTACTTTTATTTATATATTAAATAAACCATTGATTGTATTAAATACTCTATACGAGCTATAATAGCCCTTCTGAGACTTCTAAGTAAACCATTTATGTAAAATAAAAACTTATTGTTGAATAATATTGTATGTATATATATATAGTTGAAGAAATTGGGCCCCCAAAATGCTTTTAAAGAACTATTATTATTATAATATTCAAATATAAAAATTATAATCATCGACAACCAAAACAAAAAAATGTATATATATATGTATAAATATATTCTAAAAATCTAAAAATAAGTAAGTAAAAAAAAAATAACAGTTTTTTGTTCTTCTTTTTTTAAAATTAAAAAAATTATATTATGAGAAACAAACAAAAGAAATAAATTAAAATTAACAAAATATAAGTAAATATATATAATATATTATAAATTAATATTAGTTATTTAACTAAATGTCAATAATATATTATTAAAGAGTACACCTGAAATTAAGAATTGAGTATCAATCATAAAAAAAAATGAAAGAAATTAAAATGGGTCGTATCAAAGATATTTAGATATATAATATATATATATATATTTAAATATATATTAAAATATTAGTTTAATTAATATATGTTTAAATATATATATTCAATATCTTTGGTGGTGTATAATATAGTATAAATGGTATGAAAAAAGTTATTGCTTTTTTGTTTTTTTTTTGAGAATAAGTAGTTAAAATAATATGTACCTTAAGAATTTTAAAAGAGATGAAAATAACTTAAGACCAAAGATTTTTTTTAAACTCAATAATTGTTTTATTTACGAAAAATAATATTATAGATGTTTTATATATAAGATTTTTTTTTATTTTTTTTTTTATTTTTTTTTTTATTTTATTTTATTTTTATATGTACATATATATATATATATTATTATTATAAATTTATATATGTATACATAATGTATATAAATAATAATATTTTGCATTAATTTGCATATGACAGTGATTAAATAAAAGACAATTTTAAAAAATATAAGGAATTACCTATACTAGTTTTAATTGTTTTTGTTATTTTTTATGGTTTTTTTTTTTTTTTTATAAATAAAACACCTTTAAATTTTAATAAATTAAATTAATAATATGCTAATAAATATTGTACAGTTTAAATGAAAATGAAAAAAAAAAATAAAAATTATAGTGAATAATAATTTAAAAAAAAATAGTGGTTATTCTTTTTTGTGTTTGGTCAAAAATTTGCTGCTATCTTTATTCTATACCTTGTCAATTCAGAACCATTTAATTGCAATTCAGATGTAATAATTTTTTGCAATTCAGAAATAGTCAATTGGAAAATATATATATATATAACAGTTTTAAATTACAATTTAGTACATCTGATTTGCAATTAGAAAAGAATTGACGAGAAGAGAATATTTGAAAAAAATAAAAATTTTCATTTTAAAAAAAAAGTTTTCCTAATTAATTTGTTGTAGTTTATTTGTATAACAAACTTATACCATCTTCAAAGGAGGATTTTGTGTTTCTTTTCTTATATTTTTAATTTTTGTTTTTTTTTTTTTTGGGTTTCCATATTTGTATAATATACAAATGGGTATTATTTACTATTTTTTATAATAATATTTTTTAGAAAATTTTAAATTATTTTCTGTACAATTGTTGTTTATTTTGTGTGAATGTGTGTGTCTGTTTTTGTTAAATATGTCTGTGAGTTTTTTTAGCTATTTTAATTAATTAAAAATTTTATTTATTATTATTTTATTTTTTAATTAAATTTTATGTATAAGTTTTACATATATTATTATAATTATTCTTATATAAATTTTATAATTTAATTGAAATGGATGAGGAGAAATATATAATATATATGTATATATTTGTATATATATAAAGGATGTTTATTACATGATTTTTTTGACATTATTTTACTTTTATTTTATTTTCTTTTTGTATACAACACTGAGGAATAATTAATAAAAATTTCTTGGTTTATTTTCATTTATTTTATTTTTATATTAAATTATTTTTTTTTATCTATTTTTTTTTTGTTTTTATTGACTTGTCATCTAATAACTATTTTTTTTTTTTTTATTAATGTAGTATGAATTTTATGGATAAATGGGTATTCTTGAAAATTAAAATTGAAATTATGATGGTTATATTTTATTCTATTTATGTTTTGTTTTTCAAATGTTTATGATCAATTTGAAATTGTATTTTATTAATCTATTTTTGGTTTTAATTTTAAATATTTTTTAGTAATAATAATAATAAAAATGTATATTACATGTATTTATATTTGGATTTTGTTTTTATATGTTATTAATTCAAAAACAAAAATAAAATTTCGATTAATTATAAATTATTGAAATTAAGTCAATTTTAAATGTGTGTGTGTGTATGTTAATTTTTTAATGACATTTTTAAATTTTTAACGACAATTTTTTACGACGAATTATTAATTGTAATAAGACTGTAAATAGTGTGTATATTGATTAATAAAATTATAGTAAAACTGATGTGTTTATTTAGAAATTAATAATAAATTTCTCACTTGTTAGAGTTTTGCGCCTTTATTTTTTAAAAATAAAATGGATTCCAATTTATTTACAATAAAAAAATGAATCCTTATGACACAATTGGTATAATCTACCGAAACGTGTGTCTACAAAATATATTTTCTGTAATAGTTTGAAGTTAAATGAGTGTTTCGTTCACCAACACTACTGGAAAACATTATTAGGCATAGTCTAGTGTCGGATTACCTAGAGTTATTTATTTTTTAAATTAAGATTTAAATTATTCAAAACCTAAAGAATAACACTAATTACACAGAAATCATCGATAACAGAACTTAAAAAAAGTTCAGCTTACAAAATTCACTATATGTTGAAATATAGTAGGTTAATTAAGTTATCTTGTAACTTACGGAATTCATTTATAGAAAAAAAGCTGTCACCGATGTCAAAAACAATTTAGATTATGTACTTTATTTTTTTGAGCGTTCCATTTTCGAAAGAAATTAAAATGCTTTAAAGTCATTTAAAAATTTGTAAAGAAACACAACTATTTAGATATAGATTTTTAGATTGTAATATGCATATATGTACATATTATGTAGGTATTTAGTTTTCAAAAACTAATAATTTTGAGAAAACTATTTTACTATAGTTTGAAGAAAGATTAAAAGAGGATTTTAAAAAAACTTTTATAAAATTTAATAAAAAAATTAAAAAAAAAACCAAGAGATTTTTGAATTAAAACATCATTTTATAAAATATAAAATTTATAAATCAATCATTTCTATTTAAATTGCAAATTATTATTATAAAAAAATAATTTATTTGATATAAAAACGATTATTTTTTTCTATTTTTTTTGGAAAAGAAACATAAAATATGACCTATTTCATTTTTTTTTTTTTATAAATTTTTGAAATACATAATTTATTATTTTAATATTCACCATATTATATTAAATTTGTTTTTATTAAATACAACTATTTTGAAGGTGTTTTATTTTTCTTTTTTTTTGTAATTTCCTATTCATTTCTAATATTCTTAATTTCTATTTCATTAATATTAATTTTATTTATTTCATTTATAATATATATTTATATATAACCAAAATACAATAAAAAAACTTAACTTGGTTGTTTTGCATTTGTATCAAAAAAATGGAAAAAAATATTGATTTATTTAGAAAAATTAAAATTATTATTTTAATTAAATCAGTGATAATATTTTAATATTTTTATAATTAAAAAAAAAAAAGATATAAATTCTTTTTTTTTTTTACCACAAAAATGATTACAATAGGCAAATGAAAAACTTAACATAAAAATGTGTTATTTAATAACTAACAACAATACAATTAATAGTAATCAAGAATTATATGAATTGTTAAATTGATCTTTAATAATTAAAATTGTTTTGATTGTTTTTGTTTTTGTTTTTTATTATTAACACAAAAAGTAAGCCCTTATAGGATACAAAGAGTTTTATAAAGCTCTAATTAATTAATTAATTAATTATGAATTTATATTTATTATTACGGAATATATAAATTTATTCTAAGATCATAATTGATTGATTGGATGATATTGAAATAAAAATAGAATAAAAAAAAAAACATTTTAAGATTTTTTGATAATTAGTAAATTAAAAATTAACTATATTTGTGATTAAATTGAACTAAATAATAATAACATCATTGATTAATTACTAAATTGAATTTTAAAAATAAAAAGAACTTATTTAGTTATATAAGAATAAAATATTTTTGCATTAATCATAATGTTACAATAATATTATATAAATAATTAATTTATATAAAATTATGCTTTATAAAACTCGTTCTAAAACTCATAATGAAAAAGTTAAGAAACAATTTTTGTATTTTTTTTTTTAAATCAATTTTTTTTTAAGGTAGGTAATATATTTTTTTTTTATATATTATATTTATTAAAACTATGTAATAAAATTTAATTTAAAAAAAAAATTATAAACAAAATAAAATTATTCGATTCATATACAATTTAATTGTAAATATATGTACTTATATTTAAAATTATTAATATTTAAAATATTATCTATATAATATGTTTTATTACAAAATAGCTAAAATTATTAATTACAATATAATAATGGTATGATAGCAATAAAACACATAAGTTTCCATAAGTTTTAATTTTAATTAAAATCAAAAATATTAAATTAAAAAATATTTGCATAAAACATTGTATAATAAAAATACATTAATGTAATAAAAAACAAAACAAAAATAAAATACAATATAAAATAATAATTAAAAATTAAAAAAAAAAAAAATTAATTACACCATTCAAAAGTTATGAAAAAAAAAAAAAAAAAATCATAGAAATGAAAAAACTTAAATATAAAAATAAATAAAAACATTTTTTTTTTAAAGTAGTCATAAGTTGTTGTTATCGTTTTTGTGGCTTTTATTGTAATTTAAAAACAAAAGTGTATTGATTTAAATTTAATTTAGGAAAATCAATTTGGGTTTCAAATGGGGTTGTGATTCGAACAATTTCTATACTCTCATCATCAATGGAATTAATACTAGCAATGTATCTGAATGATTGAGTAACCAATTTCAGTGTAGTAAGACTAGTAGAAAATAAGGTAGAGAGTTGCGTTTAATGCGCAAGTTGCACCGTTACTTTCCAAACATGATCAATTTATCATTTTTAAAGGAAAAACATCAAGTAACCAATTTGATTTAGAAAATTCTTCGTTTATATCTTAACCCAGTTATGTTACAATAAAATGGATTGACTATATAAGTTTTATATAATTCTTTAAATTTGAACCAAAAAATTCATATCTTAAATGAATAACAAACGATAATAACAACCATGGGAATTTTTGTTTCTGATAAATTTAATTTTCACTAAATCTATTAATAATGTAAATTATATGAATGTTAATTATGTATATATAAAAATAATATATATATATATATGTATATATATATCTTTAAATAAAAATTAAAAAAAATAAAATAAAAAAAATTTTGAATAATAATTAAAAAAAAAAAAATTATATTTTGTAAAAAAATAGTATAATAATAATTAAAACAATTAATTATTAATTAAATATATAAATTTGGTATCAACTAAGATTTACACGAATTATTTTTTATTTTAAATTTAATTTTTTTTTTTAATATATAATTAAAAATTTTGTTTTATTCTAGAAATGTAATGTTTATAAGAATAAAATCAGACTTTTTACGCCAATTCGAAAGAATTTTTTTTTATACTTAATTGTTTTTTATATTAATTTTTTAATATTATTATAAAAATATGTTACTACAATGTTCTCATTAGGATGAAGTTAAAATCTAATAATGCGACTTATATTACATATAGAAGTCATATATTTGAATAAAAATAAAAATTTAAGTATTTTATAGAAATTTCATATAGAATGGAGATGCTGTGTATTGAAAAGGAGCTCATTGATTTTAAATAAATGTATATTAAATATATATCATTTAAATTGAAATTAAAATTTTATACCATTGGATTCAATTTTATCGATAATAATAAATTTATGTTATTTCGTTAATAAGAGAAATCTTATAATAGCGATGTTCAAATTATTTTTGAGCATTTATATTAATTATAATGGGAATGTGGGGCCATCAATTTATATCAATTACTAGTTTTTAGATAGCCAGTCCGGTTTGAATTTAAATAACGTTAAAACCATGTTCGATCAATAATAAATACTTATATGAGCGGTAACAAACACTTCTAGAATGTGTTAATGCAATAGAATTTCATTTTTCTCCATTTTGATGGAAATTTTTCTTCACAAAGGAATTTTAAATTTTTAAATTTAACCATTACAATTAATTTTTGCTTGATTTTGGTTGTTCTTGAGAATACATCAAAAGCTATTCATTAGGATAATTTTAAATCCTGATAATTTTAATTTATATGAAATAATAGAAAACATTGTAGCTTAATTTACATGTATTGAAATTTTTTTATAATTTTAAATTTTGAATAAAAAAATATTCTTATTTTCTTTATTTATATATATATTTATTTTTTTTTTTAAATATGCCAACATTTATGTTTTGTAATACGAATATGTATATAAAATTTCATTTATTTGAATATTTTAATAAGGAAAAATTTTGATTACGTTTTTTTTTGTTTGTTTTTCAATCTAGTTTTTTTTTTTTGTTTTTTAAATTTTGCATTGCAAAGGAAAATAATAAAAATCAGTCTTTAGACAATCACAAATTTGTTTAACAAAATCTTTCCTTTTCGAAAAACAAAAACAAAAAAAAATTATTTTGTTTTCTATATAGAATCAAAGTTTTTAAATGAAATTTTTAAAGTTGTAGATTTTTTATAATCATCAATAATTGAAAATCATCAAAATTTGAATCAAAATATATAGTTGTTTTTATTAGAGAAGTTTTATATGTATTGGAAAAAATATCAACTTGTAATTTATTATACTTTGTAGTAACATGTTTGCTTATATGCATTCATAAAATTTATTTTTAAATCCCTTTTTTAAGTAAAAATTTTACCTATAGGTTTCCAAAGGGTTAAAATTTGAAATTATATATTTAAATACATAAATATATGTTTTTTTTTTGTTCTACGAAGGAAGAGAGAAGTATAATTATAATTTTATAGAAAATTATTAAATAATTTTTTTGAAGTTGACGATGCATTGATGAGTTAAAATGAGATAGATAATTTATATAAATAATAAATAAAAAATTCACAAAATTCTCATCAATTGTTAAAAAGACAAAAAAGAATATTTTTAAATTTATTTTTTAAATGATAAGAATTTTGTATTTTAATAAGATTTTATAAATAAGAATACTTTTTTTGTTTTTTATTTATCAAATTAATTGGCCAATTCATTTTTTTTTTTTTGTTTTACAAATATTTATGGATATGTTTATAAATATGTATATAAATTATAAATTGTATAATAAAATTTTGATTTTATAAGTCATGATCACAATTTGGTTAGTAAAATTATTAAATATATATAATATTATATATATATATATAATATATAAATATATATATATTTGTTTTTAATTATAAAGAAAAATTCATTAAGCAAATATACCTAAAATTATTTTTATTTTATATATATGTAAAGTAATTTTAAATTACTTTAGTAATAACAAAAAACAAAATAAGTTGCCCAAAATTTTTTTTCAATTTATTTAAATTAGATAAAGAAGTTTTAAAATCCGTTTTTGTTTTTTTCTTTGTTTGTTAATTCGTAATTCTTTCAAAATACTTATATTTTAATTCTAATCAGTCCTTTTTCATAAAATTTTTCTTTTTAATTTTTTAAGTCATATTAAATCACAACAGTAATCAATTAGAAATTGTATTTTAACTTTATATTTCGAAATTAATTAAAAAATCGTTAATTTTGTCAAATATTGAAATTTTGTTAAAACTAAATCGAATAATTGTTTAAATTAGGCCCTTTATTTATTATAAACAAGCAATATGATAAGACAGTGATCAAAAAAAGTAAAAAATCTATTAAGTAGAGGTGAAAACAAAAATTAATTAAATATTTTATTTGTTTTCAATATTAAAAATTAAATCTTTAAATAATAAAAAGCACTAGCTAGAGAACTATGGCTATCGATTTTAACACAAATTAAAAATAACTTTTTTTTTATAAATTTTGAATTATTATTTTAATTTTAATATAAAAATTAGAAAAATGGAACAGTTAATATTTCAAAAATGGTGCATTCTTACCAGAATTATAGCTATTAAAAATAAGTTTAAAAATGGGATAACAATTCATTTTCATTAAATTGGAAATATAAAAAATTATTAATTACTGTTGTTTTATTTAATTTATTTTAGTTTGTTTTTTGTTTTTTTTTTTTTAAATTCTTTTCCTTATTTTTTAATTTACTCAACATTTCTTTTCAATATAAGAATTGTAGCACCAAAAAAAAAACAAAAAAAAAAATTAAATGAAAATTAAATAAAAATATTAATATAATTTTTTAAATATATTTATTAAAAACATAAGTTTTGCTTACTTAATACTTGATAAGTTTTTTTTAATTTTCATCTTATTTTTATTTTAATTTTTTTTTTCTTTAAATAAATTGAATATGTATATATATATATATTTTTTTTTTATTAATTTTGAAAATATTTCAGTCGAAAATTTGGTTTTTTTATTAGAAAAAAAAAAAATATTTACTTAATATTTTTAAGTAAAGTTCATAAAATTAGTAATAATTAAAAATATATAACATACCATATAAAATATAAAATGTGGAGTGCTAATGTAATAATTATAATAATAAAAATATTAATTTTAATTAATTAAAAAAACAAAAAAATTATGATTATTATGTATATTGGATAAGTATATATAACTAATATAATATTGTTGTATATTCCATTCTAAAGTACACAATTAAATAAAAACAAAAAATAAATATAATATTGCATATATACGAGTACAAAATGTGCTGCAGATATTGAAGAAATTTTGTAAATATCATAAATCAAAAATATGATACATAATTTATACGTGTACAACTATAAATTAATATAATTGAAAAGATTACGTCCCATTAGAAAAACTGTACTGAAAAATCAAATACAGATGATAATTTTAATTTAAAATAACTATAATTGATGTATAACAATATTATAATCAGAATAAGTGAAATATATTCAGTTGAAAAGAACAAATTGCTTATAATAATTGTTTTCAATTATTTAAGACAAATAGAAACAAGGAAATTATGCCGTTTAAAAATGTAGGAAGGTAGCAAATTTTCATAAGAAAAATATTTAGACAGTTTTTACAAATTAGAATAAAAATATTCTAATAAGTTAAACCATTTTTGAATTAAATACACTTTTAATTAATAATAAAAATTTTAATTTCGAATTTTACTTATTAGTTTTAATAACAAAAATATTTCTCAAAATGTGTAAGAAAATTATTTGAAATTTCGATATTTTGATAATTCATATACAAAAGTTTTGATATACTAACAGAAATACCAATTTTTATTATTAAATACATATTTACATATTGAATATTACCTTTTAAGCATCAGCATATTGAAATATGTACTCATTTAAGGAATTAACCGATATATTTTACGCAATGCTTTATTTTTACTCTCTTATTTGATTGAACCCAATCTAATCATGTAAATTTTGTCCGTATAAATGCAATAAAATACTTTTTATTATATTAAAATAGTAGTAAAAATAAAAAAATAAAAACAAAACAATAATTTTGAATATATACGAAGGAAATTGCACAATTTTTTTCTTTATAATTTTAATAATTTAAAAAATTTATTTTTTATTAATTTAAATTTTTTTTTTGTTTTATGTAAAGTGTGAAGTACCAAAATAAAAAAAAATAAATTAATAACATTTGTTAAATTTGAAATTTAAAAAATTGAATTGAATATTAGGTATAACTTATAGTGATTTGGCATACAAGTTACTTGATGTAATGTGTAAGTAAATTACACTAAAAGACTGTCAACCGCTTTCTTTTATCTGTTACGTAAGTGGGTCGGTTACTTTCAGCAAGTAGCTTGCATATCAAGGCACATAGGTAAGAATATGAAATTTAATTGTTTTTTAACCTTAGTTACCTTTTAAAAAAAATTTTCATTAATAATTTTTAGTTATAAAATATATTTTTTATATGGATATTGTCTATTCAATATATGCACTTTACATAAAACTCTAAGTCCAGATTTAATGAATTAATATTAATAAATATATTAATTCTTTTTTTTTTATTATTAATTTATAAAAACGAATCATTGGTTTTTTTTTAATATTACCTATACATTATATGTATATTTAATATTTATGAAAACAATTAAAGCCTAAAAATAATTTAGTGTAATATATTTAAATATATATACTTTATCAAAAAAAAAAAAAGTAATAATAAAAAAATCAGTCATTTTAGTTTTCATTAAATTAAAAAAAAAATTCTTATATTAATTAATTTATTTTTTGTTTTTCTTTTTGTGAAACAGTCAATTCTTAAAAAATAAAATTATTATTATTAAAAATAATTTATAAATTATTTATTAATAATAATAAATAATTATTAATTATTATTAAAAATTATATATATATGTATATACATATGCATATGTTACTTTATTCATATATGTATATGGATATGTATATACAAAACAAAATAAAAAAAGAATTATATAATAAATTCAATCACAGAGAGTTTCCTTTTAAATGTATTTTTTTTTTTTTAAATTTCGCAGTTCATAATTCTCTCCTTGTCATCATCATTATTTTTGTTTTGAATTATATTCATTTATAAAGAGATCATTTTCGAAGGATGTATTTATGTGTTACAATAAATTATAAGTAAATATTTCTATAAACTTGTCTAATGTAAATCATGAGTCGAAATTATTAATATATGAAATAAATATATTTTTTATTTTAATAATTGTTCCCGATTTATTTTTAATAAAAAAATTTCAACCCATGATTGTCTGTTTTAAAATTAGTGAAGTTTTCAATAAGTTATCATTATGAAAATGAAATTTATTAAATTAAAAAAAAAATAATTTTTATTATTAAATATTATTTTACGTAATATTATATATATATTTGTTATTTTAATAATAAACAGAAAAAATATATTAATAATGGTAGTATAAATTTTTCTTCATTTAAATGTAAAAATAATATTAGCACTCTCTTGTTGTTTTAAATAAAATAATTAATATAATGTCCGTACCAGTATATTTTATATTATGATTATTTTGAAATAAACTATAAAATATTCTTAATTTAAAGAAAAAATATAAGAAATCTATACTAATTATATTGATAAATTATTGTGTTTTATCATATATTATTATAATTTTTTTATTACATTTATTTGTAACATTGGGAAATATTGTTTTAATATTGAGAAAAATATATTTAAAATATATATGAAATTGGAGAAAATATAACGGTGTATAATAAAACGTTAACGGTATACAGAATACAATGCGAGTATATTAATTGATTTATATCTATATTGTATTTTTTTTTTTAATAATTGATAACTAATTATAAAAATTTAATAAGAAATATAATAAATAAGAAATTATTATAATATTTAATAGAATAATGAATGATCGGATAAATTGTTATTCTAATTTTAATATAGAAAAGAATATCTAGGTGAATACATATAATATATAATATGTATATAATATGAAAATTTATCGGTTAATTGTTACATATAATATATATAAATATACATATTTTAATTATATACAAAATGTTTTTCTTGACAACAAAAATTCAAAACTAACATGTTGACAATAATTCTGGATTAGAATAATAATGATAATAATATTGTTGATGTAATTAATAAATTAAATAGCTGATTAAAATCAAGCAGCTTATTGTTTGTTACTAAAAAGGCTAAATTTTAGGAAATTGTGGTGAATATTTATAGGAAAAAGATGGTTATATTATTTAATTGAATTCTAAAATGAAATCATTTTATAGAATTGACATTGGTTATTTATTTTAAATTAATATTTAATTATTTGTAAATATGAATAAACATATTTAAATAATTTTTGAATAATCAAGATTGTTTTTTTTTAAACAAAGTTTTGAAAATTTAATTAATAATTGTAATTTGATTTCATTTTTAAAAATTCTGAACGTAAAATATAAATAATTATTTAATTTAATTGATTTGTTTAAATTGAAAATAATGAAAAAATTTCAATTGAACATAATTTGTGTATAGGAAATTCACAGGAAAATAACAATTAAAATTAAGCTATTGTAAATAAATCTAGAAAATTATTTATAATTATTTATGTATGTATTTATTCAGTCTAGGAGAAATTATTATATATGTATATATGTATAGTTTTATAAACTAAGTTTTATGTTACAAGTTTCTTTCTAAATAAAATTATTTATTATATTTATCTTTAAATTAATTTTTTATTTTACAAATTTTTTTTTTAGTACTATTATTATTATATATACCTAAATATATATATTTATATGTATTTTTTGATTTTTTAACGTTATGGTTTCGGTATAAATCATTTTAACGTTGTCGTCTTAATTGTTGTAACAATCTATGACGACGTCTCCTCCACCATAACGAATTTATAAAAAATCCATACACGGTTTAATTGGTGAATGTTGTAAATCATTTGGATTTGTTATTAAAGAACTTATGACATTACCGGGTCCGCCACCCCCACCTACAATATTATTTACACTATTTCGATTACTACCATTATTATTATTATTATTATTACTGCTATTATTATTATTATTGTTATTGTTCAATGATAACGAATGATGTAAACTATGTGAATGTAAATAAGAATGATGATGATTTTTTTGACGACGATGATAAATACTTTTATGATTATTTAAACTGTTTAATGTACGAAAAACTTTATGACATAAATTACAAACGGCGTTATTTAATGGTTGTAAATGTTGTTGTTCCTTATGGCGTTTCAATGTTAATTTAGTACTTAATAATTTACCGCAAACATCACAACGGTGACAAGCTGTCAATGGTAATGGTAAAACAAGCCGACCATTATTATTTAAATTTGGATTACCCATGCCAGTGATATCGTTGCCGAGTATAGAACGATTTCGACTATTTAAATTTAAATCATCAGATATATTTAAATCAGCGCTACCAACTGAACCACGACCATTATTATTATTATTATTATTGTTACAATTATTTCCACCTGATAAAATTGTTGGTGAAATTGAACGATGCCGATGAAATTGATGTGAATGATGATGATGATGATGATGATGCATTGGTGATGATGTATCAATTGGACCAGAACCAGCACCACTAGATGAATTACTATGATGCTGATGTTGAAGTTGTTGCTGATGTGGTTGTTGTTGTAGTTGTTGCTGCTGATGCTGTTGTTGTAAACTTAAATGGTGGGAACCAGTCGGTGACAATGGATGGTCAATTAACGAATGATGATGTTGTGAGTGCGAATGCGACATATGACGGTGTGGACTTTGTAAATGATGATGTAATTGCTGGGCATAATTAGCGGCAGCAGCAGCAGCGGCTGCTGCAGCAGCTGCAGCAGTAGCACTATTATTTTTACCATCAGAATTATTACTTCCAGGTACTATAACACCGCCTAATAAGCTGTTACTTGCATTGCTACCTGTAGTTTTCGGTGTTATGGTGTTTTATTCGATTTATATTGTTTTGAATTTTGTGTTTTTTTTTTTTTTGATTTTTTCGATATTATTTTGATTTTGGTTTATTTTGATTTATTTTCGAATTTTTGAATATTTATTTTATTGGTGCGCATGGAAGATGTGCATGTGTATGTGCGTAGCAGGATGCAATTGTAAATCGAGAATGAAAAAGAAAAAAAAGAGACAATAGTGACTTTTGAGTTGAATTTAATTTATTTTATTGTTTTGATTATTTTTATTTGTTTTTATTTTTTTTTTATTTTCGTAATTTAAAAATTTATTTCAGGCAATAGATAGAATTTTGATTTATACATTTATATATGTGAATATTTTTAATTATTATTTTAATTTAATATTTTAATTAGACATTTAACAAATATTTACAGAATTTAAAATATATACTGAAATTAAAGCATAAATTTTGTTTAAAAATTTCTAATTTCGAAAAATTTTTTTAAATAGAAAGGGGTTTTTCATATTAAATATTAAAATTTTCGAAAAATAAAAATTTTATTTGATTTTCTTTCATTTAGCATTCTTTAAAATTTAAAATTTTAGGATTAGAATTTGAATTTTGAATTCTACCCAGGATGGTTGGGACTGTATTAATAAAACAAAAGAAAAATAAAGAGAAAAAATTTAATTTTTAAAACTAAAATGTTTTTTTACTTTATTTTTTTTTTTTTATATATAAAACGGAAACTAAAAGGTTGGTTTCTTTTAAAAATTTTGGTGATTGAATATTTTGTAATTTTTTATTATTTTATTAATAAAAAAAAAAGTTAAAAAAAAACTTTATAAATTTTGAGAATTTTGTGTTTGACGATATATAATATTTTTTTTTGTATAATATTTGTTTTAACAATTATATTATTTTTTTTTTTTTCATTAACTTGAATGAAAATGTACTGAATGTTTATTAATTTTTTTTTTGATTCTGGTTTATAAAAGTTAAAATTTTGAAAATGTTTTTAAATCCAACAGGTTCTCAAAATTGGAACCAATTGGTTAAGAAAACCATAATTTTATACTTTATTTGGTCTTTGTTTTCTTTTTTTTAAGCCTAGTACGAATCGAAAACGAAACTGTCGAACTTGAAATGAAAATTTTATATTTGAAAATTAATATACTCGTGTACAGTGTCACCACAGGCAGTGAATAGTGAATCTTATATAATTGCAAAAAATTCAATTATATTTAAAGTTAAATTTGTTTTAAATTAAAATTTATAGAAAATTGATATGTTAATAATCTATATTAGATTATTTGGTAAGTAGATAGGTAATATTGAAAGAGTTCCAATATTAATAATTTAATATTAAAAACAGAAAATTTTTAACTAAGTTTATACATTTCTTAGTTGTTTATAAATTTATTACGATAAACTAAAATTATTAGAATTTTGTTTTGCAATCCTTCGATTTTAAGAAGTTTTTGTTAGAGTAATTATTTTTTTTCTTTATCGAAAACAATCATATTTCAATAATTATAGAGTTCAAAGATTTTATACTATTTATTTATTTTATAATTTGTATTCAATTCTCATCATGTGATTTTATATTTCAACTTTCAAAAATTCACTATTCCATTTCTTTCTCAATTCTCATTTCTTTCTGTAAAATTAACACGAATATTTTTACATTAAATTTCGTTTGTTTCGTTTCTCAATTAGTACAGGGTTGTAATGTCTTTTTTTTTTTTTTTTTTTTGAATTAACAAAAACAAAACAATCAAAATTAAATTAAAAAATAAATTATAAAAAAATAAAAGTCCACCTGGGAAAATTTTATTTTTAATTTTGAAAAATTTTGGATATATATATTAAAATATTTTTTTTAATAATTTTTAATTATTTTAGGCCTGATTAAATTCAACTTAATTTTTTTGATTTTTGTATTTTTTTTTGTTTAGTTTTGTCACTAAGGTCTCATTTTTTTTCATTTTTTTTTTCTTTCAATCATATTCAAAAAAACAGTCCAATTTCACCAAAATATAAAATTAGTTTTAAATTTTAGCAAAACTGGACTGATTACAAAAAAAAAAAAAAAAAAAATAAAAAAAAAATAAAGGAAAATAAAATGTTTTTATAAAAGAGAACAAAGGAAGCAACAAAGAAATTCAACCAATTATGATGCTTGTTTGCTTTCTTGTTAAATTTTTATTTTCTTTTGCACAATAATTGTAAATAGAATTAAGACAATTGCACACTTTAAAAATTGTAAATAGCATTAAGGCGATTGGCGATAAATTATGACATTTAAATGTTTAAGAAATTCTTTATGAAAATATTAAATTATTTTAAAGTTAATTTGTATACCTTCGTATTGAGTATAGAAGGTGTGTAATAAATGGGTTTAAAAAGCATTAAATCAATTGAAAGATAAGAAAGTGATTTTGTGAAATCATGATTTTGTTAATAATATAGTTATATAATTAATATTTATTTAAGTATTTCAAATTTAAATAAGTAATAAATGTTTAATAGCTAAATTTAAGTCTTTCCGATTCAATGACTTATTATTGTCATAAATATTTTCGTCAATATAATTTACAATTTCGACAATTTTTAATTCTTTGTAATCATCTTTAATCGCCTTGCATCTCAATTCCATTTACACACTTTTAATTTTATATATATATTTTTTTTTTTTTTTTTTTTATAAATTTTGATGTTTTAATTGTTTAATTTTTTCTATAAGCTTAAATCATAACAAATAAAAAGAAAACTTTGTGCTGACTGTTTTAAATTCTAAAATTTACTGAAAGTTTAAAAAATTTAACTTTTTTGTGATATTAATTTTAAAGTAAGTAGAAAATTAGGCTCTCTATAATGTATATTGTTTTTATTTTTATTTCTCTTTGTGTTGTAAAGCCAATTGGTTCCAATAATTCGTTTTATATTTTATATTATTATTTTTAAATAAATTATTTTATAAATATTTATAATACAGTTAAGGATTATAAAAAAAAATATTCTTGTGTACTTTAGTTAGAATATTATGATTTTGTGTTTAATGATATTATAAAATAAAAGATAATAATAAATTAAATTTATATTGAAAAAATGAAAATTTTTTTTTTTTGTATAAAATAAAAATCATATATGTAATATAATATAATTAAATATAGCTTAAATATGAAAAAAATAAAATATCTATAGAAATATTTTCAAAATTTTGAAAATTCTATAAAAATAAAAAAATTAAATATAGATGTAAAGTTATAATTTAGATATATATATATATGTATACATGTAAAACTAAGTTCAATTATCTAATATATTATATATAATAGAAAAAAAAACAAGAAAATGATTTTTTTTTTTATAAGTGTATAAATTAAAAATGAACAAATATTAATATTGATATATAATGGTGGGTGTCTCAAAATTAATTAAATTGTTATATGAATTATTATATAGATTTTGGTAAGATAACAAACATTTTTGTGTTTAAAATGGAATTATTTTTTAGTAAAATGTTTTTGAAAATAACATAATTAGAAACATATTTTATTAAAAATTTCAAAATAAAGCTTATTTTTTTTTTTAAATTAATTGTATGCATTTCTTATTCATTGAAATTGATTCCATTTCTTGTCATAGGTATACACGTAATTTGTTAAATTATCAAGATCCATGATTTTATAATAAAGAATTTTATTTTAGAAAAACTCTATCTATATATATATCTATTATATATATATATATATATATATTATTATTACATACATATATAATTTATATATATGTATATAATATATAAATCGGGTTTTTCAATGCATGTATCTACATATATAAAAGTTTTTACGAATGTAAATATAAATATAATTTTTACATATTAATAATAATAAAATAAATTATTTTCAAAATATAAATTTACAATTTTTTTTTTTTGCCATTTAATTCGTAATAATGAGAGTTAATTATTGAATTATATATATATATATATATATATTTGAAAAAAAAAATAATTAAGAAAATGAATTTTTATATAATGAATAACCATTTTATGTACCTATATCATGTACATATTTAATATTGTATTTTAAATCTTAAAAAATATTTTACATAATAAATTTTGAATATTACAAAAAAATAAAATTTATTGTAAAATTTTTATTATATACCTTTTGACTTTTTTTTAACATTAACATGTTTCTAATAAATTTTTAAATTTTTAATTAAGAATAATATTCGTACTAAAAATTGTATAGTTTAATTATTTATAAGAAAAACAAAAGTAGAAAAAAAAAATTAATTAGTAATATTGTTGTAAATATTTCAATATTAAACCTAGAATAGAATTTGAAACGTATTCTAATTATATGCATTTTAATAATTCTAATATGTAATTGTAATTTGGATAAAATTGTGCACACAAAAATGAGCACAAAAAAATAAACGTGATCAAGTAATGATAAAAGTAATAAATTAACAATTTTTTGTATGTTTTTTATATAAAATATATAAAAGAAAACAATTTTTGACAAAATTTTAAAACTTTATATTTTAATTAACGATTTTTTAACTTTCAAATAAAAAAAAATGTTTTTTTTTTTAAATATTTTTAATTTTTACTATCAATATTGAATTAGTTATATGTATTATTATTATTAATTTAATCACAGCATAATGTATATTTATTTAATTTTTTTTTTTCTGTATATAATTTAATGAAATAGTTAAAAAAATTTAATATATTTTATTTATCAAAAGCTATCTATTTTTATTTTTAAAAATTCTTTTATGAAAATCAAAATAAAATGAAAAATTTAAATTGCTATAAGATATAATATAATTTGTTTTTTTTTGTCAATATGGAAATTTAATGTATTTTTAAAGCTATTTAATGTTTTAATTTTTCTTTTTCTATAATAATTGTGCTTTATTTTTAATAATTCATTATACATTACATACTATTAATTTTCTTTTTCTTTCATTGAATATCTGTTGCTGTTTGCTTTTTAATTTATAGTTTTATGAATTGTGTATAAATCTCATATGAAAAATTGTATTGAAATAGAATAAATTTTTTAAAGTTAATTAAAAAAAAAAAAAAAAACAATTTTTTTTGTTGTTTTTTTTTTTTAATAAAGTTGGTAATACGATAGTGTATTTTTAATTATATTTTAATTGAATGAAAACGATTTTTGATTTGTTAAATTTTATATTTATATATATATATTTTATATGATTTTGATCGTTATATAACATTTTATGACGTTACATTTAATTCTTGTTGAAATGGTTCGTAAATTTATTCGTAACAGTTTTGAATACAATATAATTTTAAAACGTATAGTTTAGTTGTACGATGAATTAAAAATTTCTAAAAGCAGTTTTGCTAATTATTATACTTTATTTTGTGTCGTGTGTAAACTTAATAGATATTTAGTAGATCTATATGGGTGACCTTATAGAGACTTTGAAAATTCAAATTTTTAGGATACCATTATTCGGGAGCATAATTTGATTTTCCTCTTCAAACTTGAGGGTAGGTTTATAATTTGTTAGTTTTTGTGTAGCAATGTAACTCTGAAGTTTTGAAAATTATTGATCTTGACTTTGATTGCCTCTACCCCAGTCAACAAATTTAGTTCACTCATATAGTTTGAAAAATGAAAATTTAATATTCAATTCAACTAAACTTTGTGAAATTTATAAATTAATGTAAAATAATTTTCTGTTATACAATTAAAAATTAATTTATAATATTTACTGAAATAATTATAATATGAAATTTAGATAGATAGATAGATTGTGAATTTCGGGAGGAATCTGTCTCCTATATCACCCCATCAGCAAATGGGCTTATTGTGATAACCCATGTCTGAGTTATTAAGGATACCTGATTTTGTGATAATATTCAGGATATTCTTCAATGGTATGATGAATAGCTCCCATTGTTCAGAGAACGTTATTCCCAAGTCGCGAAGTCTGCTACGAGTGAGCCCTTCGCATTCACAGAGCAGATGTTCAATAGATTCTTCCTCTATTTTACATATTCTGAACAAGTTGTTTTCGGTTACATCCATTTTATAATATGAAATCTATAAATTTATGTTATAATTAACTGTTATACAATTTAGAAATGATATAAGAACTATTTAAATCTGATGGATGGGATTAACTGCTTATAAATTGCATTCAACAATAAGATATCTAGTGAAATCTAGTTAATATAATACTATATCGTCATAATCTGTTATATGTAGATACAGGCAAGTATAGGAATTCAAAATTACATGTGTGCAATATATAATTATTTATTTATGTATTTATTTTTATTTTTTAAATATAATTTGAGCAACAAAAAAATATTATTTTTTTTGTTTTACAAAAAAAAAGCTTAAATGTTTTTTTCTTTTTTTTTCGTTTGTAGTAAAATTCTTAAATTAAAAAAGAAAGAGAAACACATACTTCTTTTTATTTTACTAAATTCTTTATTTGTTTATTTTTTTTTTTACATATCGATATTTGGGCAATAGTATGTTGCCTTCTTTACTGTAATTACGCAACTACACTGAAGAAGGCAACATATTATTGCTGAAAGATCGATATTTGTAAAAAAAAAATAGACAAATAAAAAAATTAGTAAAATAAAAGGAATTATGCGTTTTTCTTTCTTTTTTTAATTTAATTTATTATTAATTATTTTATTAATTTACTATTATAAATTTATTAAGAAATCTATATTTAGAATATAAATTTTATGGAAGAAAATTAGTTTGAATTTTGTAGAAAAAGTTTTATTTAATATTATTTACTTAATTTAAAATTATTCGTGCTATTTTATATTTATGGAATTTATTTTTTTTTTGTTAAAAAAAATCAAAAGGTGTTATATTTTTACAAAAACCATTTTTTTTTTTCGTGTTTTTGAGCTTTATATATATATATTTTATATACGTATATAGTGTTTCTATTTTTTATTTTTATTTTTGTTGTTCTTTTTAATTAAAACTACAATTGTATAAATAATAAAGCTGCTCCTATGATGAATGACGATTTATTGAAAAATATGGATTTGAATGTCCTAAGTTACTTGATGATTGATTACCTTCTTCTTTTGGTTGTTTTAAATTTCTATGGTATATACTTTTATGATTTCTTAAACTATTTAATGAACTGTACACACGTTTACATATATTACAAACAGGTTCTCTTGTCGGTCTCATATGAACATTTTGTATATGACGTTTTAATCTTGTTAATGATGATAAGTTTTTATTGCATGGATCACAACGAAAATCTTCACCAGAATTTGGTCCTAAATTATTACCACTATTCAAAATATTATTTGTATTGTTGCCACTAACACTACCGCTACCACTATTTGAACCAATTATTGAATTTCCTGATTGAACACCTGATGTTACTGCTTGTTGATTTGCTGTGGCCATTGCCATTGCAGCAGCTGCTGCAGCAACAGCATTACTAGCTGATAATAACATTGATTGTTGTTGGTGTTGTTGTTGATGCTGTTGTTGATGCTGTTGTTGACTTTGAGAACTACTACCGCTTATTGGACCACTTGATGAGCTACCAATTCCACATAATGAAGATGATGATGTAAATGCTGGTAAATTTAAACCACTTATTCCTGTTGCTGAAGGCAATGATGATGGAGCTGTTGTTGTAGTTGTGGTTATCAATTGAGATTTTGTTGATGGTGTGGTGAGAAATGTTGTGTTTTTCGTCGTCAGATAACCTGACGACAGAGGCAAAATAAAACGTCGCATTAGCCCAACATTTATTATTTGGTTATTATTAATTTTAAATTTAAATTTTTTTTTTTTGTTTTTTTTTTTTTAATTTTAATTTTATTTTTTACAAAAACAAAAATAATTCATGGAAAATTTTTTGATTATAATTTTTATAATAGATAAAAAAAAATTGATATCGAACCGAAATTTTTTTGCAAATTTTGAAAATATTGTTTCAAAAAGATCTAAAGAATTATGAAGATCAAGGCGATAATAAAAAAATAATAAATTTTTAATTAGAATTAATTTCGAAATTTTAATAAAATATACTAAACTATCATCATTTATATTTATTATATTAATTTTAATTCAAATTGTTTTCTATGAATTATTGTGTAAAATATAGACTAAAAATTAATAAAAAATTTTTTTTATTTTGGGTTATATTTTTGTTTTGTTTATTTGTATATTATATAAAATTTTGTGTTTCAACACCATCACCAACAAGTGTTCGTTTCATAAATAAAATATTTGATTATTATTTTAACTAATTTATATATTATATAAATATATATGTATAACTTTTCTAGAAACATATTTTTGTATTCATTAATCCAAAAAATAAAAAAAAAATACATATAATAAAAAAATCTGTTATATATATTAAATAGAAAAAATAATAAAATAAATAAACAAAAAAACTATTGTATGATTAAGTTCCATTCTACATTGTGAAAAGCTATTAAAGAAATTTTGCCATCTCAGTATTTATTAATTTTTAAAATGTCATAAATTAATTTCAAATTGGAAATAAGCCTTTTTAAATAAAATTTAATTTTTTTTGTTTAATTTAGAGGTCTAGTCATATCCTTTTTGTTACATTTTAAACGAAGATCCCATATTCCATTATATATGTTGGGGTTGTTGGGAAGTTATTTTTTTACTATTACTATACTAAATATGAATAAAAGTTAATACTATTATTATATATGTATGTAATCTTCTATACTTATAAAAAGGATTGTTTGTTTGTTTGTTTGTTTCTTCGCTATACACGCCTACAGCTTTAAAGATAGAGTTCTGAAATTTTGCACAGTTATTCATGGTCAAAAACCAATTGTGTGGCTATGTGAATTAGCGATAAAAATGTGACAATTAGTTTTATTAATCAGAAAATACTGTACAGTGTATACAAATCGATAGATATGAAAATGAAGTAGTTCCTCCTCATCAATTGGAATTAAAAGTAGTAGCTTCAATATTGCTTCTACCAAACTTGAAGCACCCAAAACTATGGTACTAGATTAAGAAGAAGAACTTTGCATCCTCATTTCATTTAAGCACAAATTCAAATTGATTATAGAAAAGGCATATCTTTATTTCAAGAAGATAGCAAGGAACGTGTTTACTTATACTGCATTAGAAAAAAAACCGAAATATTGTTTACAAAGAATTAATCTTAATATATTAAGTATAGTTTAAGTTGTAGTATTGTTGATTTTATTATAGTAGTGAAAAAAAAATATTACAATATTTTTGATAAAGCAATTTTTTTCAATTATTGTGAAATTATTGTGAAAATATTATGAAATTATTGTAAATTCAAAAATACGAAAAGTATTTCAAAAATAATTCGTATTTCAATTGACGTCTTGTAACATAATTATAGGTATATTAATAATAGGTATATGTACAAAAATTTTAAATAATTGCACAATGAATTGATAAAGGAGCAAGATGGTTTGCAGAAGTTTGAAACCAGGTAATAGTATACAAGACATTGATAAACCACGTCCTAGAGCAATTTGAATCTATAGGACCATTCAAGTCAGTAGTAACACGATGACGTTAAGGTTGAAGACTTTGTAGTTTAAAATTGAATTAGAAAAAGAAAAAAAATTAATGTATTTTGAAAAATCCATTACCGTAGGAAGCGTTTATATTGATTTTCAAGAATCTAACCAAATTAGATCGTTATAAGCGATCTTATATTTTAAAAGAAATATGTATGTATAAATAAATATGTATGTATATATTTTGCAAAGGAATACATTATTTACAAAAAAAAATACTTTTCGTTTCAGGTGAATCGTTTTCGAATCAATGTCGAATTAGAGATATAATTGTTTACTGAACAATACTAATATTAAAAATCAAATTATAAATATGTATGTACCTAGAAAATAATTATGCTGTAAAAAAAAAATCGAAAATTCGATTTATGCATCCGGAATTTTTACAAAACTTTGATTTTTTATTTAGACGCAATGTTGTTATAAACGAAGCTGTGATGAATATATAAGGTCACGTATATTGCAAAATGAGCATATACAATTTTGTCGTATATCGAATCTAAACGCAATGAATGATAAGCAGATTCTAATGTATATTAATTACTAAAACAAGTATATTAATTGTATAATGCATTAATTATTTTTGATTTGAAATTATTTATTTTTAATAAGTATTAAATAAAAAACTGTGAACTATAAAAATAAACTGAGAAAAATTTATGAGTAAAAAATGATTGTATCTATGAAACTAAAGAAAAAATCTAAAGATGGCAGTTAAAATTTGATATGCAAAATTTTATATTTTTATAGTATTAAAATAAAATTAAAATAAAAATATTTTATTTTTAGTGTGCTTCTAGTATTTTTTGTGGTGTGTAAATAATGCCAATTAATCTCATCCTATATTTTATATAAAATAGTTAAGTTTTTTCATAATTTCAATTTTAATTTATTTTTTTTTTTGCTGATTTTATTTTGTTGACTTGTCCAATTCTTTTTCTTATTTTTAATTTGTATATTATTGAGCAATATTATTCTTTGTAATTTTTTTTAATTTGCAAACATTTTTTGTTTAATGTCTTTTTTTACAAAAGGTGTTTTGTAATTTTTAATTTTTTTGTTTGTTATTAGTTTTTTATTTTTTCCAAATTATTGTTTTATACAATTTTGATTTCAGTTACAGATTTTTTTTTTTTTTACATAAACAAAAATTGTTTGTATTTTTTTTTTTTTGTAATTCTTTAAGATATACATATATACTAATACAAATATAAGAAATGTTGGATTTGAAATTAAACAAAAAAAAAAAAAATGTGCTCCCTAAAACCAATAAATAAAATTGTTCTTATCTTGTATTGTATTTTTAATAAATTTTAGTTAAATTCATTTAAATTTTTGGTTGTTGTTGTTGTTCTTGTATTGATTTCTTTTACATAGAATATAATATATAGGTATATGTGTTTTATGCTAAAATAAAAATCATATTTGAAACGCAAAATCTAAATTAATTTTATTTATTTAATTTATAATCAATTTACATGAATCTGGAACGTAAAATTTTAGAAAATTATTTTTGAAAATAATAAATAGATAATTTTGATAAAATTTTTTATTTGAGTGTTTATAAAAAACCATATATAAAATTTCTATGTAAAAGTTAAATTCTAATTTGAAATTTTCTTATTCTATATTAAATTAATAAAAAAAAAAAATGTATTATAAAAAATACATTATTACGTATTATAAATACCTAGTTAAGCCAAATTAAAAAAAAAAATCCTTATTACATAATGTATAAAATATGTATAATTTAATTAATAATGCCTACTAAAAAATCAAATATTTACAAAGAAAATAATAAAAATTTTGGGTAAGTTATAATATTATTTTTTTTATTTATAAAAATTTTTGGATATTTTTTTTGTTTTTTTTTTTTTTAAATTTGGTTCTACATATAAATTCTTGTTAGAAAAACTATATTTACATAAAAATAATGTATATTTTTATGTATATGTATATATTTATAATATAGTAAAATTAATTTATAATATTTGTAATATTTTAATAATATATATATATATATATGAATAAATTGTATTGTATAAATTATTTAATTTTTTAATTGTTGCACACCCAAATGAAATATAATAATATAAGTATATTAATTACACGTATAAAATTTAATGACAAATATAATGAGGCGTATATATTAAAATATATATATATATATATATATATATATATATATATATATATATATATAAAGTAATTTTAAACTTAAGTTAAATGCACACATATAATAATAGTAAAAATGTCAATTAAAAAAAAAAAAAAAAAAAAAAAAATAAAGACGTATACATACAAATATTCCAATTTTTATTAATAATATTAAAATTAATTAATATACATATAATGTGACAGAATGTTAAATACTCTTATGTTAATATAGATATGTTTTTTTTTTTGCTTTGTATGGTTTTTCAAAAAAAAAAAACAAGTTAAAAAAGCATAATATTTTTCATATAATGTATATATAGGGTATATTATTTAAAATAATAAAAGTAAAAAAAAAAAAATTAATAAAACAAATAACTAGTTAGAAGCAATAAAACTGTTATACAAAAAAAAAAATTATATTATTAACAAACTAAAACGATAAAATTTAATGAACACAAAATTATTATTTTGTTGTTGTTGTTATTTTGTATATGCATGGGTTTAATTGCATAACAATTATATACACATACACATAATTTATAATGTATTATATATTTGTTTTTATATGTATCTATATATATAAATGTAAGTAATAATTGGTGTAATATAAATAGTATATAATTATATCGTTGAAATAATTAATTAATTAATTGTATTTGTTGTTTTCAATTTGAAGTTAAATTAACGAAATAAAAAAAAAAAAATAAGAAATCAAAATGACGACGAAGTGTTTATAATTCGGGGCGGGAGGGGTATGTATTCATTTTTGTTTTTGTAATGGGGTTTCTCTAATTTTATGTTTTGTTAGGATAAAAATAAATAAAAAAAAAAAACAAACCAATTCGGTTAATTTCTTTTTTTAAATTATTATTATTATTAATTTTTATTTTATTTTTATTTATTTTTAATTTATATATATATATTTCTACATAAATATAATATGTCTATAAAAATTTGTTCGCGGAAATTTTTTTTTTGTAATAATTTTTTTTTTCTTTTCTTTCGTTGACAAGTGCACACTCTTTTTTGTATTCGTACGAAATCTTCATATTAAATACCAATAAATTTTGTTTTTGGCGAAGCTTTCATTTAAAAATTTAAAAATTTGAGAGAAAAATAAATCAATAAATATAATATATGAAAACGAAATTCGTGAATTAATGGTATATCAATTATTGCAAAAAAAAAAAAACAAAAGGCTGTCCTAATTTTGTAAAATAATGTAATTAATCCTAGCATTATCAATTCTTAAAATTAACGATAACAAAAATAAATTATTTCACTTGATAAATTTTGGAAAATATTTTAGTAAAAAAAATAATAAAATAATTTTCATTACTGAATATGAAAATATTCGAAAATAAAGAAGAAAATCAAAAAGTAACATAAAACTTCATAAAACATTAATTTTTTTAATTTGATTTGATATGAAATAATATAAATGAAATAAAAAATAAATACTTTTTTTTTGTTTATAAGAATAGAATAATGCACAATTAAAAATACACGTAAATATTTTCATATAAAAAAATTCATAAATGATTGGAGAAAAAAAATAAAAAGAAAGAAAAGTTATCTCTCAAGAGCAGTAATTGTAAAAATTTGACAAAAAAATTTAAATTAAATAGTAGGGATTTTGTTTTAGTAAGCTTTAATTTAAAATAATAAAACATTAAAAAATTAATTTATTTGAATTTAATACAAATTTACAAGACGGATACGTCGGTTGAAATGAGAATGAAAAGTAAAAGGTATTAGTAAATTTATTAATTAGAAAAATTAACCATTTTTACAAAAGATAAATATAAATAGTGCTGAATTAGATGTGGTAGTATTAATTAATTACTTATCATCAGGACCTTAGTGATGTGATTTGTTTGAGTAATTTCACAAACATTTTATTTGAATTATTGATTCACATGATTGGATTATAATTGCAAATTATTAAAATTGAAGAATTTACGCGTTACGGTCTCATGTTAGACAATATTAACGATGAGAAATGAATTTCAAACATTAATTAAATTCAATATGATGTTGAGATTATTGCTGATGTGAACCTAGTAATGGATTTCCGTTAAGTACGAGGAAATTACAAAATTTATATACTATAATTACTTACTACCCAAAAATTAAAAGTATATTTATTTTGGTCTAGTTATATATAGGTTTATAGATTCAATGAGTGTATGAAAAAAGATTTGTTTTTACTACAAGTACGTATTTGGCTTAGGAAATTGCAGAAAGAAAAAAATCTTAATATCATTTCCGATTTTTATTAGCGCGATGATAATGTTAGACGGATAGTGAAATTTAGTTCTTTTATTTTCATTGATAATTAATACAATCTCATACCGACTTAAGTAACAAAATGTTAAAGTTAATATAAAATTAAATTAATTTGTAAATTACAAGAAAAAATTATGTATTAAGTTTTAAATATTTTATAAATATTTTTCTATTAATTTATTATTTAATTTGCATAAAATACTAAAACGTATTAATCCTATGATTTTTTTTTTAAATTAACTGCTCCAGAGTAGAAAATAAAAATAATTTTCTTTCAAATTAAAAATTACAATGAATTCAAAATAATATGAAAAATTATATCATAAAAAAAATTAACTAGCTGTATGAATTTTTCTATGATATTAATGTTAAGAAATTTAATTAAAAAATTTCTTAAAAAGAAAATAAATAGGAAAATTAATAAAAAAAAAAAAAAATTTTGTGAAAAAAGAGATGAATAAAATTCACAAAAAAAAATGAATACATGAATTTTATATAATATAGTATTAAATTATAAAGTTGATTTGATTATATATATATTTATATATATCCACAAATATATATATATATATAAATATATATTAATTAAAAAAAGAATAAACACACATACACGACGATATATAGATATGTATATTTTTAAAGTTAAAAAAAAAAAAGAGAATAATCAACCGAAAAAGAAAAGAAAAATTAAGAAATAAAAAAACATTTTTAATTTTAATAATTTAATATTTATATATATAAACACCAAATATATTTAAAATACATATTATATATATTATTTTAAATATATATGTATGTATATATAAATATCAAATTGTGTTTTTATTTTGTTTTAATTATTTTTAATAAATACGAATACAAAATTAGCACACAAATTAAAAAAAAAAATAAAACCAATTCACGGAAAATATATATTGTATATTTAATTAAGAAATATGTAATTTATTAAAATATTAATTAATTTGTATAAGTTTTGTGTTGATTTAAAAATTTTGAATAAAATATTTTTTTTTTTTTTATTTAAATTCTTTTCATAAATACACAAATTTTTTGTATCTTTTTTTTTTTTTATTTGAATAGAGAAGTAAATTCCAATGATAAAAAAAAAATTGTATATTTTTAGGGGCGAATGGAGGTTTAATGTACTTTTGTATTGTTTTTATTAAAGGGTTTTTAAGATATGGATACGAGAAATTAATAAAAACAAAAAAAAAAAATGATATATATATATATTTTTTTTTTAAAAATACAACTAATATGGTATATATTATACAATGTTAACATTTGAATTTATTTTAAAAATGCATTTTTTTAATTATTTGTCATATATTTTTTAATATCTTAATTTTATTTTTCAATTCATTAAACAACTTTTAAACTTTTGTATTCTAATTTTTTTTATTATTTAATTAAATTAATATAAAAGAAATTTTTTTATAAATAAAATATTCAGGAGCTATATACAAATAATAATAAATAGATCTAGGTGGTCTATTTCTCCGAACTTTAGGCTTTCCCTAAATATTGTAGGAATCGTTGTAAAATTGTTGATGTGATCAATTTTCTCAATCGAACAGAGTGGCTCTAGTATGGAATTTTTTAGGTGAGTGACAATGGAATCCCTTAAAATAACCAACAACAACAAATAGGTCAGTTAAGTTGTGATATCAAAAACGCACAATTAATGGCTAATTGGTTTGCAATTAATATCTCTAGATGATAGAAAACAAATTGACTGATTATGAAAATTCGTTTATAATCAGAACATTCTGAATGTGGAACCAAATTTCAATCTTATGTGTACCCGAAACATGAGCAATTCTATACTTGTCAACTAAATATGTAATTCCAATGTTACAGACATTAACAGACTCGTTCTTAATAATTGAGCCTTCTTTCCCAACTTTCCTTTCCCTTCATAGTCAAACTTACCAACTAGTATAAAAAGTATATGCTTAGGGTTTTGACTATGTATTTATAAAACGAACATATCAAAACAGGATATTTTTCTGATTTTTATTTTAAATTCATTCGTCAAAATCATTAATTTTTTCCATTACAAACCGATACCCTCTTAATATAGATTGATATTTCAATAATCCATGTATGTAATTACTTTTTGTATAAAATTAACTATTAATTAAATTTCAAATTTTAATAGAAAACTTTGAACAATAATAGAACAATTTCTAAATAATCTAATATATATAAATATATATATATATGTATATATTATAACATATTATAAATATTTAATGTGACAACTCTCTATGGTAAAATAAATAAATATAAAAAACTTTTTTAAATTTTAATTTAATTAAAATATGTATATACATTTTATACATATTTACTTATATTTATATTCATATATACATATATGTATATACAATATATTGTTAGTTTAAATTGCTTACATGTTTTCAAAAAACAGATATTTAAGATTTAAAATACTTCTCGTTATGCATTGAAAAGGGGAGAAACAATTAATGAATGAAAAAAAGGATCTCATCCTTTATAAATACCATCCCATTTTCATATCATGTAATAGAATAATATTTTGAATATAATTGTATATACTATTTATAATTTTAGTGTATGTATAAATTTTAATGAATAAATCAAAAATGATTCACTTTATTTAACACTTTTACTCTATTATAGCTTTTCATTTCATTAAATAGGCATGAAAAGTTTAAAAGTTTTTTTCTTTCCCTTTTAACACTTTTGTTATCATGACATCACTATACCTTTTTTGTTTTTTGTGTAAAATTTAAATAACTTTTTTTTTGTGGGAAAAGATTATTATATTCTTTTAAATGTTTTCTTGATTGTTTTTTTTTTTTTTTTTTTTAATATTGATACATGAAGGTAGTTAAAGATATGTCAAAAAAAAAAAACTAAAGAAAAATCAGAAAAAAAGACACAATAAAATTACAATCAGTTAAACCAAAAAGAAAAACCACAACATGCTTGCGGGTATTAAAAACATTTTCAACATATATTATTTTATATGTACAATACATATTATATGTATATTTGAATATTATACGAGCACACATATGTATATCCTTTTCTAAGATTTTAAGCGCTCCATCTAGTAAAAAAAAAATCCTTTATAGAGCAAAAAAAAAAAAAAAAACTCAAAGGAAATTCTAATCAAAATAACTGTAAAATATTTAGAAAGAACTTTTTTTTTTTGTTGAATAGTGGTGTTAAATAAAATTTTAACTACACATAATATATATAATATAAAATAAAAGAAAAGAAAACCCTATTTAAAATTTTTGAAATAATTTTCACCACCGAAAGTTAAGTTAATTTTAAATTGAGGTGTAAAAAAAGAAATTTTTTGTTTTTTTAAAGTTTTTAGGTATATATGGTAAATATGTTTTTCCTTTTGGTATTAAAATTTTACTATTATTTTGAAAGTTTTTATATTGTAGATGGGGTTCGGTGGGTGGTTTGTATTGGCTTGAAAAGGTTATATATTGTTTTGTTAAGTTTCATATTAATATTCTAGTTAGAAAAGGATGTTGTTATAAAGTGAGCATAATAGAATGATGATATGTTTATTTCATCATAAACATTATAATCTGTAGATATTACTATATAATATAGACTCATAAAATTCATATACTATTAGTGTATAGACATATATATATATATATATATATATACATTTTAGAAACGATTTATTTGAAGTCATAAAATAACAAACTACTACTCATTATTGAGTGTTACATAATTATTATGATGTGTGAAAAATCCATTTTTGTTTTTAATGTTGTTTTATTATTGTTTTTGTTTATAAGTGAAAATTAAGTAATTATTAGATAAATTAAAATTTATATATATATATATATATATATGTTGTAGGTTTTATAATATTTATGGAAAGAGGTTTTTGTTTTTTATTATAATGTAAAGTTGAGTTTAGTTGATTTACGGAAGCTTTTCAATTTTATAAAATTTATATTTAGTTTTTGGGGTATGTGAAGTGTAATATATATAATATAATAAATTACACAAAATGATAGGTATTTTATATTAAATGTTTTCATTTAAATTCATCATAATATATGATATATATATATGTATTTGTTTTGAAAAGATTAAATATGTTGTATATGAATATATAATTAATAAAATTAAAGTGTTTTTGTTTATTTATTTTAAAATTTTATTAACAACTAATTAATTGCTGGAAAATTGATTGTAATTTGATATTTGATTATTAAAATTAATATATAAGAAGGGGAGAATTACTTTAATTTTGTATGATTGGATTTTGATTAATTATAAATAGTCGATTTTTGAAGAGATTTCTTTCGGTAATGATGGGATTATGTGGACCGAGTATAGTTGTAAAAAAAAAAGAAATTATTTGATGTATGAAAACAAAAACAAGACTAAAAATTTGTTAAAATGCTAAAAACTGTATTATGTACCAGTTATTTATATTATTAAGTATAAGATAAGGTATATAAATAAAATTAGATTTATGCTTCTCAAATTTATATAATTTCAATATATGTAATTATTTTATTAATACATATATTACTTGTTTTGAAAATTATATTATGTGTGGGTAATGAGAGCATTGATTCTGAAATTGACATTAAAGTAATAATAAATAGCATTCACCAATGATATAGTCCTACGATTTTTAGGTAACAAACGGACAAGTGGAATAGATCTGAATACGTGGCGTCTACATAAAATTACTGGAACGTTTTACATCATGTTCTCCAGTCGAATCATTACTATGCTTATCTTGTATTGGATTATTATTTGAACATATACTAATTTCTCAACGAAAGAAAGAGAGCATTGAGCAAAAAAATTATGATTTATAACTAAATAACATATATGTAATTGTTTTATATGTTACATACTGGTATAGTTATTTTTAAAAAAGATTTTGAGGCATTCATTGACTTAATCTTAATAATAATTTAATAAAATAATGTTACAATTAGTCGTTTACGGATGTTGTTAGGTGAAGTGAAATTAAATAATATTAGGTAAATAAATCTGAAGATTTTATATCAATAATAATGTATGCTGTTTATTACATGGAAATGAAATATGTAAAAAGGGGACAAATTCTAATTTTTCCTCAATTATTTTTGATTAAGGTTTAAATTTTAATTGGTTTTATAATTATGGATTTTTTTTTTAATGTAAATACTGAGATATTACTTAGTGTTGCAATTCGTTTGCAAATAGAGTCTTGGTATATAGGACTAAAGGATTATATTAGTGGACATTAACTTACAAATTAATGTTCTGTAGTGTGTAGCACTAATTAATGTTATTTATTACTCAATATACAATGTTGTTCATATATAATTTTCAAATACTATCAAAACTAATTAAATAAATAAATACAGATAACAGACAATGGAATGAAATTTATGTTTGCATAAAATCAGGAAAAAATTAAGAAAGTTTGTGGCATTTATTTAATCTATATTTTTTAAATAAATTTCTTATATATAGATTAAATAAAATTAAGAAAAATTAAAAGTTTATGTTTTTTAGAATGTAATTTAAATTATGATATTAAAATATTCATGACAATTATTTTATCTTTTTATTTTATATAATCGAAAATTCTATATAGTATTACTTATAAAAATAATATTTTAATTTTTAAAATATTTTAAAGTTATTATTTTAAAAATAAATTAAAATGTTAACAAGTATTAGGTATATATACTTCTTAAAAGTATTTTTTAAAATGTTTGAGAAAAAAATTAAATAAATTAAACTATATTTTTCACATAAGTTTTTATTTACAATTCTTTAATTAACAACAAAAAAAAATACCAAAAATATTTGGAAATATCAAAAACAAATTTTTATGTGAATTAATTTAATTTACTTAATTTGTTTTCTTCAAAATTTATAAAAAAATAAATCAGGGCAGAATTTCAGAATTCAGAATTCTAAATATATGTAGTTTAAAAATGAATATATAATAAGTACGCGTTGTTTTTTTTTTTACTTTTTTTTTTGTAAAAAGCAGGATTTAAGTTTTTTTTTTTCTTATTTTTTGGTTCTTTATTTATTATCTACTATTTATAGTGTTATTTAAATTAATCATTAAACCATTTTAAAATATATTTTTAATAGGGTGTTTTTATCTACTTATAGAATAATTTTAGTTAAAAAAAAAAAATGTACATATATATAATTTTATAAATATATATATATGTATATTACTTAGAAATAATAATTGTCGAATTAAGTTTTTCTTATTTGTTATTATATAATTATTAATATTAATAAAAATTATAATAACGTAGTAATTTTAGAAGTTAAACATAAAATTTAAAAAAAAAAAAATTACGTAGTTATAAAAAAAAAAAAACAAAAATAGAATAAATAAAAGATTCTTACCTTGTGGTGAAATTGCTGCTTCAGCCGCTGATTGTAAATGTGAATTAAAACCTAAAATGTAAATTTATTTTATTTGTTATACATTTGCTAAAACTATTTCAAAATAGTTAAGATTTAATTGAAATTTTTGAAATTTAAAAAAATAAATTAAATTTTTGAAATTTAAAAAAAAAAATCACTATTATTATTATATTCACCATAATTAGTGCAATTAAATTTTTTATTTCTTAGTAATTATTTAAATAACAAAAATAAAGTAAATCACAACAAATTCACTTAAATATTTGAAAAATAAAATTTACATACAAAAAAAAAACAGAAAAACAAATACCTGCTAATGCAGCTGGATCTAATGCAGCCATAGAAAAATTAAACGATCCAGGTGTTGAAAATAATTTTGATTCAGCAGGTGACATTAAAAAAGGCTGATGATGTGAGTGAATACTGTTTTCCATTTCGTCATCATTTGCCGAGCTAAAAAATAAAAATTATACATTAAACATTTTATTTTGAATATTATTTACTACCAAGACATTATTCACATCTGTTGTGTATTATAAGAAAATTGAAGAAAAAAAAAACCACAAAAAAAAAAAAAAGAAACAAGAAAAACTTCTAAAGGAAGTGTTAAAAAATATTGTCCACTTAGTATTTTTTTTTTTTTTTATAGAATATTCAATTTATTTTTTCTTAATTTATTGAAATTTGAGAACTGTTTGTTTTTTTACAAAAAAAAAAAAATTATTTTCTTTATTTTTACTGTTTTAGTAGACATTTTTTAAATATTTTTTTCATTTTTTTTTTTTGTAATTCCAGTTAATTTACCTTAAAGATCCTTTACCAATATCACCACTACTTGAACGATTTGCATCATGTTCCCCAGTCGAATCATTACTATGTTCATCTTGTACTGGATTATTATTTGAGCATACTAATTCCATTGGTTCTGATTTAACATCATCATTATTTAATCTGGCTGGTGGTGAATGACTTAAACTATCTTTATCATTTGCTGGTATACCATTTCCGGTTGGACCATTTCCTATTATTAAAAATTAAAAAAAAATAGAAAAGAAAAAAATAAATTTATGAATATTTAAAGTTACGAAATAAGTAAATATTAAATTTTATTTGAAATTTCTAAAATTTGCACTACAAATATTTTTAAATTAATTAAAATTATTAAAAAATTATTTTTAAATAATATTTTTTTTTAATAAATAATTGTAATAAATTCTATTAATAAAATGAAAAAAAAAAAAATTTAAATACATATAACATAAAAAAAATAACCCATAAAACAAAAAAATTGACAATAAAGCTTTTCTACACCCAAAATAAAAAAATTACCATCATTTATCTCACTTTTATCATCCTTAATTGATGGTGTATTATTATTATTATGTTTAATTGTTGAATAATCAGCTGCTGTTAATTGATCTCTCATACTTGGATCTGGACTATTATTATTACTGCTTGATATACCATTATCATTACTTGGTCGATGTCGTTTTTGTACACCGCTACCCAATATTTCATTTTCTGATTGTGATGAATTATGTCGATCACGATGCATTGCTGCTGCTGCTGCTCTTCTCAATAATTGATTAACATTTGAATGATGCATACTAGCCAATGGATGTGCTGGTGGTGATACACCACAATTTGGAAATATTGGTGAATCATCTGGATGGGTTATTTTATCAGCAAATGGATGTCGATGATTTATTGGTGTTCTTGGTGTACCATTATCAATTTCTCTATTACCAATATCACCACGACCAACACCACCAATATTATTACCAATACCAATACCAG
Source organism: Argyra leucocephala (assembly GCA_963942445.1). NCBI lineage: Eukaryota > Metazoa > Arthropoda > Insecta > Diptera > Dolichopodidae > Argyra > Argyra leucocephala. The sequence goes on along the minus strand of OZ012678.1, from coordinate 40,099,497 downwards.
TATTACAACCATCACGATTATTTTGACTACTATTGACAAGACCACTGTTAACTCCAACACTACCACCAACACTTTGTCTTCCACTATCAATGTTACCACTGCCTGTACCAATCCCACCACTATTAACACCTGTACCAATTCCACCAGAATTTGCCAAATTTTGTTCTAACTGTAAATTTTAACATAAAAATAAAAAAAAAAACAAATATTATTTTTTAATTAAATTTATGTAATTTGTAAACATGTATGTGTATATATATATGTATATATAGTTTAGTAAGAATTATATAAAATGATCAAAAATAATAATAATCAATGTAATTAAATTACATTTTGTGTTTCTTCAGCTTGTTTTTGTGTTAATCCTGAAACTTGAAGTACTTCAGCCGTTTTTAGGAATGAACTTAATGAACTTTGATGTACATTTACTTCACCATGATATATAAATTCGACTAATGCATGTAAATCAGAATATGATACATCCTGTAGTACAATAACTGGATGTTTGCATGGTGTACTCTAAAATGAGAAAAAATAAATAAAAACAAAATTATTTAAAATTGTATTTTTAAATTGTTAAACTCTTAAGTATATTAAATAGTGTTGATTTATTAATTTATGAATTTAGTATATTAAATTTAACCAAACTGATCAAAATCTCCGAATTATAATAGTACTTATTTGTTTACTGAGCTTTAATACAGTAGGTACACAATTTTAAAACTTCAGAAAATATTTTTTTTTTTTAAATTATACTTTTTTTTTTTTTTTTACTATTTTTTAGCATTGGCTAAGGGCTAAGAAATATATTTTATATTTGGATTTTAAATTGATTTAAATTATATAACAATTTGTAGGTATATGAACAATATATGTACTCGTATTGGTGGGTTGGTGGTCCTTTTTATTTCGAATGTAATCCTATTTGAAAACATTTTTTATGTAAAAATAATTTTACATTTGGGATATTTTAAACATTTTGACTTTGCTTGAATTTCTTTAGAATAATTATTTATCTGTTATACATGATATACATACATATACATATGTGCATGCGAATTAATTTAAAAGATAAAAACAAAGGCTAAATAAAAAGATAATATGATGAAGTTCGAATATATCTTCACTCAAACTCAAATACGTTTATTTTATAGTTTTATTTTTTTTTCTGCTTATTATTTTGAAATTCGTTATTTGTTATTTGAGTGTAGTAAATAACACAAAAAAAAAAAACATTAATACATAACAAAAAAGTTGCACCGAAAAATAATACAAGGAGCAATAAAAATTTAAAAAAAAATTTGTTTTTTTTCTTCATTTTTTATTTGTAATAATTTTTATGGCCTCTATTGTCTGTCTGGTTTTGGGCTTTTTTTTTTATTTATTTATTTTGGGTTTTTCTTTTTCTTTTGTATTATTACCAAATTTAATGATATTGAAAGTAGGTTATTTCAAGTTGATATTTTTCAAGGAAAAAGGAAACTTATGTGCACGCCACTGCACGACAACATTTGATTTTTTTTTTAATGAACAAAAAATAAAATAAAATAAAAACAACAAATTTCAAAAGAAGTTGATATTTTCATATATTTGTGAATTGTGTGTAAGAGTGTGTGTGTGTTGACGCAATATTGACAAAGCAGGAACTAAATTTTAATGTTTTCTTACGAAATTAAATTTTTTAAACCTAAAATGTAAAATAAGACACTCTTTTATATAATTATGAAAATGGAAATTTCCTAATTTATATAATTAGGAAATTGTTGCCCAAAAAATAATAGAGGTTTGCAAAAAAATATACAAATCGATTTGTTAGTCATGTCGTCAAAACCACAGCAAAGCGAGCTGCTCAACAATCTGAATAAACCTTAAATTGATAAAACATTCAACAAATGCTGAGAGAATACAATTTTTTTTTGTTTAGTAAAGCTGTTTACAGTTAACATGCATCAATATAAAATTTACTTGTTAATCTATAAGATTTATTGTATTAATGATAAATAAACTTTATTAAACACTCGTGTTATTTAAAATTTAAGATGTTATTATTATAGTTAATTTTAACTTTTAATTTATATTTATTATTGTTTCTAGATTTATACGAAAACTTTTAAAACCTTTAATTTTACTTTTATTCAAAATTTATACCTAATTAACAGTATCTGACATATACTCAAATTTGTAACTATATCCTATACCTATTCAGTCTAATTTCGACTAAATTCAGTCTAATTTGTAACTAGCTATATTTTATAGCTATTCCAGTGTAACAGATTAGAATCGAGAGGAACAAACCCAAAACAAATATTAATTTTGTCATGCAGTCTTGTAGTTAAATAAAAACATGATAGAATGAACCAATGAACGTCATATCTTCGAGATTTTATTTTGAGCCACTTGAAGGGTTTTAATGGGTTCGTTCAGTAGCATTAACCGGTAGATCTGGAATCCATTTTGGATCCATGTACCATATATCTGGCCACTGAACTCATTTCACCACAAAAATTTACCGCAATACTAGCGTCATCACCGGAAAATATAATGAGTACTTGTAAAAATAAATTAAATTTGAATGGAATAATATTTATTATCATACATATAATTTATTTTTTATAACTCTTAGTTTAAGTTTTATGTACATAAATCTTCCTTAAGAATTTAAATTTTCACACTAATTCAAAAAATAATGGCGATTTAAATTTAAAAACTTTCATAAAAAATATAAACATTTAATTTTTCTTACGGTAGATGTCACAACACTCAACATAAAAATTGTTGTTGTTGTTTTTACATATAAAAAGTCAGATCCATGAAATGTATCTAGAACTTTTTCAGATCCATTTTCATTAACCGCGATACATTAACCGGTACATTTACCACACCGTTCAGTAAACAGATCCATGGATCTGTGGATTTCAGATCCAATGGTTAATTTCACTGAACGCTACCAATGCTCGTTTTGACAATATCATGAAAAACTAGATAATATCAATATGCTTATATGATCAGTTGAATTATAGTTTTCATTATTATTAAATTATTTTCAATTGATAAGGTTTAAGGTTAATCTATTTTAGTTAACGGGTGTGTGCAGCATTCATTTTTTATCTAATTGTATTTAAAAGTAGTTAGTTATGGAATTGGTGCAAAATTTTTTTTTTTTTGTAAAGTAAAAGTATAGTTTGTTTGTGGTATAATAGTGAATGTCATCATAATAATTTTATAATAAATAGTCATTGTATTATTAATACTTGAATTTTTAATTATTATTAATATTAATTAAAATTATTAGTAATGTTAATTAAAATTATTATTATAAAATTCTGTAAATTATTTGTCAATCAAGTATATTAGTACCATGTCTTTTGTGTATATAAGATTAATAATTGTAATACATACATATATAATAAAATAATAATAATAAAAAATAAAAATTAATATTAAATTCAATCCTCTTCCTTCAAAAACAATTTAATTGAAAGGACAATATGCTTATTGACTATACTGCGCAATTTAATGAGGCTACTGCACGTTGGATTTTGAATAGCAAAATTAAAACATTCACTTGAGTTGAAAAATCTTGAAAAAATTATATTTTTATTTCAAAATTAATTTTTATCCTTAAAAATTTAACGGAATTATTTAAAATGAATATTGTGTGTTGTCCATCAATATTTCAAAATTTACACTCGCACGTACATTCAATTATTTTATCGTTTATTATTTTGGCATTTTGAAATGTCACGCAACAGTTAGATTTGTAGAAAGAAAAATGTTGCCATTACAAATGACAATTCTTTCCTTTTTTTTTGTAATACTAAACAGTTTTTTTTTTTATTGCGTTTTAAACTCAATCTATGTGTAAGTATTTGACCTACATTCTTTTCAAAAATCTTTTTATTTTTTTTTTTTTATCTTTTCAATAAACAATTTTCCCTATTGATAAAAGAAAAAACTGTAGTTTTCTTTGTTTTTTGTATTTTAATAATTTGATTGCGTGAAAGTTAAAAAAAAAAAAAAAGAAAAAAAAAAAGCAAAATGTTCTTCAGTGCAATCTTAAAATTGTTGCTTTATGATGAAAATAAATAAATAATAAGTAAAAAACAAAATATATTAAAAAAAAAAAAAGTGAAACTGAATTTTTTCAATGGAAATTATTAAAAATTTGCCAAAAATATAAGAGAAAAATAAAACAAAACAAAAGAAAACAAAAACAGAAATAAATTTAAAATGAAACAAAATGAATTGATGATATCATAAATTTCATATTTTCAAGATGCAAGCAAAGAGAATATAGGAATTGCAAATAAAAAATTGCACACTAACATATTATGTAAATAGTAGTAGCAACAGCAGCAACAACAACAACAACAAAAACACCAACAGCAGCAATAAAGTAGCAACAAAACAATATTTTTTTAAATGGATTTTTCAGTTTACATTTAGCGTAGGCTTACCAATCGCATTTTTTTGTGTTTTTAATTTTTTAGACCAACCTAAAAAAGTACAATCTCCAAAATATACATAATAATGTATTTATTATGTCTATATCTATGTACGAGTGCTTTATATATTATATTATATTATATGTATATAATTACAAAAACTAATAAATGAATACAGATTTGTATATTTTAGTTGAATAAATACATAACCTCATTTTTTATAATGTATTTTTTTTTGTGTTTGTTTTTTTATTGTATTTTGAAAAAAAAAAAACTTTATTTCTTTTCACCAAAGTCCGGATGCAATTTTTGTATTTTATTTACAAATTCTGTTGCTATGCTGTTTTATCTCTTTGTTTGTTAATTTCGAAGGGTATTACAATTTACAGGAATTTTTTCAATTTAATTATTTGAAAAAACAAAAAAAAAAATAGAATAAATAAAACAATAATTTTTAAGCAGAGAATTTTTTTTATTATTTTATTTTATTTTTTATTGAAAATTGTTCTATGTAATGATTATTTATTTAAGTTGTTGAGTATATTTGATAGAAATATTTTATTTTAAGAAATTATTCGATTGTGTTAATGATAATAATAAAAATTATAATTTTATAATAAAAACATTTTTAATGCTCCTGAATTGAATTGAAACAAAAATTATTAATGAATTTAAGTTTTAAAATTATTGTTAATTATTTTGAATTAAAAATGAAGTGTTTTTTTTTAAATGTGTTTAATTTTATTTTCAATGTAACTTATAAATTTTTTTTGCTTTAATATTAATTTTATGCATTTATTCAAAATGAAAAATTGCGAAATAAAGTCTTCTTTATTATTGCTATAAAATTTAGCCCAAAACTTATGGTGGATTTCCTCTTCATGGACGAATGTCCGGACAACTTTATTTTACACTATATAAATGAAACACAAATACCATTAAAGAAAATTTTATGATTTCCTCTCAATGCGCGAAGGACTGACATTTGTTATGTAGTCAAAAAAGGTTGATGTTTGAAAAGTTGTTTACATGCTTTGATATTATTTTTATTCAAAAAATTTAAAATTTTGTTAAGTGTGATAATGGATAATAACATTCTAATATTGAAAAAAATAAAATATAGCGCTTTGCTTTTATCTTAAAATATAAATAATTTGTTAGAAACAAAATAAGCTTATATTAAAAAGCAAAAAACAAAAAAAATTACATTCATGTCTTTTTCTTGAAAAACATTTGAAATTCTATATGTGAATGCGTTCATACATAAATCGAGATAGCAATAAATATAATTCAATCTAGTTTTGATTAAGAGAGTTTGCCTAATGAAAGAATAATTCTAAATAAACAATTTTTTGACAATTTAAATTAACAATTATTTTCTTTAGGATTTAACATCTTTTTCAATTATGGCCTGTCCTCAATTAGAAATATTTCAAGTTGACAAATTCCAAGACGCAAACCAGGAAAATTTACCAAACTAGTCAAATCTAACAAAAATTCTAATTTATATACATATATGAATATCTGTCACAATTAGAATTAGTCCTGTCATTAGGTTAGGGTGTGTGCCTGGAATAATTAGAAGAAATAAATAAAATGTACAACTAAAAATTAGTTAGATAACATTTGATTGAGACATTTGATTGAGACTTTTATTTAGGATAGCTAAGTTTTTGTATATATGTTAGGATTTGGGATACTACTTGGTGATGTATGTAATATACTGTAATACACTTTTCAACCTATGATAATATAAAATAACTCTATAATTGAAATTTTGAAATTTAATATTTATTTAACTGTATATTGCGATGTATACGTATTTTTTCCACGCTATCTCGCACTGATTACACATCAGCCATATGTTACGCTCTATGTCTCAGTGTTACAGAACAATAATGATAATGTATTATCTTTAGTCTTCTTTTTATTGCAACATTTATTTTATTAAAAAAATAATTTGTCAGACTTGGTATGTATTTGGATAAAGTGGAAAATTGGCAAAATTTAGAAAAAAAAACCATATTTCATCGATTCTAGTATTTTTAATTATACTTTGTAGTACTTGCTGACTGATATTGTATGAATATTTATTTATTATAACACTTCTAGCTTGAAATTATATAATACCAAATGCATTTTCATTAACGTGTATTCTAAATATACTTAAATATAATCGATATAATGTAGTGGTTATATCCTTCGACTACAACCAGAATGAAATTATAAAATTCAGTATTGTATTCAGACGGCAACGATCTCTGAATAGGAAGGACTTTTAATTTAATTTAAAATGTGTGTCATAAAAGAAAAAAATATTTATTAAATTGCAAACAATCATCAAAATATTCAAAATTTTATTTAATTTTCATCTCTTATCAAACTATATATTACAGCAAACTAGCAGTAGTTTAACGGAATTTGGTGCAATCGATTAAAGCGATTATTGCACAAAACATTAAATCTACAGTTACAACTACAAAATTTTTAAACTTCTTCTATAAATTTATAAAATTCATCAGAAATAAATAAAATTTTTGAATTTGATAATGAAACTTTCTATTTTTATAATATACATGTTATTTACTTTATTGTTAAAAGCAAAAAAAAAAAACACCAATACCTACATATATTTCATAACTGTATAGGATCTTAGGATTATAAAAATAATTTTAATTTTATGTCAAAAGAAATATTTGCGCTTTTTTGAATTTCCAAAAAATAAAAAAGATGGAATCAGTCAGTTTCTTTCTATTCAAACATTTTTATGTACATTTTTATGCATGATTGTATGCTCTATATGAATTAAGAAATTCACACTAACACATGCACAGAATTTCATTAAAAAAAAATTTTACACGTTGCATTTAAAAAAAAACAAAACATGAAAAACTGATTCAATCATTCATTTTGTATCCACATTATTATAAAATTTGAGATACCAAAAAAAAAAATTTGACCATAAAAGTAGCAAATACATAAGAAAAGAGACAAAAACAAAAAGGAAACAATAAATAAAAACAAAACAAATCTTATAATAAAAAATCATCTTTAAAGAAAATAAAAAAAAAAAAAAAATAAAAATGCAGCCGATTGTGATGGCAATCAGGAATGCATATAAATTTAAAAGAAGAAAAAACTAAAAGATACACCGAAGGCAACAACGCGTTTTTTATTGTTTTTTCGTTTTTTTTTGTTTTTAATAATATAAAAGGCCAGAAACTTGAATTTAAAATGAATATGTATGATGAAGGGATGACCTAATTTTAATAATATTTAGTTGTACATATAAAATATATTTCTATGTACTTGTATGGGTGAGCCTATAAGCAAGCAATACAACATATGCATACGAATATATTGATACTTACGAATTATATATATATATATATATACCTATATATAGTTATATTTATCTGGACTTTAGTAAATTGTTTTTTTTTTTGTACATTTTCAGCAAGAAAATAATATATAATAAAATGTATTTTGTTGTTTTTACATTTATGAATTTACGAATGAATTTTAAATTTAGAAATTGATGGTATTTTTGTTTTTCCAATTTAATTTTTATGTAGGACACCAAAACAAAAAAAAGGCAAATATAATGTAATTGAAAATAATAAAATAAAAAAAAAAATTAATAGAATCACGAAGAAATAAAGAAACAAAACTGCACATACAACCTATTATTGTTTATTTTGTTTTTTATTTAATTAACATTAATTAACAAAAAATTGTAATTATTTTGTTTTTTTAGGTTGATTTCTAAAAATTGTAATTTAGTTCAATTTTTATATTTTAGGGTTTTTATTTTATTTTTCCTTTAATAAACTTTAGTTTCATGTGATGAAAAGTTGTTGCTAAAATTTTAGAGATTTTGTGCAATGTGAAGGTATAGATGCTTGATTAGAGTAGAAGTAAAATTTTATAAGGTCTACTTATTTTTGATAATTAGATTTATTGTTAGTGATATATGTATTTAATTTATGAATTAAAAGTCGATTTCCACTAATCATTTATTTTTATGTGCAAATTTCGATATTTCAGAAACAACTTACTTCGTTCATCAGTCTTTGCGACCCATTTTATAACCCATTAATAACAGAAATATACCATTGACATTGTCATAATAGCCATATGTCAGTTTAGTATCCTACATACGTCAATTCTGAAACTGGGTTAATGATACATATTAATAACACAAGTCTTATGGATTTAAAAAAGAAATCGATTCCCAGTAGAAAACAGCATTCCCAAGAAGGAGCCCAAACAATATCCGGAAATATCACAATTTAGGAAATGTGGCCGCATTGAAAAAACATTTAAAATATCTGTGTGAGATTAAAATTTGTAATTGAAATTTGGGGTTTGTTGTGAGGCAAACAAATAAAAATAAAAATATCAGTTAAACCAACTGGAAGACTATATAATAAGAACGATCTGCGCGATTTTTCATAATTATTTTGTTTTATTATTTTTAATATATTATTTTGATATTTTCAGAAGTTATTGGCATAAACATACATTATATTCCGCCCTATGCCCCACTGATGGGGTTGTAGGATAATGATGATACATTATATAATTCTTTTTTGAAATTTCATATAAAATGAAAATAATTTACATTACAGTGTTGCATCTTTTTAAAAATATAACCGCCATCTAAATTTTAGCATCTAAACAATAATTGTTTATTTTATGTATCAAAATGATTGTCGCACATCACATATAGGTAAATAAATTGTATAATGTACTTTTTATCTTATTTTAAAATCTTAAGGGAACCGATAATTAACCAGCTTAAAATAACTCCCCTGCAATATTTTCAAAATGATATTTAGAACAGATTTGATATAGAAAAACAGATTATAACACTTTTTTTTTTTAAAGATATTACCAAATAGCGCTATTGTAAAGAGCTTTAAAAATTAAGTCACATTCATAACTAATATTTTATGAATATAATAATGTTCATTGGCAATTAATTTTAATTGAATTTACTTGATATATCAAATATCAAAAAAATAAAGCTTATGTCAAAGATTATTAATTTATGGGCCGAAAATTTATAAATAATGGTAGAATTGATTTTTCTATTTTGTTTATTTTTAGCATATTTTACAAAAATATAAATTAATAAAAATAGAGTTAGTTACATTCCAATAATATAAAACATGAAAATATGAATGAAATATTCAACAGAATGAAGTCTTCAGCAAATCATAATTGACATTTTTTCATTTCGAGATTTTCTTGAAAAATTGAAATATTATGGAAATTATGTAAACTTCTGCAAATCATATTGAAAATCACAAATGTTTTGATTCATATTGAAAACCAAGGTTTTAAATTTTCTTAATTTTATTCATCTTTGAAAACATTTTTTGACTCTTTAAGTTTAGACAATTTCACTAAATGTATTTTGCATTTTCAAATTTTATAATACTCATTTTTGATTTATGGGACTTTAATTTCACTTTGTTATATAAAGCTATGTTAAAACAACCTCTTAAGCTTGTGAAAAAGTGAAATTATTTTTTTTTTTTTAAATTTATTTCCAGCAATAAAATTTAAGTTTAAATAAAATATAAATCACGTGATTTTCAGTGCTTCATTTTTAAATTAGGACATTTTGAAGAAATTTTTTAAGTAATTAAAAAAAATTGAAATATAAAATTATTACTCAAACAAGGGGTTATTTTTTGTTCAACAGCTTAAAATAAAAATAAATTTTTTTTTTTTTAAATTATAATAAATAAAAAAAAATATTTTTATTCATTCTAAATAGTTACTTAAAATGGTTATTTTTTGTTTAATTATTTTCAAATTCAACTTTTTTTTTTTGTTTTTTCGTTTTTTGTTTGCTTTTTGTCATTTTAACAATAAGTTTGCATTTTTTGTTTTGTAAAAAAACAAAAAGATAACTTTAAACGTCAGGATGAAATGAAAAGCATTAAAATACAAAAAAAAAAAAAAAGAGAAAGTATATTATTTTTTTCCCTCTTAGATATCTAAAAATGACCAGCCGAATCAATTGGGTTAAAACAGTGAATGTCAGTTAAAAATGTACATTGAATTGAATATATACGTATTATAAATTTATATTTTCAGAGGTGTTAAATTAATCAAAAAATAAAGGTAGGTACATTCAAATAAATATTTTTGTATTATATATTTTGAATATTTATCAATTTTAATTTTGATTTAAATTTCAATTGAATAAATTTTATACTCATTCTAGTTTCAAAGTATTTATCAGTCGAATCTGGATAATATATATATGTATAACAATAAGTGTCGATACACAATAAGTACAGAATAGAGCTATGAGAAACCTTTAGTAATTCAAATATTGAAATAATTGAACGATTAATTGAATTGAACGCTCAGAACCAATCGGCCTAACTCAAAACATAATTTTTTTTTGCCTTTTATACATAAATTGGATAAGAATTAGATGTTCTAACTATATACTTGACAACAACAAATTAAATAAAATAGAGCTATTTTATTTAAGAAGGCTTAGTTCCTGACAATAGCAGTAGTTTTCCACATTTAATAAGTTAAGCCAGTAATTTGATAAATGAATGCTCGAAAAACATTGTAGATATTGTAGTTTAAACTTGCAGTACCGTACTTAATTAAGTTAACAGACAGTGCCTAAGTTACTGTCAAAACAATAAAAAAAGGTTAATTTCCTTTTGTATCTGTGTTATTTTTTTGACTAAGCGAAGTTTTTATTTTTTTATTGGCAAACATCATTGTGGCTTAGGCCGCTTTGATATTGCTAAGAATAACATTTTTCGTAAAGCCATAACAAAAGAGTAATATTATATGGAATAATTAGTTCAATAAGTCAATTGGCACAAATTTTGCTGCTTAAAATATAAGTCAACAAAACCCTCAACATTTTGTTCTCAAATATTCATGCAGATTCGTTTTCAATTTTAATATTTTGAAAAAAAGATTAATATCCTGTCTAGATATTTCAGAAATTTTTCTCTATTCAAATGGAAGAAGAATATCTAGTTATTGAGAAAAAAAATTTAATGGATTTATTAACCACCAGCCCATGCATCACTTTTTCTATAATTGTCTGGGAACAGAAAATGACGTTGAACTAATGATTTTTAGTTAGAAGTATCTACTATGTAGTAATAATATTTTTCAACTTGTTTTTAAATTTATTATGGAAAAGCAATGAAATCATTTTTACAAATTATTTTTGAATTCTGTTTTTGTTTTTTTTAAAAGGAAAACAGATTATACCACTTTTTTTTAAAGATATCATCAAATAGCGCTATTGTAAAGAGCTTGAAAAATTAAGTCACATTCATAACTAATATTTTATGAATATAATAAAATAAAAAAAATTTTAAAATGTATTTTTCTCGATAAAAATTTTATGTTGGTTAGACCAATTTGGTTCTGAGCCCCTCATTAGTAAAAACTTGTAATAAAAATGAAATGATTTTGGGCAAAATTCTTAAGATTTATTATCAGTGAGTCTGGGCAGTAATAGAATAAGGTTATAAATTTAATTATTCCATATTGTTAAGTATACAATGATCAATCTTGAACGGTCATGTCAACTTCAGATTCATCAAAATGCAATTGCACCGCAATCTTTACAAAGTAAAAAATCAAACGAAGGAAGCATTCCAAACCAAAGAATTGAACAATCAGAATAATTTGAGTTTCCATCAATCAGCTTAAACTTTAAGTTAAAATTTTTGATTTTTTGTTTTTCAGATTACGTGCTTCTCAACTACATACATAATACATTTTTGTGTTCCACTAGATTAATTAAATTTAATTCTTTATAGGTGAAAATCTAATATCATACTTAAGTTAGCTTAATTTAGATTATTTAAAATTGAATTTATTGGTCAGAGGACATTATTTAATTTTTCTGAAATTAATCAGTCGCAAAAATATTTAAATAATTCCGAGATCATTTCACGAGTGTAAAAATGTTACTTCTTCTTCTGTATATCTGAGTTATTGTATCCTCCTTCCCCTGCACTATTCTACTGTATTATACAAGTATTTCTAAATCTTCAAAATCTGTATCAATTTTAATGTAATATAGTGTAGATTCATTTATAATGTTGAGTTATATAAACTCGACTTGGTGGTATAGGTTTCACTGCGTTGGTCAGTTGTCTTTTTTTGTTTTTTTTTTTTTTTTTTCTTTTCACATTTCTATAAATGGTGGTGGTGATCTATATTTTTATAATATCTGTTCAGATTTTCAAAGTTTTTATATTCTATAGGGTACACAATTTTTAGTCAAAGAAAGAAAAACAAAAAAAAAAAAAAAAACAAGAAATGAAAGTTGGGACCAGTTCACCAGATATTTTGAAAGGATTTTTTCTTTATTATTTTTTGTTTTTATATTCTATTTTGTTTTGGGTTATTTTTTGTTTTTTTTTTTTAAAAAGATTTTTTTTTTTTTTTACAAAAGGATTTTGTGTCCAAGGAAGAGAGAAGATTTTCTATGAAAATTTGTGTATTTTTTTTTTTTTTTTTCATTTTTGTTGTTGTATTTTACTATATTTTGTGTTGCACATTTTTTGAAATTTGAAGGAAACGCGAAAAAAAAAAATATACAAAAATTTGTTGCAAACAAATATTGTATAATAGGCTATAAAGAATAAAAATACAATTGTTATTGTGAATGGAATTGTGCAATTTTTGTTGCAACTAAACATGAATAATTAATTGACTGCAGCATTTATTTTAATTAGTTTTTGAACTCTGCAGCAGTCCCAATCTTTAAGTATACAAATAAAAAAAAAACAAAAACTAGCGATATTTAAAAAAAAAAAAAATAAAATCATAAAACTGGATGAAGAAAATAAAGCATTTTTTTGTTGCAAACAATAATTGCAATACCAAAAAATAAAATAAACAAAACAAAAAAAAACAAAAACCTGAAGAAACTGCAGTAAATTTGCAACATAAGTTTTTAGTTTTTAATTCCTGTCCTTATAATATTAGCATTAGTATTGTGCAATATGGACAATCCTAGACCTGTATACAATTTTTAATTAATAAATTTAGTGGTGTAAAGTTAAAAGAGATATAGAATATGTCTTGGCGTTGGGTAAAGTAAAATTAGTAAATTAACTAGTCTTCCAAAAGTCGAAAATTTTGTAGTGAAACTTTGTAGTTTCATTTTTGAAGTGATTTCGTGCTTAATAAGCCCCTAATTAATTAGGTTGATAAGCTTTATAACTACAATACTAAAATAAACTAATAATACTTTAACATTCAATCCAAGTCAACAGCAACGTTTCAATAATAGTTAAGATTTTAAATTTGGAAAGTATAAAATGGAATTTTGTTAAGAACAATAATTTTAAGATATTTTTAATTAGCAGAGTAGCATAGTTTAGTTAAGTTTATTTATTTTTGTGATAATATAGTTGTACTTAGTTTCTGTATTTAAGAAAATTAAATTTTTTTTAACTTAATTTTAATTATGTGACTTTAATATACAAACTTAAAACTATTTTAGCCTACAAAAAGTTGAAGAAACACGATTTTAATGACTAGCTACAATTAGCATTTAAATTAATTTTCTACTCTTTTTACTCAGAATTTCGAATAAAAGGCCGTACATGGTACATAATAAAGTGAAATACGTAAAAGCAATAACAAGGACCGTTTTTTGTGGTTTTTTTTTTATCAGACTTTATTAATAGATTAAAAATACTCAATAAAATAAACCTACATGTAAAGCCTACATATAAAGACCTACTTCAGTGCCTATATCTCTTAAAAATAAAACACTACTACTAATACTACTACTACGAATACCTAACTAAATCGTACAAAGTTATTATGTTCAAACTTTGTTTATGTTTGTTTTGATTGAAAAAGTGAAATAATGCCGCCAATAGAATATTTATATAATGATGAAGCTATATAGAAATTTTGTCAAGCAGAAGTTGTTTCATATCTTCTATATTTAAATAAATTTTTGATTGCTTAATTGTAGTATCATATTTATTAATTTATAAATTTTTTTTATAGTGCTACACCGAAATCTACAATTAACTGACTTAAATATTATTTTTAAATTTATTATTAGGTTAGAAAATCAACAATACAGAAGACGCTACAATGACGAACAAACAATATGAAATGAAGGATGAAAAAAATAATTTAAGGGCAAAAAAAAATAGATAGGATCGGGTATGTTATAAAATTGTCAGAGAACAGAAATTACTTTAAAATAATCTTATCAAATGCTATGTGGACTGCCTATTTTCAAAACTATTTACAAAATCTATGTAGATAAGAGCAATGACTATACATAAATAAGTCATCCAAATTTTTTTGTAATGAAAGCAAAATATATGAGTGTTCTTATATGTATATATAGTCATTGTTAAGAGGTTGAGGCAGACAGGGAAATCAATAAAAATATAATGTATAGAATCATACTTATTAGAGAATTCTAGAAATATTAAATTGACAAACAATTATAATAGGTTCAGAAAATTTCAGAAATATTATAAAGAAGACTGAATAATGTTATACTAATTGATTATTATGCCCAAAACTCTACAAAGCATCTAGTCTGCTGTTTATTGCAATGTCTTGGAAATTAAAAAAAAAAAAAATAACCTCATGTTGAATTCTACTTTACTAAAACTTCCATAAAATTACCACAAACTAGTAGTATGATTTACAGTTTACCTTTAAAATTTTAATTTAAAGTTGGATTGTTTGAATGGTGTAGTATATTTAGAGCCGACCCTATTTTCAATGTCGTTGTTCCGATTTTATTATTTAAATATAACTTTCTTTTTTTATTTTATTTTATTAAAGTCTTTTAATCGATTTTTGTTTTATTTTAAAGTTTTTTTTTTTTTTTTTTTTTTTATTTTTTTGTTTAGTTTATTTCTAAAGAACAGTGAGGAGTATTGTAAATAATAAAGTGGTATTTTATTTGTTTCATTTGAATTTCTTTATTATATATATTTTTTTTTTTTTTTGTATAAAAAAGAAAAGGAAATGAAAATAAAAATACAAATTGTAAAAAAAAAAAAAAAAATAGGTAAAAAGTTTTATTTAAATCTTTTATTTGCTTGTTAAAATAAAAAAAAAAATACCATAATTATTATAATTATATAAGGAAGGATGTTTTAGTCTATTTTAATTCGTTAATTTTTTTTTTTTTTTTAGAAATTTGGTGGTTGTCGTTTACATTTGTTTTGATTTATTTAAAATTAACTTTGTTCTCATTTTATTTTAAAGAGAACTTATCTAAATCTTTTGGAACATTGGGATTCAGTTATATTTGACTATTCTGTATTTTAATTTATTTAAAATAATAATTTAAATTAATATAAAAAAATAGCGTTATTAATGTAGAATGATTAGGTTACGGATCTTAGGTTATTATTTTGATCAACTTTTACATTTCATTACAATCATTCTTGAGCAATATGTATTTGTCTAAAGTGTTAACAGTTTGACAATAATATTTTGATGACATTTGTATTTGATTTTAGCGTCAATGATCTAATCAATTATTTGAATTTTCTCATTGACATTTTAGAAATTTAAATTGACAAATTTTGTGGTTGTTTAAATTTTTCTTAAAAATATATACGTACATACATAGTTTGAAATTAAGAAAATTAAAAACAATGAATAAAATTTTAAAAACATTTTAATATAGAGAGAGAGTAGGAGTTGTAGTAGTTTTATACTGTACATTTATGTAAAGAAAAAACTCATATTGGAATATTGTATTATTTGAAAATTTAAAAAATGAAGGGAAAATAAAAAAAAAGGTTTATAAAATATCCAATTATTTAAAAGTTATAGAATCGTACTCAGATAATACATTTAAATTCAATCAACGATCTTTCTCCATAACACATTTTTTTTCGATAGAAAATTCTTCTTTGTATTTTTAACTGTATAGCTCTAATTAATACCTTTAACTAGACATTGTACACGATTTTGAACACAAAAAATAATTATAAAATTATAAATTTTAACTAAACAATAATATAAAAGAAATATTTATTCTCTTGATTGTCACTCCCATTCAGCCGTTTTACTCAAAATATAAATTAAACAATAATAATATTTGACGTGTACCTATACTGCAGTAACAACAAAACTAATAAATATTTGAATTTGATCATCGTCATGTTTTTGACGTTTTAGAGAAGTACTACATATAACTATAATTTTTAGACGCATCTATAATTTTAGTATGTTATAAATGTAACTTGAATATTTGTCCAAAAAATCATAATCTAATTCGAAATATGAATAAAAGCTTAAGGGCCCTATTACACATCAATCATTCGTCAATCTTTCATCCATATATTGACAATATATGGATGAATGATTGATGAAAAGAATGATGTGTAATAGGCACCTAAGACTAGTATTGAAACATTTTTTGATGAAGAGCAGCAAAATTATAATTTTATATCATGGAATTTCAAAATAATATAGGTAATATACAGATAATTCAAAAATATGATTATGTAAATTGAATTGTACTTGAAATCTGAGGAATGTGGAACATTCATAATCGAATGATTACAACAACACTATTTGGAATATATTAATTATAATTTCAATGAAAACATGAACATAGTAAATTAAAACAGACTCTAGATATATATTTATTATTAAATATTTTGATCGATTTCGATAGTTACGAAATTAACAACGAACTGAACTGATCAGTTCAGAGTAAAATTTAAAATTTCAAAGTACTTTTTTTATCAATATTTTTATTATTTCTTTTATGCTTTACTAAAGCCCTTTAATTTTCTCTTAAAAACCTCTCTAAACCTAATTTTTCATGTTTTTTTTTTTTCAATTATTTTTTTTTAGATTGAGCTATCCGCTATGCATGCAATCTAGCTACACATTTTAGCCAAGTTACTGTACATATATATTTAGAAATAATACATATGCATAGTAACCGAATATAAAACTTTTTTTTTTAAAAGCGTAATAAGTACCTAAAAAAATATCAAATTGAATAATTTCCCTTCATATGACGCAAAATATATAATAATTTTGTTTATTTTAAATTTGAATTGTATTTTATTAAAAAATAGTTTTTGAAGAATTATTATATAACAAATCTTATTATTTTCCTTATGTTATTTAGCATAAATCGAAATTTTTATTCAAAATATTTTTAAAATTTTTCAAATTTCCTTATATTTAAAATAATTTCTTGCATTGTAAAAAAAAGTTTTTTTTAAACATATATTTGCATATATATGCATGTATGTATATATATTTTTAACCCTTCCATTATTTATAAATTAAAATTAAAAAAAGTAACAAAAACAACAAGAAAACAAAACAAAAATTATAAGTAAAAAAACTTTGAAAATATATTTCATGGAAAATCATTAATGAAATATTTTACAAATAAAATATTAAAACATATGACATAGAATGTAGTAAAAATATAGAATAATAAAGATAAAAAAAGAGAAGGGGGTAAGCATCAAATGCAAAATTGCACTATTATTTTTCTTCATCAACTTTTGTAGTTGTTTTTTTGTTGCGATTTTTGTTAAATTTTGGTATGTAAGTTATTTCTTTTTATTTTGTATGTATTTTTCATATGCATGTCAATTTCATATCATCTTTTGTTCGTTTTCGTTTTCTTTTTTTTTGTTTTTTTTTCAAAATACGTAAAATTACTTTGGCTTTATTTCATCTTTTCTTTTGGTTAGAAAATTTACGAATATGCATGAAAGAAAGAGATATTCTTACTTATTTTTATTTACTATAAAAATAACTGTCACATTCAAACTGTTTATTTTAATTTTAATGAAAATAAGTCTGGTTTGGTGAGTATACCCTTCATTTATTAGTGTGAAATTTTCATTAGGCTCATCTCAAATTTAACAATTTAATTTTTGGCTTTCTTCTTCATTTTGCATCTTCCCTATACAATTTTTACTAATACAAGCAAATTTTTTTAATGTCCGCAGTTTTGACTATTTTCTCGCCAGTAATTTCGGATAATAAATTAACATTTTGTGTAATTGCAAAGGCTAATATGAAAAATATGTATAAAATCTATTTGGGTTAAAAAATAAATAAATATGAAAAAAAATTGATTGAAGTTTGAATAAGAAATTTTAAAGTCTGTATTTTTTGTGTAATATTGTTCAAAACATAATAATATTGAATAAATATTAAATATTATTAACTATTTGAACAATAAAAACTCCATTTATGTTCCACAGACATATTGCTTATATTGACAAGTATTTTGTTCATAAACATGAAGTTTGTTCTTAAACATTTCTAACTATGCAGAAAAACTGCAAAATTATAGTAGATAGCGCATGACAATCAGTTGTGTTGCTGTTTTAATTTATAACATAAAAATGCAATGTAGAAAATTAAAATTTTAATAACTCTGTCAAAAATTTTTTTTTTATTGCAGTATTTTGTTTATGAAGTATGTGTTTATGAAATGCCCTAGTATAATATAAACAGTTAATTATATAACTGTCTCGTGTGACTAATCGCTCTATTAATACAAAATTATTGTGTTTTGCTCAAAGAATTAATAGCTTCCTTCAAATAGATTTAAAATTGGTTAACAATTTTAAAACACTGTTATAATGGGAATATGGCGTACCTACCACAACTATTTTATTTGATTTTCTGTTATTTATTTTTATTATTTGTTGTTACGTTTTTTTTTGTTTTTTTTTTTTTTGAAAATATTGAAATTAAAACTTTTTTTAACTCTTTGATATTTTAAAGTTTTTTCAAAGTTTTTCGTTCCTTTAGTACTTGGGTGATTTGAAAATGTATTTCTATGTTTTTCTTTTTTTTAATCATAAATATATATAGTAATATGACGGTCGTGATGATAATTATGATTATGATGATTATTATGATGGAAAAAGCGTTTTCTAGTCTTTTATTATTATTATTTTTGAAAATTCTAAAAATAATTTTCATTTTAAATTATTATCTTTTTAGTTTTTTGTCTTGTTTGTTGTTATTTTTTTCTTTTCTTTTTTTTTGGTAAATTAAAAACTTATAAGAATACATTAACGTTTGTAACATTTTTTTGCCTTGTGATATGCAATTTCCATTTTGATTTTAACTTAGGATTTTAACAAAGGATTTGTAAGGTAATTGTATTAAAAAATTCGGAAATATTTAAATAATGACATATTTTGAGAAATAGAGATTATTGTAATTTTTTTTATGCCATACAAAAATTGTAATAATCTCTATTTCTCAAAATATGTCATTTTTTACATATTGTTGCAGTTAATTTTGACGCAGTTAATTTATGCTAGAATTGTACTTTTTGTTTCATCAGATTTTATACACTTTTTACCAAATTTTTTTTAGCTTTGTTTGGTGCTTAACAACTAACTAAATACACTAGAAATATGAATACTAGGTATTTTATCAATTTTGGTTTGAAATTATCTTAAAATAATAAGGGACTATAACTTTTCAATATATATGTAAACAAATAAAATATATATAAGTACGGGTTTTTAAAAACCCTAATGTGGTGATTAATAAATTTATAAATAAAATAAAATTAAAAAGAATGAACTTTTTTGTTTAGATTTTAAATTTATAATTCTTCGTTGAGAAATTGGTAAAATTATAAATGAATTCCGGTATTTCCTGATTTTTTACTTCTACTAGATTTTGTATACTTGGATTGAAAAAATCTTGGTGGCGACTAAAATCATTATTCCTGGTTACTGGACGTTTTAAGTATCGGTATGTCATAACTATATTGATACTTGAAAAATGTTTCAGTACCTGACTGTATTTTACTGGTATTGATAAATTTAAAAAATTACAGTAAAAAAAAACTGGAATATGAACAATTTTAACTATCCTATACAGATATCTTTAATACAATATTAAAAATTGTATAATCTATTAAACTTGCTGACTTTATCCATTTTTGTTTCTTTGTTTTGTAAATATTTTCTTGTAATTCCATTTAATAAAGAATACAAAAATTATAAAGTTATATACTTTTTACTTATTTAATTTTTATTTTAGTTTTGTTCTATTTTTAATTGTTATAATCATTATTTGTTTCTAACTGATGGCATATAGTCCCATAATTATTATAGTTTAAAAATTTGATATATGTATATAAGTATAATAATAATTATTTGTTTTATTTTTTTTTTTTGGTTTTTTAATTTTTCATACTACATATTTTATTTATTTTCATTTTCTATAAATTTTATTGTGTAGTGTTGTTTTTCTATTTCTTTTTATTTTAATGTATTTTGTTGTTGATTTTTTTTTTTTTTTTTTTTGAAATATTATGCAGCAGTTTGGTATGCTGATGCATGTTACAATAACAAATTACTCTATATTTTATATATATGTAGATTAATAATAAACACAGTTAAATAATAAAAATAATGAAATAAAAAGTAAAAGAAATTGTAGAAAAGAAGTAAATTTATGAAGTTTTTCATTTCTTTTAATGCTAAAATATTTATAAAAATTGTATGCAGAATTTAAGTTGAAACCTACTATTTTAGTGATTTTTTTTTTTTTTTTTTATTTATTTTTTATTACAGTTGTTTATTTATATTTAGTCCTTTAAAAAGCAAACAAATGTTTTTTAAATGCTTAAAATTTACACGGTCGATTTGTTTTTTGACTTGATTTTATTAATTTTTATGTTCAGTCATCAGTTACTCAGTTACAAATTAGGTACATATATATAAAATTTTCTCTTTTCATTTTCTGAAAGTGAGCCAACCATATTTAATTATTTTTTATACATCTAAGTAAGAGATTATTTTGAAAAGCATTTTTTTTATTGTTATTTACTTGTTAGCGGAACTAATCAAATAATTATAGTAATTGGAACATTTCAGGACCGAATACAAGGACTTTTCACATGTATGTTAAAGAAGGAATAAGCGCTGCTAAACTGAATTTTAAGGAATTGAAAATCAGAAATGCAAATCATTCAATACTCTCTGGTATATAGAGGTGCTCTTGATTTGCTTTTACGTCTTAATCACCTTCATTTTGTATTTATATTTTATTTTACTGTAATTGAACGATAAAATATACATACTTCTTTACAAAACCAGCTTTAAAAGTTTAATTGGAGCCATAGCCCATAAATACATCACATAATTGTTTTAATGTCATAATATTGGGCGGACAGTACAACGCTTCTACTTGTAAATTTTAGTTCGTAGATGTTGTTCCAAATTCAATAATTAAACCAATATTTATTTTATTAACTTATTATAAAGTTAGTTTATTTCTACTAACGGGTTTTCGATTTTGCAAATAGAAATAATTAGGAAGTAAGGTATTGAGTTAATTTAATTTTAAGTTGATTTCAGTTAAAAAAGTTATGACTTTTGCTAGTTATTTTATTTATATTTCAAATTATTTTATCTTTATTTCATACTTAAGTCTACTTTACAAATCATTAAATTTATCGCTTTAAAGTAATTTTTAAAATATGTGATGATATACATTTTTTTTTGTTTTGTTTTTTTAATTATATATAAGAGTTCATAAAAATGTATAGATTACAAGTATATCAAATTTGTTTTTAACAAATTCAACGATTTAACATTTCATTTTGAACTTCTTTTGTGATGCTTACATGAATTACATAATATATCTTTCTTTATGATACATTAAGCAAGGTAATATATTGTAATAATATCTTTAATTTTTATAAGAATATTTCTAATTATTTATAATTAAAATAAATATTTATATACCAGTCGGTCCTTTGTACTGTCCCAATTATGCATTGATTATAATTAACGGTGATTTATAAATTGACCGTGTAAACGTTAATGTAATAAAATATAAGTATCTATACGTGTGTATATTAATATAAACAAACTAACATAAAATTTTAATAAATATGTTAACAAATACAATTACAAATAAATTTGAGAAGATTTAAAAGTCCTTCGTGCCATTTGTTTTGAAAAGAATAAAAATAACAACAAAAATAAAATAAAAATTATTATTACTGTTTTTGTTATGATTATTATTATTTTCTTTTTTAGCAAATGCTAAACTTCTGATTTATTTTTTTTTTTTGATTATTTTCTTCTTATTATTGTGTTTTGTTGTTTATTGGTATAATTTTTTCTTTTTTGAATTTTAGCTGTTAAATAGCTAAACGACCGTTTGAGGTTATATTTTGCTGCTGCCTATTCTGCATAGCTGCTGCAAAATCAGTTCAAAACACGCAACGGTTTATATAAATAACAAAACAAAAAAAAAAATAAATAAAATGGCATAAACCACAAAATAAGGACATAAATATAGGACAAAAGTTTTATTTTTTTGCTTTGAATGCAATTTGATAATAACAAACCAAACTAAACCAAAGAAAATAAAATATCAGTAAAGTTTAGCAGAAGAAAAAGTAGAAGACAAATATAATTTCTTTAAAAAGAAAATTATTCACTGATGAATGATTAAAGAAAGAAGATCTCATTCAAATAACTAGTATTATTTATAATTTAAAGAAAATTATGGTATTTTTGTTATACAATAATGAAATTAAATCAAAAACTATTTCTGTATATTTGTGTACAGGTAAGGTATGTTTGCGAATTGTTATTTTTATATTCTTTTTTTAGGTTATAATTTGTGGTCAGGTTAAATTATAGACAAAAAGTATAAATAATGAAATCGGATTTCTCATATACGTTCATTATTTTGTAATTTATGATATTTTGTTGATTATGTCGAAAAATCACTATGGAGTTCATTAAAATATTTTATAGTATAGTTATTTAGGGCTTTAACCAACATAATTAAAAGGATAACATTTAAAAGCATGAAAATTGGCTTTTAAATTATTATATTCTATAAAAATATAAAATTGCAGCAACATTGCAGTAAAATATTTTGCAAAGTTCGTGCAGTGTTTGTGCAGTTAAGCAGCAAAGCTTTCTGGAAATATAAAACCAGATAGTTTATTTATAAACGCGATCGGAGGGAAGATAAACGATAACAATTTACATATAGGATAGACATTGGTTTTGATTTATCTATTACGGAAATTTAACAAGTGAACCGGACTACAATTTGTTCAATATGGTGTTGAAAAATGTGTAATTTTAAATGTTCTGTCTGCATTTTCATAGACGAGTATACTGTTATGTCATGTTTAATGACTGTTATAAGTTAAAAAGAAGCCTTAAAAATTTCTGTTTCATTAATTGAAAAGTGTTTTCAGATTCATTAAAAGATCAGATATAATATAGATTAAGTCTATGCAAGGAAGTTAAAATAGACGGTCACAATGACATTGTTTTCAAAATGACTAATCATCATTAAAGAATCTAATCTAATCTAATATGTTATTTAAATTATAAAGAAATAATGGCTATATTCAGCAATTTCTTTTTATATAAGCAATACCAATTTTGTTAAATACAAGCAAATCAATTTTACAACAAATTTATTTTCATTTGCATTTTTAAATTGAATTTTATTCTAATTCATATAATGTTTTTTTTTTTCAAAATAATTTTAATTAAAATTTACCTTTAATAGGTCTCTAAAATATGGACTGCATGCTGATAGAACAACACGATGTGCTTTTATGCTACGTCCACCACAAGCTAATGTAACATCAACAAAATCTTCATCATCGCGCAAATTTTCAAAAGCAGATGTTATACTGCTTTGATAATTATTCCAGCGCAGACAAAAATGTTGTGTGTCCACCATTTTGACAACTTTTTCCTGTAAAAAAAAAACAAAAATAAAGAAAAAAATTAAATATAATTTGACCAAAAAGACAAAAAAAATAAAATTATTTAAAAAAATCGATTAAATTTATTATTATTAATTATAGAGATATATGATAGTAAATATATTAAATTTATTATATTTAATTTTGTTGTTTTTATTTTTAACAATTATTTCTTTATAAAGTATCAAAAATCTTACAATAGAATTTTCTTTTTAAATCTTAAAAAATAAAATAAAAAAAAACAAAAAAAATATTAGAAAAAAAATCTATTAACTTTACATTATTGTTGTTTTAATTATTTTTTAACATCTTAAAAAAAATCTAATTCAAATGCTGAGATTTTCGAAAATGAATTAAATTGAAAATAACATCGTAATTCTGATTGTAAATAATTATTTATTTATATTGGCCCTTAATTAATTAATTAAATGTACTAGTTTTGATTAGTTCGTCTGTTTATTTCCAAATTTAGTTTCATAACGACAAAAACCTTTAATATTTTAGTAAAAGCTTAAATTTTAATACATTTATCAGCTACGATTTAAAGCTTATTTACTCTTTGATTTTAAATAAGTTTGTTATATTTTTTATTTTAGAATTTATTTTACATTTATATTTATAATACAGTTAAAAATGGTGAAAAATTAAAATTTTTTTGTTTAAATAATTGAATTTGTATAGTTTATATCTGTCTAAATTTATAATAAAAAAAAATATCATTCAAAAAGGATAAAATTATGCAATTGGCTATAAATTACTATATAGGTAATAGATATAAGTAATAGGTTAAAATCTAACTGTGATTTTATCTATTAGCGTAAAAAAAAAATTTAATTTTGATTGGTTTTACACAAATAAAATTTAATATGTTTAATAAATTTCATATTTTACATAATTAAAATTTAATATGTATTTTGTGTCAATCAAGTTAAGTCTTCTCATTACTAGAGCGATATTAATCGATTGGAATTTTTTCAGTAAAATTTTTGCGACCTTATTTCGATTTTCTTAAACATATTGAGATACAGTTATTGATCATCGAAAATTGAAGATATTTCTTTTATTCATCAGATACTTTCGCGCAAAACATTAGCGCTTGAAATTTCAAATTATTTGGTTGAAAGAACCAATTGGAATAATCTCAGAAATGTTGAATTATTTCACATCCTTTAGCACCACCCTATACTGAATAAAGTTAATTCTAATTTTGTTTTTTTATCGTTAACTAAGTGTTTCAATTCTTAAAAGTTGATTGCGTAATAATGTACGTATGATTGAGACTAGCTAAAATTTTTTGTTTTAAAGTTTGTTACCTAGTAGTTTGACTTAATTTTTTAAAGTATTTTTAGAGTATTATTAACAACTTAGTTAAATAATTTATAATTTTTACTTCTATACAGTCTATATCTAGTTTAATTTATTAGGTTAGATTTAATAATTTTTTTATTTTTCTAATTATTTTACGAAGATTTTTTTTTTTATTAATAGTATCGATGTTTGCTAACCTTACTGAACTATGAAATATTTTACAATCAACGTAG